>VZTB01002487.1:246352-295816 GCA_013397245.1 Thryothorus ludovicianus
CATTCCATTTCTTTATTTTTTTAACATCTTAAAGTCATAAGGACTTATATGCAAAGCAGTCATACACTTTATCATTAAAACCCATAGGTAAAATACGTACACAAATCCAACAAAAGGCTAGTACATAGTAAAGCCTAAGCATACTACTATGCAATATTATGAATACATAACTTTAGAGACTTCGGTTTAGTACTGTTATCTATTCATTTCTGAAAACATTCACAAAGATTTTAAATGCAAATTTTCATTCCGTATCTGGAATAGAACAAAAATTATCTATGTTATAACAACTTTTGGTCATTTGTGTTTGACCAATTCAGTAAATTACAAAGAACCCAAAGAATTCTGTAACTTTCTGTAGAACTATGTAATAAAAACATTGCATATGTTCCTAGTATGATGTCTTTAGCAATCATTTACTGAAATGTAACTCAAACATCAATCTCTCAAAATGTATAACTGACCAGCTGATTTTTAATCTATGTCTGAATCCAACTTCATCACAAAACCCCTTTAATACAAAGATGCAGAAGTACATTAGGTAATACTAATGCAACACAGGTGCAGTTCTAGCATTGTCGTTGATCAGTTGAATCATCTTCTCCATGAACGAGATTCATTCTCCTCTTCCTCTTCATCATCATCTTGAAGCAGTGAGTCATCCACCAAAGATTCTTCCTGAAACTTCAAGAGAAGAATATGGTAACTCTTATATCAGAAAATGTTAAAAATCAAAAGGCGATAAACAAATCTCTGGCACTTTCACTTTAATAAAGCAAAAATTTGGTTGTGAATAGGTAAACATTAATGCTTTCAAGAAAGTACACTGGATGTGTATGTCTTATATACATATTTAAATGTATATAAGACATACACATTTATATACATATATAAATGACAACTGATTCTTTTTTCTTTTCAATAGATTTCAAGATGACCATGACACATGCACCCCATCATCCTTAAATAGCTCTTCTGTTCTTCAGCATATCATTCATATCCAAGCTGCTATGTTCTCATGAAACTTAATATGCTATAAAGAAAATGAATGGTTTTTTGCATGTTCACGTATAGATACATATGTTTTCTTCCTAGAGCTTAATCCACCTGTTCCACAGTATCAAAAAGGTTTTATCTGGGATTTTTTGATTTTGACAGCTTGATAAAGATTGAAATCAATATAAAAATTTAAACTATTAAGGCAGGGAGAGAGGTATTTAGAGAAATTCAGACAAACTGCTTTAGTGTATTTCCAATTCCATTCCATAACAACATAGTAACTTTACAGACTTCAAAGCCTTTGAATATAAGTTGCTTTAATTTCTATCTACATATAGACACAGAGGTGTATATAAACTATCCTATCTTGGAAAGTTTTTGACAATCACACCTAACGCAGTGAACTTTGCCATAGCTAAAGAAAGGACTAAAACACAAGGATGTCCTTCCCAGGCAAACCTGCCCAGCCAGTTAATATAGCAGCTGTGTTCTTGCTTATTCTTTGTGTCTAAGGAATTGTAGGGTTTTGCTATAGTATTTCCAAATTCAGCCAGAGGTGTGAAGGTTCATTTGTAAAATTATGAATCTTCTAAGAGGCTCTAGGCTGAAGAAAGCCTAGAACTAAGCCTTCTCTCTTTCCAGTAGGCTCTTTTACAAGAGGGAGAAACTACTATCTTCATTACCCTTGCATATGGAAAGCACAGTTTCAAAAGGAGCTACATTGACACCGGACCCATCTGTCAATGTACGCCTGCGTAGTCTGACCCTGACTAAAACAGAGAAGCTTTCTGAAGACTTAAGATTCTTTCCTGGTATTCCCTGATGTTCAGTGATCTAAAATACAACAGTACAACAGTCAAAGTGGAGTCTTGAGCAGTGCACAGTGCAGAACTCTACAGAGCACAAGACTGAGTGGCAGTAGAGGTGATCAAAAAGCCAGGCTTCCAAACACGGAAACAACTATAGGGAGAGAAAATAACTGAGGGGAAGTATGACAGTATCTTTGTATATTAAGCATCTTAAAGAAAGTGAAGAGAGAACATTCAGGTGGCAGATCTAATAGAACAATATTTATTAGGGTAGACATAGTTGAACAGTAGCACGCCCTGTTAGAGGACATTACAGATGTTACTCAGATTCCAAGGAAACAAGATAAATTAATACAATAAATACATGTCAGTGCCTTTCAACGACTAAGACACCATATCCCTGACTCAAGAGGTCCCTGAACTGCAAACCCCTGATGATTAAAAGCTTATCTCTACTTACACATTTTATACTCTTCCTAGGGACTGGCTGTTGACTCAACAGTCAACACTTTTGTTAGGCACCCAGAGGTAGAACATAAGGCTAGGAAGACCAGATGCTTTTATAATTAGCTGGCTACTCACCAGGGATTTTCTAAAGCGCTCAAGTCCAAAAGACTTTCCCCTTATTTTCATAAATGGACTGGGAACCCTGTTGCATTATTAAAAATCTCACTTTGCTGAATTATATAGCGCTTTTTTTTTCTTGAGACAAAGTACTCAGTTTCATTCAAGTCTCAAGCCTGCTACCTTCTCTTGCATAGTACTCAGCTGAACTAACATGGCAGTATAGATACGGAATAATGAAGAAAACCTGTTTCATGTGTTTACAACAGGTGCTATAAAACAAATTAAGTAAGTAGCAAGCAGACAAAAACAACGAACAGCCAAAGGTTTGGATCTGAGCTCAAATCCTAGGTATTTTCCACAGGAATAATTAGGTAAAGTAGTCAAAGGGCAGATCTCTCTGTAGTTCACCTACCAACAAATCTGTACTTTCCTTCCTTTACTATGTAGAAATGTCTGAATATCCCTGCATGCCCTTCATTACACAAAACGTCTCAGTGAAGTGGTTACTCAAGGAGACGTCTCAATAATGCAGACTCCTTGCATCAATACACTGCTGTTGATCTTCCCAGGCAGTATTTCCCTGAAGGAGACGTGACAAAATACCTAAGATGCTCTGAAAATTCCATAATATAGCCCCTTGTTCACTTACAGCTGATGACCATCTGACAATGCTTGAGGTTTGTGTACATGAGGAAAGTAGCACTCAGTAAACTGTAATGCACAAATGTCTAATATGAGAGGTACCTATCTTCAACTGGGACACAAAAAACAAATTAGCATTTTTGTAGACAGGAAACCAACAAAGTGGTTTTCTTCAGGAAGAAAAGAGAAAGTGAACACCACCAAGCGTAACAAAACTAACCAAATTTGGTTGTATCAAAGCAAACTTTTGAAGCTGCTTCTGTGGTAGGTCCGCCAAAATGCCACAGGAAAAAGATGCAGACAAAATATTGTCATTGAGCAAGTCAAGGTGCACTTCAACTTTTCTATGCCAATTATGTGGATAGTTAACTGACAGGAAACAAATTTGGAAAAAGATTGCTTGACTTTATCCCCAGGTGACATTTATTTTTCTGAATTCACAAGCATAGGTATTTTGAGGGTAATGAGTTAGACTGCATCAATGCATACTGCCCCACTATTCCTACATGAACCAATCAGAATTATTTGGACAAGGCTTTAGTATCTGTCCTGGACCATGATGAAGACTAACACTCAGCAAGCATACTTTAGATGTCTGAATGAAGTCAGAAAATGCTCTGAATTATTCCTTCACCTGTATCCTCTGAGCCGAATCTATAAAGGAAAATTAGAGTCTGAGATATGATCCTCTAATAAACTAGTGCCACAAGCAGATGGCAGAAACACATGTTTGGGACAAAATCCTCAAATCTCTCTCATGCAAGTTCAAACTTGTGCCTTCCATTTTCTAGATACATCCTCTAAAGTTTTTTGTTATGTAAGAAATGAAATATTTCTGCAAGGAAAAGCACAGTATCTAGACTTTCAACACCCTAAACCCCAAGAAATATACAGAAATCTACCTTCTGATACCAAAATATGAGTTAGATTAAAAAATACAAGTATGAATCCACAATAAATTTTCTTTTTGAAAAAGTTGTATTATTTTAAATTCATTTCTTAAAGAAAAATTAAAAACCAAAGAAAAAGCAAGCTTACTTCTTCTTCATCAGGTTCAGCTTCTTCTGTTTCAACAGCTGACATACTAGCAACAGGCTTGTTCCATGCCAACTTCAGCTCTTGTCCTTTGAAACGAGATCCATGAATTGCAGCCTAAAACAAGTTTAACTATCTTAGTTACATGTGACTTTACAAAAGAAAGTCTAAGTTGTAATAAATTCATACTGAAGTACTGTTACTGGGTTAAATGAAACAATTTCATTCACTGCACATGGAATTCACATATCCTTTGACAAAAATAATGAAAACACATTCAGAAGAAAATAAGCTTGGAAAACCATAAATTGTTTGGTAATGAGGACAACATACTGAACCAACACCTTCCCGTTTTTTAGTATTATTTTGCTGAGTTCCTCACCTTTCAAAGACAGACACAAAATTGTTAATGCTTAACTTACTGGAAGAAGTAAGACTTCTCTCAAATGTTTTAACGTGTTTTTAAAAACTCAACAACCAAACAACTGAAAAAAAGCCCCTTTGTGATTACAATTTAATCTACCGGAAAACGTTCCACTTCCTGTAAAGCTGTTGTAATTGAAATGTAAAAATTTTTAACTTATGGGATATTCATGTCTTTCTAAGTACCAGCTGCATTAAGTGGCTGCTTTGGAAATAGTATGTTCAAATTAAAGTAACATGAATGAGCATAAATCAGCGTTAGCAACATTCCGAAATAACTGTCATGGTCACAAAAGATTTATAGTACAATCTGAAAGTACAGCATAATGTGAAATGTAGAAACAATTACATGTTCAATGACATCTGAACATGAATTGTGTGATATTAAAGTCCCCAGGTATAAATTTTAAATCTGTACATATAAATTTATGATAAATTTAAAAGATTCTATGCTTATTAAAATGCAGCTCAGGAGCTTTTTGTCCATGGTCTCATCACAATGTCACACAACTAGAATTTTTAGAAGTACTTATATGTGACATTTAGGTCCAGAAATAACTTGTAATCTTTGGAAGAAATTACTACTGCATAAAAATGCAGCATTTTACAACAGGGAATCTTACTCTTCCTTCTAGGCTAGAACATATATGATAATAAAGCCTAGGTCTATTTTCATTTAAGAAGGTAAAATAAGTTTACTGCATTTACTTCACAATTTGCCCCAGTGGAGGCTTTTATTAATTACCTTTTACAACTTCTCCAACTGCCAGCCTTAATGCTTTAGTTGTAAACAGAGACATGCCAATGGAAATATATTTAATATGTAAGAATATCTTAAAGAAAATACAAATTCTCCTAAATTTAATAGAACCTACTTTTAATAAAATCTTCATTTAAAAATGAAGGTGAAATTAGACACAAAGTCTAATCAAACACAAAGTTGGCAATTAAATGTTTTAATGCTCACTAGAACGTGGACATCTCAAACATTGATCATGAATCCTGATCCTTGAAGTGAATCATACTCCATCTGGGGGAAGTATAGACTTTAGCTCAATAGTCCACAAAAACAGGTAATTGTTCTAGGTGACCTGTTTTTCTTTACAGGAAAATAGAACTTTCTCTCCACACTTAAAAGTATTTCTTATGTAAACTACAATGTCAAAGAATATGAAACTGCAGAAGGAAATACCCAATACCAGGAAGCACCAAAACTAAAATCTCAACTTGCATTCAATTTGTTTATGAATATACTAATTACAGCAGCTTTTATCTTTGAACACAGCTTTTGTTCACTGTTGAACTGTGTTCCTTCAATACAGCTGTATAATACTGTTTTTCCCCATCAGTCAGTATACACCATGTACCATTAACTGTACTTCCTTTTTCAAAGAATAAATATTACCTCCATACAATTAGTGCTCATCATTGCTATAGCTAAGAGTTTCACAAACAAAACAGAATTCTGTGTTTTTGTAAAACATCTCTGGCACATGAATACCAAAATATCTAACCATAAATACTCTTAAGTGTTCAAAACTACTGTTACCAGAAGCTGATTTGCATTGTAAATAGCAGCTGTTTCTGTCAATCATCTCACTGGTGTCTCAAGATGAAAAGGAAAATATTCTGGCCAGGTATGGAAACTGTGTTCAGGTAAACTCCACAAGATAAAATTTGTGCAAAATATAAACAAAATGAAATCTTTCGATACAACCATACAGCAAATATGAATCCATTCTTTCTGTAGTCCCTACTATTTTCAGGACTACTCTATCCCAAGTGACACAAGGACTTTGAAGAAAAAAATTATTTGCAGAACAACTATGTTCATTAATTTGTTCAGAACCATATAATGTACCTACATTACATGCCTATACCATGGACCAAGTAAAGCAGGAGTCCTGCTGAGACAAATATATTAAGTTCTAATGATCCATATGTAATGATACTGAATTACAGCATAAGTCAACTCGGAATTTTAGTTTCTAGAAGTTACTTCTGTAATTCTATGCTTCTGTAAGTTCATAGATTTCTTAAAAAACTGTTAAAAATGGGAAAAAAAGAATCAGATCAAATCCCATTTACACTACCGTGGGTTTTCGCACAAAAGTAAACCTAATTGATCCCAAAGTAAATATATAGGTTGATTCTGCAGGATGTCAGTGAAATTCCAGGTAGACTATGAGGGTACCAACTCTTCAGGTGAAAAAACCTGGCAAGTGAATGAAGATAAACCAAGACACCTAAATATCAATTCCTAAGTGTTTCCCTTAATTTCTCTCTTACAATCTGCACTTTGCTTTGCTATAAACTTAATTTCCTAAGTATTTAATACTATACAGTTCTGACATTTGTATTTAATTTAAACTTTTGTGTCAATAGTTTTAAAATAGCTAGCACTATTACATTTAATCAAATACAGAACAGTAACATAAACAGAAAGTGCTTGAATGCTGCAGTGTATTTTCAAGAAAGACTATACTCACAGCTTCAGCTTCTGCTCTTGTTTTAAAAGTAATCACCGCATGGAGAGAAGAGTCATCTATCTGGCAATCTTCAATTTCACCATATTGCTTTTGATAAACAAACAAACAAAAGGTTTTGTAAAATAGTTCTCCCACCTCTAAAAATGCAGTCCTAAATCAAATGCTCTCGAAAAAACAAACAAAAAAAAAAAAGTAGAAAATTAGAACAGTGTATATTTCAGTCTTAATGCTGGAGTACTTAATGCTGGAGTCCTAGCCAAGAATACAGCTACTTGTACTTGCATTCCTAAAACACCTGAGTGGTCCTGTCTCTGGATTTCCCAATTCCTACAGGTATGAGGTAAAACTATGATAGAAATAGGCTGTTCTGCTTCAGTATTTCTCTTCTGATTAGAAAGAAGGGATCTTGATTCTATGAGCCTATTATGAAACTCTTCCATAGAAATATTTCTTGGATTCAGGAACTTTAGAAAAAGTTTGAAAATTTAAATGTATTTCAGCATCTTAAAAATATGACTTATCTATTCCTGCAATGGTCACAATGGACTGCTACCTTTGATGCTGCCATCACTGTAAGCTGCAAAGACCAACAAAAACCCACATCTGTGCAAGTGGACAGCACTGCTGAGGCACACAGGGTTGTGGTATCATATCACAGAAAGAGAAATACAGCTCAGAGCATTTCCAATGGAATTTGGAGCAAGTTTAAAACAGCAAACTTGCAAAATTAAATAATTAGGTTTTTTTTCTCAGTGTTATCCTACTAACACTGTGAATGGAACTGTATTTATTCATGTTACCAAGCATCTTTTTGATTAATACTTTGGCTTGTTAAAGACAGAAAGTTTCCTATAAAAAGAGAAACATATCCTCGTTTGATTTTTTTTTTTTTTAAAAAACTTGTTGCATGACTGCCTGGCAGGAAATATTAAGGACACTGACTGGAGTAGAATTTAGTGGACTAACTGGCTGCTGGACTGCTCCCTTCAGAGAGCAGTGTTGCAATTAAATGCTAGGGAAAAAACTCCAAACAAACAAAGGGGAAGGTATCACAAATAGGACAGGAAGGAGATTCACACGATATTCTTAGCATTAATTCCACAAAATAAACAAATTTGCTTTTATTATACTCTTTTTTTAAATGGAGAAGTGTTTTAATAAATTTATGTTGGTTTTTCACTATTATATTTGCAACGAAAAGTTTGCTAAAAATTAGGTATATCAATTTATCATTAGACTGAAAAAAGAAAAAATAAGTAGAAAAAGATCTAACTTCTTAAGCTTAAGTACATGATTAGACAGAAATGTTTCGATGCCTCTTTAAGATCTACATATAATTGCACAATTTTCACTCTGACTCTTAAATTCAGAAAATTGGGCAAAAAGCACTGAAAATCCTTGAAGAAAACTTTTATTAAGCACTTGTTAAGATACTGCAACGAAGAAACCCTGACTTCAGGTACTGAAAGTTTGACAATAAAATCAATCTTGGTTCTCACTAACCCTTCAGTTATTTTATCCTTCTGTACCTAAAAAAGTATAAAAAATTTATATATGTCCTGAGCAAATAAATATTACAAACCGGTTTTATTGGTAAGAAAAAGAAAAAGCTTTGTAAATGATACGTAATTACAGTTATAAATAGTTGAAGCAATGGTATATTTTTCCTGTTTTACCTTTTTCTAATGCATCCTTTAAATATCCTGCTAAAGATTTGTTCCTACAGAATACTTCTAGATGAACTGAATCCGGAGAAAACAAGCCACTCAACGGAAGGATGTTAACCAAAGTTGGAAAAAGAGCGCAGCTGTGCCATACCGCAAAATGAGGCAGAAGATCTTCCCTGTCGCTTTCGGTGAAGGCGGAGATCTCCAGCGCCCGGGGCCGGTGATCCACCACGGCGTGCACGGGAACGCCCCTGCCTCGGCCCCGGCCCCGAATTCCTCTGCCTCTGCTGCGCGACGCGCCCCGGCCACGCGCGTGAACCCCTCTGCCGCGAACCGAAGAGAGAATCCCTCGCTTGGCAGCCTGAGGTGTTCAACCACAACACGTTGAGAGACTGAAATTCACAATCTACTCTTTTAGACAGAATTCACAAATGCATGTTCTGATGTTTCCTAAAAACACATCCCCAAGAAAGCCCCAGAAAGGGCAATTTGCAGGTCTTAAAATAACAGAAGGTGAACATTTAAATAGCATTCAAAAGCTAATTAACTAAAGGTTAATTATTACCAGACCAATAATAAGATGGAAATAGGAAACAAGAACCAGGTATCAAAAGAGCCCATATCTGTGAAGATTAACTCCTCACAGGAAAAAGCAACTGCTCTACAACTGAAATTTCACTAACAAAATATCTTGGTATGGTGTCTAACCACTTAATCAGGCTCTTTACTTTAGCCATTTGTCTCTGCAGTTTAGGCAAGACCTTTATTCTGACCATAATTATTGCAGTTTAAGAGCTTTTGGGCACAGAAGTGTGAGATGTAAACAATGGCTTCTAAGGGGCATCTCCAAGAATAAAATATTCACCGAACACTTGGCTCTAGGTACTCAAAAATATCCATTCCACAGTACCTGTATATCCCTTCTAAAGAACTGGCATATGCTCTTCAAGAACAATCAAAAGGCCGATGACAGCAACAGTCATTTAAAAAATAATTTCCAAAAGTTACTTTAAGTTTTGAAAGACCACTTACAGGCATCTAATTTCAATGTTTACGGGAAGAAAAAACATCTTTTAGAACCCAAATAGATCTGCCAGAGGAATCAAATGTTAAATGAAATCACCATGCTTTTAATAAATCCTACAGTGTTTACAAACTCAAGCAGTGATGGCACTATTTCAATGCATATCAGTGATACATTTTCTTATGCCTTTATTTATTAAATTATTCAGATAATTTTACAATACTATCTAGTTTGCTTTTTAGTTTCTTATAAACAGAATCCTGAGGCATTTGGGATTTCTGGTTTTGTTCCTTGTTTTGGTTTTTTAAAAAATTTTAAAATATTTAAATGAGTAATTCAGGGCATGCTGACTCAACAAACAAGCTGTAAACTATTTGGACTTTCTTTCAATAAAGTCAGGGTCACCTGGAATAGAAAAACAGGTTATGAGCCAAAGAAATAACACATTAAATATTGTGGGACTCAAAGTCACGAGCACAATGTGTGAATAGAAGATTTTAAAATAATTTTTAAGAATACTGAAGAATCAAACAAACATCAAGGAGGGAAAAAAATACCATATCCCTCCTGAAATTTGTAGAAGGGATATATTTCATGCTGTTCTCTGAAACATGTAAGCATGCATCACTGATGACCCTATTTTTCTCCATCTGCTTCTGCTCGTATTTGCTAAAGGCTTCAGAAAATTCATTTAAATATTACTATCCTGGAAGAGCTCTTTTTTACCTAACTCAAAATACAAACAGACTTAATGAGTGATGGAGTAGAATTAGCACACTCTGATCTTGAACTTTTCCTATTTTACACATCATTCAATTCACATACTTTCTGAGATGCAGAGTTTATAAATAAGCTTTCAGTACACTTATACAATATTACTCACCATCAGACAATATAACGCTAACATAAGCGTTTGTGTCATCTCTATTCAACTAGCTTGGTTTATTAGCAAAATTATTTTCACAATTACCAAAGCTGCCTAACAACTTGGTTTTAAAGTAAGGTTTTAACCCATCTTTGCCGCACATATGTGCACTGTATTCATATGTACTTATACATAAGACATGGCCAAACTTCTTTAAGACAAGAGTAATCTAAGTGACACAGCAGCCCTGCTTAACAGTAAAAAGAAATAAGATTATCAAGTGATTCAAGTGGATATTACACAATCATATAGGCAAGCAAGTGCAATATAACACAGAATAACACCCACAACATTCACAACTTCTCAAAATTAGACACCTATATGGAGATTTTTGTGCAGCCATCTCAATTTTTTTTCAAAGCAAGTACTTGAAGAAAAAACTGTTTCTAGACAATGAATACTTCTTGAAACACTGTATTTGCTTTTGTTAAGTTCTCCTCTTGAAACCAACACTCTAATAACATTACTTTTGGCACCTCAGGATTTTTAATTAATCTCATTAAAAGGATGCTAATACTTAAGAACAAAAGATGAGGCAGTGTTTCTTAACTTTTCGGTGTCAAACACAAGATGACCTTCAGGCAAAATTTAAAAACACTCCACGCTCTCAAGAAAGCATTACTACCACAAATCTATAAAGTCAGACGTCATCTAAATAGTTACAGAATTTAAACAGATGAGCAATCACAATTAAAGACAATACTATTTCCGAATTCCACTGCAGTAGAGAAAGTGTTTTTTTAAAAAATTATTGCTAAATGTCTCCATCTACATGCAACTTAATACTGCATTGTGGATAAAACGAGTTCATGATACAACATGCAAGCTAATAAACATAAAGGAAAATATCTGATTAAAAGTTAATTGCTACAAAAGAAGACACAAACATACTTCCAGCTGCAGTTCTGTATATTTTCGTCTTAATTCAGTAACTTCCTCCCCAGCTTGCATCTTCTTGTATAAATCCAGTTCAGTATCTAGTAACTCCTTCTGCATCTAAGAAATTATTACAGTAAATTATTAGTTCCACAGTACACATTCTCTACTAAGTAAACAATTGTTCAAATAAGAGCTGTAACTTTGCAGGTATACTGCTTATTACACTGAGACTCCACCTTGAAAAACAAACCAAGCACAAGCTTAGGAGCCTTCATGGTAAGGTAAACTTCCATCTGAGCTTTGTCATGTCAAACCTTTCAGACAATCAAGCAAAGCCAGAGGTAATGGAACTTTTTCTAAAGATACATACAATAAAAATTCAAGATTACATGTTTACAGTGATGAGATGAACTAAAAAAAACAAAAAAGGCAGCACAGCTATGAATGAATAAATGAATACACAATCTATGATCAGTACTGAGAAAAAGCATCTAATGCAAAAGCACAAATGCATAAATGTAGTAGCTCTGTTCAGACCACAGTGAAAAAACACAGGAAGTAATAAGACCTTTGCTAACAGGAGACTGGTCTCTGATGCTCTCAAAATTACCTTCCAGGACACAGTATCTTAAAAAAATTTTAAAGTTCAGAAAACATATATGAAACAGAAAGGTATCTTTGAACTCTAATCAGGACATGTTCACAGCAACTACTGAGGTGCAGGAAAAGATTTACATGACTGTAAAAACTTAATTTGAAGTTCTGATCCAAGGTGAAACTTTTCTTTCTTCTTTTTTTAATGGAAGAAGCAGGACCCAAACATTTCAGTGACAACACAAATGAAGGCTAACTATTAAAAAAAACCACAGAGGACTGTGAAACAGGTTATGTTGTTGATTTAAAAGAACAGCAGGGAATGTTTGCAAAGGCTGGATGTCAAGAGATGAAAGTTTCGAGCTTCTGACAGTTGGAAACCAAGTGATAAAGAAAGGTGATTTTTTTTTTTGTTTTTTTCTGGAATTTTTAAAAGAAAAAAAAACCCCTGGATTATTTAACTGGCAACTTCAACCTCAAGTCTATTCAGCCCTATTTTCTGATTATCTACTGCAACCAGATGAAAATATCCATTATCTCCTGTATAATGGTTTTCCAAATTTTCAAAATTGGAACCAGTGTTTCTCTCAAATCCCACTGTGTTGCAATACATCAATGACATGAAAAAAGAAGTGCTTCTGAAGTTTAATGACGACCAGCAGTTAGCACTCACAGAGCAGCCAATGACACTAGTGTCATGAAGACTTCTGAGCTTTATTATTAGTGGGCTTAATGAAGACTTCTCTGTTACAGAGTTGTGCCAAATCTGAAGAAGAAAATACCTCCTTCAGGACACACTAAGAGGCAGCAAAGGTTTCTCACTTAAGGGGGAAGAGTCTTTTGTAATCTGAATGAACTGGAAGAAGCAAAAATAGGTAAAGATAATGGCACAGTCATGTGGGCCTCATCTCACATATCTTCTGCTTCAGAGCTGTCCGGGTCTTAAACACCTAAAAAACTACAAGAGAACCAATATCAAAGTCTTTCAGAAAATTGTCAAAGTTGTAAATTTTGGCTCTGTAAAATCCCCACTTCTATGAAAGGCAGATGGGGTTGGTTGTTTTTGCTATTTCAAATGTTAACAAAACTGCACACATAATGGATACTTTGTCCACTAAGAAGTGGGTTTACTTAAAATGTTTCTTCGTTTTCCATATTACAAAGGAAATAGAACAGCAGCTCAAAAACTTTATTGAAACTTCAACACTAGTATATTGCCTCACTTTTTCTTAGTAAAAACAATGATCACACAAGGAAGCAGTGGGCCAGGTTACCAAGCAAAGGGTGATGTGGGTGTGTCCAGATAAACAAAACTGGGTTGAAGAAATATCTCAAACATAAACTTACTAATCATACAAATGAGGGAGGGTCTATACAACAGCATCACAGGGGTAAGATCTCCTTCCTCTCCTGGGAAATCAGTGCCTCTCTAAACAGCCTTTGCACTAATACACAAAACTTGTGAACCAAAGAGAACGCACTGGATGTCTGGATGTGTGCAGTTACAGGGCTACAATCTCCCTGGGACTACAGAAACATCGTGTGGAGTGCTACAGTGGACAGACAGCCTCTTAAGGAAAGATGAGCCAGGATGGCAATGAGTAAAAGTTGCTCTTCATTAGAGAGTGCAGCATGAACACACAGAGCTCTGCCTGGGGACAGATGATGAGCTAGCTGAAAGTTTGAGTCAAAACCGATGGCAGACCCAGACAGGTGAGATTGCAACGGGTGTGCACTACACACTATCTAGATATGTAAAAGTAGATAAGGCCTTCTTCAGACAGCTTGAAAAAGCCTCCTGTTTGAATACCACGGGTCTGGGTAGTTTGCTGGAAAGGCAGAATGATTTCCAAGCATTGTATCCTCTATGTTCCAGAAGATGCAGGAAATAAAGTTGGCAGGATGTGATGTTTGCCTGTATGAACGTGATGATTCTAAAAAAACTTCCAACCAAAACCAATGTGTACAGGAGGTGGAGCACTAAAGGAACACAGTGAAATTATCTGACCATGTAGGTACTGGTTTGGAAAACTGAAGCCCATCGAGGGCTTTGAATCTGGCAAGGGAGGTGAGAAACAAGAAGAACTTCAACATATCAATCAGCAGCAAGACGAACATTATGCTGTGAAAAATGTGGTTTGACTGCTGGACTTTAAAGAGGACCTGGCAACAAAGGACATGAGAACAGTGCAGGTACTCAATACTTCCTACTCCTCACTCCTTACTGGAAAGATTTGCCTTCACTAATCTCATATCCTGAGAATGGAAAAGCCTGGAGCAAGAAACATGGAATCATCAAGGTTGGAACAGACCTTTAAGAACATCAAGTCCAACCGCCAACCCAGCATTACCACTGCAACCCCTAAAACACAACACCCAACACCTGATGTAGACACCTGAAGCATCTTAAACACCACAGGGATGGGTGACTCCATCACCTCTCTCAGCAAACTATTCTATTGTCTGACCACCCCAGTAATCTCTGCTCATTTTCAAGATAAATACATGTTGCTTCAACTTTTTCCTGATAAACTATCTAAGAAGCTATAGTTGAGTATATAGAAGTAATTTCAGTAAAACTTTTTGGTATTTCTTTTCAAGGCTGTGATCTGTTTAGGAACAAATACTTGTATAAAAATCAAAATACTGCATTTTAAAAAGGAATATAATTGCATCTTTGGGTAGCTGGGAAACTGGTAACAGCCATGTACCAACAAGAATGGTAGCAGAGGAAAAAGCGCTTCTCACAGGTAAAATCCAAACAGATCAAAGGAAAACTGACCAGTCTTTAAAAAGTTAATATACAGACAAATTTATGTGACTCAAAATGCCACAGGAAATTATGTACTGGTATAGTTTGTTTTGTGTATTAAGCCTGACCAGAAGATATTTGTGCTGCCTAACTATAATCTTCTCACATAGTAAATACTATTTTCATAATTTCTATTAAAAATTTAAGAAAGCAATAGACTATACACAAAGCATTGGACAAAGTAAAAGGAAGAATCGTAAGACTTTCGATTTGATTTTTTTGATCTTCTAGATTATGCAGTATCTGTGTAACAGCAGATACAGCTTTCAGAAAACAGCACAGTTTTACAATTAACTAGGTTCCTTTGACAATAAGGCAAAATTAATCTCACTTCAAGGAGGACCTAAGAACTAAATCAGTTAGGGTTTTAAATACTGCTGATGAGACTACTTATTTTGATTCTCCTGAAACAAACATGTGAATTCATCTATTAAAAAGCTGATCAAAAATTGAGTACCTGAGTTTTAGTTTTCATGCTTTTTAAAGGAGTCCCTCCTCCTGGTGATACACCTTTTAATTCATCCTTTAACTTGGTAATGCTATTAGTCAAAATTTCCAGTGTTTTCATGATTTCTGCTTTGTCTTCTGACTTCATGGCTTTATTCTTCTCCAGCTTTGAAATCAGCATCTGTCCAGTTCAGAAAAAAAAGCCTTTTTACTCAGCAACTACTACTACACATCTGTTTTCCAGTGGTCATTAGAACTATTGGAAAAAATACTGCATTTCTTTTCCTGTGACCTAAAAATCAACACATAGGACTTTTAACACATTGTATTAAATTCTTTGTCGGAATCTCTGATTTGTTTCCTAATGAACATCTGATATTTCCAATTCATTTGGACAGATTTGCTATTTCAAAATTTTATTCAACTTAAATGACATTTTGGCTTTTTTCCTCTTCTTAAGCCTAAGTGCAGTTATGCACAATTCTCTACATCATTCTCTCCTGCTCTTGTCAAACAGAACTTAGGCTTTCCCTTCACCCAAACATATGCATGTTGCTCCCAAATTAGGCAGTATCAATTATAACTGGACGTAAATTACGTAAGCTTGTAGGGGTTCTTTTAAGTGAACTAACAGTACAAGTAAGACTAAAACTATAAACTCAAAATAGTATGATAATGCCATTGGAAGAGAATGTTTATTTTATAGGCTATTTTTTTTTCATTCTTACAAATTCTGAAGTATTTTACACTGTACTGAGATTTTATAACTGAATTTGTGACTGTCTTTAATACTAATATTTTACCTTCTGTGTTTCAATGTGCTTCTCCAAGATTTCTTGCTTCTTTTTCCTCACATCTTGTTGAAGTCGCAATGCTTCCTAGAAGCATAAAAAGATTACAGAAAGTTTCTAGACTTTGAAATATAATGTCAGAATAATATACTATACCTGGAAACTATACAGTAGTAACTAACAATAACAGCAAAAAAATTAGTAACCGGAAATGCAAGGTACTGATATTTCCAGAAATATTTTGGAATACAATATATCACCAAATTAATGAAAGATCTAATTATCTTTTTCAGTTAGATCTGTGCTGGGAAGACTTTATTACTGCTCACTGCTCAAATATAAAGTAACACCTTACACAACTCCACTGAAAGCTGAAAGGCAACACATTAACTACCTCCAGAGGCACAGCGTGCAGGTGTTTAAATGTGTAGGCACAACTAGCTTGAAAGCAACTGTAAATCAAGCCCATCAATTAAAACACAGTCTCCAGAACTGTTACAAGTTAAAAGAAAAGATTCTATTTTCTAAACTTATAGTGTCACCCAAAGAAAAGCACCTCCCTTGTGACTGAGAGCTCTAACTGCGAAGTGACAAGCACAGCTACTTTATCTGTCAACAGCAGAACCCTGACCAGGCAACGGGCAAATCCTGACTGAAACCGACCAGTGAGTGACAATATTGCACTCCAAATGAGAAGCAGGAGGAGAAGCCACCCCTGCTGTGCCCAGTGCCTACTAACAGTGCTTGTAAGAAAGCAGTTGCTTCGTGTTCTCAAATACAGAATATAGAAGTCTTAGACAGCAGAAAACCCTTAAGAGCTTTGTTATCAACATATTTAACGGAATTGTAGAGGAGAGGCAGAAGATGATCAACTGGGATCAACTGCAAGTGGAATATCTTATATAAAGACTGTAAATGCACAACAGCCATAGAAAAAGAAATAGGAGTCAAGTTTCTCTATGTCTTCCCAAATACTGACAAATTCTGCTGCATGAAATGTTAATTTTTCAGCACAATGTACAATTATTTTTCTGAAGGGAAAGGGAAGGTAGGATAAGGAGATGAATGCGAAAAAAAGCTAGGGAGACAGGAGGAAAAGAAGAGAGCCAGTCCCACAAAATCATGTTTTTCCACAAGTACTAGTATATTGTAACAGAAATCTCTTAAGGCAGGAAGGAGCACAAGATCACATGAAAAAAGAGCCAATTGCTCAGGCACAACTTCAGTGTCTTCTCTCAAAAAAACCTCTACAGCTGTTGAGTCAAAAATTTTATTTGAAGTTTTTTGCCATTTTACAGGCATTTAACATCTTAACTTGAAATGTGAAGACTCTAATCATAGAAACGTGTTAGGGGACAAAAATGAAGTGAAATTTCAAAATTAGCACTGCTTTCTTTAAAATCCAGACCAACAGCAAAACTCATGTGCAGCTACAAACTGCTAGTTCCAATTTCATTAGACCTATATTACAGAAATTTAGCAGTATTTGACCAAAATCTTTGTTTAACAATTATACTGATATCAACACTAACGACTGGATGTAACTTAGTATTGTATTCATAATTTTTGCTTAAAAAATGGTTAGGCAAACAGTGTCCTGTATTTAGTTTCTCTAAATGATAAGAATAAACCTGAAGAAGGAGCTCTGCTGTGCTCTCTTGAAAATTCTAAGCAAGCTAAACTATAACTGAGTAACCTATTAAGGCCAAATACATTTTTGTTGCATTTCCTTCCTAACATAAATGAAAAAGAGAAAGTCTAGCACGATGTAAAAATAAAAATGGGTGCAGAAGAACTTCAAAGCTACTACTAGTTTGGAAACAACAAGATGCAGAGTCATAAAATTCTCAGTTCTCTCAAAGAAACAATTTTGGTCACACATGCAAAATACACTGAGAATAGAGGCCAGTTCCAGAATAGTTTAAGAGAGAAGAACACTGACTATACTGTACTCCCTTTCACTCACAATAAACAATTCGTACCTCAGTGTGTTGATTCTGATTCCAGGAAAAAGTGTTTCATATTTTGAATGTCTACAGTTTTAAACCTGCTTACACTGCCTTAACATACACTGAAAAATAACAAAACAATGCTGAATTTTCTTGTAAAATGTGGGGGGAAAAAAAACCATTATAGTGAATTTAATCTTGCAACAAGTTTCATCTACATTCTTGAGATGAATATACATAGTGTTCTATCTCTAGGTCACAAGTTCCCAACCTAGGTCCATTTTAGAAAGAAGCATATTTAATTTACCTGTTTTTTCTTCTGTGCTTCATTAGAGTCTAGCACGGAAGTGGAAACAACAGGCAAAGATTTCTGTGCTGCCTTCAAAGCAGCAGGGTTGTACACAGTTTTTGTCAAGCCAGTAGAAGTAGATAAAACCTATAGGAGGAAATGATTTTATTTTTTTTGCCAGTGAATTTCAATCTTTTAAAAAACCCGCATGAGTGCTTAAAAATATATAAGCATCTTTTCTTTTGTCTCCTTTGATGATATGGAATATAAAAATTTGGTGTAGCAATTATATTTGGAGTTGTTGAAGTGAAACAATTTCTGAAGAGGCAGTACCACATCATATATGTAAGCTATCAACATCAGCTTATAAATCCTCTCCACTGAGATTTCGTATGTACTTCCAAGTTTCAAATACATAAATATTTACGTATTTGAGCATAACTAAGGAAACAGAAGATTGAGATTTTTTCCAAGAGCAACTGTTGACTTTGTGTTTTGAAGTTTAAAACACAATATTTCACGGCTGCATGAATTTTCCAAGCAAAAGTTCAACATAATTTTAGAGACTAAGTTCCAACGTAGAGACAACAGTTTCTTTTCCTATGCAGTTGGTGCAAAGTAGAGCTTGCACAATCAGTAAGAAGCCACTCAAGTACAAGGAAGTCTTCAACGTTATACTGCCAAGGACGAGACTCCTATGTCTCTCTGTTCTCTTTCCTACATTTGTAATGAGGTAAGAAATTTCTCCATGACTTACTGAGAACACTGATGACTACTTTACAATCTCTCTAAAACATACTGTGCACATCTCTACAATACTTAAAGATTTGAACTATTCTGTTTTCTTAGCATGTTACTTAAAGAGTTTATTGGGCATGCTAATATTGAAAAATCCACAGCTAAATCCTAAAGATATATAGGCATGATCTTGTCCACCTTGTTAGCAAACGGAAATCATGTAATTGCTATGATTGATTTCTAAGAGTTTAAAAATACTTTCTATGTGGAAAATTAAAAGATGCATGCAGATTCTATTGTTCACCATGCACTCCATAAAATAGCCAAAATGCCCACCAACAGGAGGAGAAACAAAAAGGGACAGACAAGAAACAGAAAGAAAAGACCAAGAGATTAGAAGAATTTACAACAGGAACGGTTCATATAAACCCTCTGCACTTCAGTGTGATATTTATACTACTTCTTCCCATGGTAAAGTGTTTTCAAGAGTACGAAGTGCATAGAAAACAACAGCAAAAAGAAATCAACACATGTTAAGGGGTACTATAGAAGGTGGTACAAAATGCTCTAAGCAGGCCATTGCAAAGATGAAAGATTTTTTTCTAAATCTATTAAAGAACATTAAAGTATGCATATCCCAATCATACAGTTTCTATTACAAAGCAGCTTAAGACAGTCTACAAGACAAATAAACAGAGGATCAAGCAAAGACAAAAATATTGACAAATTCCTTTTGCCCTGAACTATCTTCAAGGCAGAGTGAACCATGCCTTGTCATCTTTTATGTAGGAGATATAAGAAGAGACACCATGGCACCAACATAGGCAAGTCAAAAGCAACATTAAATCGCTTAATACTATTCAAGAGAAGGAACAGTGTGAATAACATGAATCTCTTCACACGTCCACAAACTGTAAGTCCCTATACAGATCTTACAAGGTCTCACAATGACTGTTTTATCACCTTTTCCTCCTGCTCTTTGGGAAGAATAGCTACCTCCTTTCTCATTGCAAAGTTCTTGTCAAACCATGCACTCCATCAGGTGAAAGAAACCATCTAGGACACGACACCTCTGTTTTTTGATGGATGTCAATAATTTTATTTCTAATGGTTATAGAATACAATGACTAAAGAATACAAATGACTATAGAATATAAAACTAAGCAAGGTATTTCCTTGTAAAGAGGCAGTAGAAGGTAAAAATAAGTCAAATCAAGTTTCAGAATCCTACCAAAAATGTCAAAGGAAACTGCTGTTTCACAACAAATCCAGTGAACAGCCCAGCCGCTCAGCAAAATCAAATCTGTACTATAAGACAACAGAACAGAAAATCATTCTAGCATAAAAAGTACTCTTTGAAGAAAAGCGTTTCAGGATAACTCAACTATTACACAATGAGGAAAAAGTATTTCCGTTCAAGCTGCAAGGTGAAGCAGACTTCCCATTTCTAAAGTAAGCATGTATTATGTATGTAAAATGTAGTTCAGGAATACACAGCAAGGTATTTACCTGCAACTAATTTAGAGTACCAACAAAGTAACTAATCAAAATAACAAAATACAGGCAAGAAGCCTTGATCAAAGCATTTTAGTAGACTGCTTGGTTTGAAATGAATCAAAGACACATTCCCTAATATTATAACCAATATTATCAACCTCAATGCTATGCTAAGTACTTGTGGAGTGAATTTTACCTGTTAGATGCCACTTAATCCATCAACTGTCATACTGAAAAGGGGAGGGGATGTGTGTGGGGAAATACAGTGGATGCTTCATTTATTTCAGGACAATCTAACTCCCAATTGAAAACGTATGTACCTAGAGAGAGGAATCCTAAAACAGGGTAAAACTTGCTGCCTTACTACTACAAGTTTACTCAAATGAAAGCTAAAAACATTGAGGAAGCCTGTCCTCCAAAGTGCTAAATAGGTCTGGAAACATGCATTACAAGCTTTGCTACTATAATAAACATATCAACCACTTGGTATTCTGAAAATTGGAGCCACTGGCCAAAATATATAGCTCATAACTACAATTCAGATACACCTTTCCCACCTCACCTCTCTTTGTCCTTTCTATACTGATTAATTTCCACCTTTATCTTTTCATAAGTACTGAAAATTGTAAAACCAAATAAAATGGTAAATGTTTACAGCACCACTTTTTAAGGGGCATAGAAGCCCAGAAACATTTTTATAGAACTATGTATCTATAGTGCCATATGTAATGTCAAAATTTATTTATTCTTATAACTGACTTTTGTATACTACTAAACAACTCAGGATTATGGAACATATCAAATTCTTTTTATGACAGAATAAAAGGAACCTGCTAGATTACACAAAATCCACAAAATAGCAGCTTTTGTCCTTTTTATAATCATTTAGCCATCTGCTGAGTTATATTATAGTTCCTAAAACTAATCCTTCACAAATTATTTTATTCATAGTTATGAAAAAATATTGACACAAGGGGTTTCATAAAAAAATAATACTAAAATTAAATATGAGAGAAAAGAATATAAGACATTTTCTTACCTTTTCAGTTGTTGGAGTAACTGGCTTTGACACAAAGCCCAGTCTATCCTTCACAGATAATTTAGTCACATTCTAAGAAAACAAAGTAAAATTTAGTTGAAATGTACACTACAAGCATTAGCAATTTAGAAAAAAAATTTAACTAATAAAACCATAGACTTTTAAGCAACAATACAAGAAAAATATTCAAACAGTTGATAAAATTTATTTTAGATATTTGACTTTGCAGTTAATATATATCTGTAATTGGGTAAGACAAATATGTAGCCAAATTTGGAATCAAGTATTATCTTACATATTTTCTGTGAGAAGCCCAAGACATGCTAGCAAACAGAGGATTATCTACACAGGCCCTTTTAAATACACTACAGGTCTTGTGTTCCAAAATCTGCTATTTGCAGATTACATCTGCATCAAATGCAGAAAGTTGTTTGAATTTAAACTACAAAAGCATTCTGATTTGTGCTGGTCCTCCTATCCAGAAGTTAAACCAAAGTGGTGGCATAATGCTAATAATGAAATGTTGCATATGTAATAAAACATTAAAAAATATTTCTGATGGGAGTCACACACTAGATTCTGTCATTATTCACTTTGGTACTGTGGTTACAATCTTCCTTTTATTATGGGTGATGTACAAATTCTGAAAATTCTTCTAGATACAGAGCTTCATTCTTTAATGGTTTTAGGTGTTTAAGAGATAAAATATATATACATTAAAAAACAATAGCTTTTAGTTCTTTGGTTAGAGACTCCCTTTATTTTGAAATCTGACACTAGCAGTATAACACAACAATCTTGAAACAGACTGAGAGCCTTTCAGTTTTTCTTTTTAAACTATGTCAAATGCTATGATATTAAAATATTGAATACCATGCTCAGGTAAAAAAGCCAAATATCACTGCACTGAGAAAAACTTTAATAGGAAAACACCAATAACAATGTAAGCAGATGCACTTTGAAGTAGTAAATGTCTACTTGTGTACCAGAAGTAACTGTACATTCATAAACTACAGAACCTATTTCAGAAGGAACAGGAAACTGAATTTCTCACTACAATACACACCTGAGCAACTTCTGTGTTGGCAGCCTGTGCTTCTGCAGGTTCAATGTTACTGGCAGGTACTGGGCCGAGGCGCTCCTTCACCGACTGCTTCACTACAGGCAAGGCGGGCTGCTGCACTAAGGGCTGGATCACCTGCAACACCACCAGCCCCCAAAAGGCACAACACCAGATTAACAGAAGGCTGCTACACATGTCACTCAGTTAGTACACCATGAAATTACAATGGAATTTATGCTTACTCTTCTTCCCTTCTACCATTCAATGGCTTTTTCACCTGATGGGATAAACAACCACTTCATGAGATTTATTATGTTGTACTGAGTATTTGTGTAGCGCGAGTGGCGATAACATCCATCTTGCACTTGCAGCTTACAGAAACAACCAAACAACTGATTTATTTCTACTAATTACATTTACTCAGACTAACTTAAATTCCACCTATTAGAGCAAAATAAAATGTAATAAAGACATCTTCTGATTCCTCTCACAATTCTTTCACCATCAACCATTTAGTTATGAAAAGACAGAATAAAAACTTTTATCACAAAGACTCACTTTTTAAAGTGATACATCACTTCTCATCTCCTATGTGTTTAATTTGGACAAAATAGAAGAAAAAGGATATAGGAACATGCAGTCATAGGACTGAAGAAAAAGAAAAGAGAGCAGATAACCTCTGAATCTACCGTGGATATACCCTGACAGCTAACACCTTTTCTTTTCTTTGTCAAAAACATTCAACAGTTAAGACCAAAATATATGTTTCCAAGCAAGCTTATTGTCATATTTATAGCTCTCAGAAGGTCACCTAATCTATTTCTCCACTGTAGGGCAAAGTCAGTTATGCCATTACTGACAGTATCTATCCATCTCATTCTTACAGTCTTCCAATGAAACAGATCCTGTCACCTCTCCAGGCCAAAGTGCTTCAGCATACTTTGGCGTTAGAAAATGTTTCTTTTAATATTTAACCTAAATCTCTTTGTGCTGCCTTTTAAGCCCAGAACTTCCTTTTTTAGCTATCTCAGATGTGGAGAGCATATTATTTTCTGCTTCCTGGCAGAAGCCTTTTATTTGATGATTTATTATAGTTGACTCCCACCATCTCTACCTAAGTACTGCCACAGCTCCCAAAAATTCTACAGCAAAAATTTTCCAAAGTAATTCTGCTGATGAAATATCAACAGTTAAGCAATTGTGCTGGACCAAATACTACTGAAGGGACAATTTAAAAATCAACTGACTTCACACTGAAGAAAATTCAAAAGTCTGTCTCTGATGCCTAACAGACAAAATCTGGTTGGAAGCCACTACAAATACAGGTGAAATTAATTAACATAACAGAAATCTTGACAAATTACAAATATTTATGGTATATGAAGAAATATAAAGTTTCCATACTACTCATAGGTATGATACCAAATATTAATTTCAATGAAAAGAGAAGTAAATATTCATGCTCCTGAAAGACTTATGAACAAAAAATACCTGTTTACTAATTCAATAATTTGTTACATGTTGTATCTTGGGGTAGAAGAACAAAGAAGCATTGCACTTAAAATTTTAATTTCCTGTCAAAAGTTTTTGTTGTTACTGTGTACCTTCTGTTGCTGGTAACAGACTTCAAAATGCAGTCTGCTGACATGTGCTGAATGGCTGGTCTCAGTGAGGCAGGAATATTTAACACTGCCTCCAGGACTGAGGGGAATTCATTCTCAAACCAGCAAAGTTAACTTGCTAAAGGTGGTACGATTGGAAGCTGTTAACACCACTAAAAATTATAGGACTATTAAAAATAACAAATATATACATCCAATGTTTGTTTGGAAATACAAAGTTAATACTCAAATAATATTCTAAATAGCATAATCTGCAAATAAGCAGACAGCACAGTCCAAGCTATCCTTTGAGTAAAAGGAAATGTCTGTAGGAATAGAAATGACGTACTCCACTGCCCTCTTCTGACTGAGATGAAAATCAAGCTTAGAGAATAAATACAATTTTGAGCAGCACTACTTTAGACAAAGCATTAAGGACGCCGATAAAATCTAAAAGATAATATCAGGGAAGATGGTGAGATAGCTGTCATTTAAATTGAATTTTTGAAGATAAAAATCAGGGCATTTCTTACAAAGGAGAGAAAAGGAAACTGTTAAAATGCTGTACAGTAGGAGTGCTGTGGAAAACCAGGTCACTGATTCTGAATGATGATGACATACACCATCAGGAGAAAGCAGGAATTCTCAGCTCAGAGCAGCAATTGAAAGAATCCTCTAACAAGTCATTCACATATTATATCACCATATATAATTAAGTGATTATTTCTTCCACAGAGCCTATCTCATATTTTTGAAGTGCAAAATGTGCTGTTCCACACTGATGGCAAATCCAATAGAGCAGGATACACAAATATTTTAAAGGACTTGCTACACCAGTTGCTAACTGAGAAGACTCTATGCAATAACCCACAGAGTAGGGGAGAACCCAAGGTTCCTCTTCTGCTTGAGTACAGCCACTATTGTACTGCTGACAAGTCTGATTTGGCCTGACACAGGTAACAAATCTACCCTTCAAAACAGCAATTGCTGTTTTATTTTTTTTAATGTTGCCAATGCTGCTATGAACATGACCTTCCAAAAGGTGTTTCTCTGCAATTCAACAAAAAAAAATATAGATTAAAGTATTTCAGTTGTAAGGGACCTGCAACAACCATCTCGTCCAGCTGTCACATCAGGGTTGACCAAAAGTTAAATTACATTGTTAAGGACACTGTCCAAATACCTCTTTGGTCATAAGCTTGGGGTCATCAGCCACCTCTCTAGAAAACCTGTTTCACAGTCTGATCACTCTCTCAGTAAAGAAATGCTTCATGTCCAGTCTGGACCTCTTATGATACACCTGTGAGCCATTCCCAGACATTCTGTCCCTGGATGTCATACAGATCAGCAACTAACTCCCTACTTAAAATTATCCCTGATCCCTTCCTAGAAAATAAGTCTCTTTAATGCAGTTCTCCTCTTGCACTGGTGTTTCCAAGTCCTTAGATCTATGTGTGTATACTTGTCTATACACACAGGTTCCTCTGAGTAAAACAAATTCTTCTGCTACTTTGTACAGCAATATGCGTGCTTAACATGGAAAGGAAACGAAATAGAAAAGAGGGAAAAACAGAACCTCTTGGAAAAAAATGGAGATCATCTTTCACGAAAAGAAATGTAACTCTGCTGCCTTTCTTATGCTCAGCAGAAGAAATAAAAAAGCCTATACTAATTAAAGCAAAATAGATGTTATTCAGCTGAGAGTTGCATCAAATCTTGCTTGAGATAATAGAGTGGAATACACCAAAAGTCACTGAAGGGCTTTCTTTAGTATCTTTGGTCTCACCTTGCTAATCAACTGCTGAATGCCGTATATGAGGACAAAGAATCTACAACTGAAGAGCGACTTTTGAAAATTAATTACATTAAGCAGTCATTATTTCAAAAGGATTTAGTTTACTTATATAAAAATTCTCTTAAAAATGCTTTGAAGATTCTGTTTTACATAATATGTTAGAACAGACTTAGATCCTCTACCTTCTGTGTGGTAGTCTGGAGTTGTGGTGTGCTGCCCTCTCGATGCCAATAAACTTTAATAAAACGATTATTTAATACTGCTTCTGTACTTGATATAGCTTTCTTTGCTTCCTCATGTGTGGCAAACTGAATAAGGGCACCTTCTGGATCACCTTGATATGCAACCTAAGATTTAAAACATAAGAACAAAACTTACCACAGAGAGGATTCTTGTTTGTGTCTAAATTATCATTAAATCATTAGCTTTTAGATTAAGAAGCTTACAATTTACATCTAATATGCGTCCTTAGATAAATACTTCCCATTCATAAGCACACTTGAAAGGTCTGGTGTTAAAGTCAACCTTGAGTTTACACCAATAAACTTTAAAAATAGTTAAAAAACCCAAACAAACAAAGTAAAACAAAACCCCCAGTCAACCAGTATTTCTGTTTGCAAATATGAGTAGCTGTTTGAAAGACAAAAGGAAGCATCAGCAAAGTACAGAAAATTACTACCAAAAATGCAAGGGTAAGATAGTAAATGTCTTATCTAATATCAAATCTAGACAGCAAAGTTCATTTTGATTTCTCTCCTTTGGGCATTAACACATTATTTTAGCTCCATAAGCCAAGATTATACTCTTTGCAAGAAGAGCATAGCTTGCAACCTCCACATACATATCTCCATACATATCCATATTTTAGTTGCCTTAATGAATAATATTGCCTGCTAATACACCTATATTCTTAGGTAACCTATAGAAAGGCTTAAGAAATATTTAATAGCAATTAAGAGAGATTTGAAATCCCTCCAGTGTTCAGACAGGCACAGAAGGTTTATTCTGTACTGTATTAGTATGCACAAAAATACTGTGCACCTCTTCATTCCAACCCTCAGTGCAAACAGGAAAGAAAAACGCAAGGTAGCATCTGAAACCTGTTGATAATGAAGCACAGTGAAAGGTCACACTGAGTAGCTTAGAGACTGGGTAGGAAACACTGACGTAACACGAGCAGCCTGCAATATGCAACACCAGCCAAAGTCAGGCCCTACGTCTTTCATTGCTTTCCTCTCTCTTTAAATGCTTACTGTGTGACTCTAATAAACCACAAAGTAATTTTAAGGGACAAACCATCGTTACTGTGGAACCAGAAAGCAATTTTGTCATAGGGACTGATTTCTGGATGAGAAATATAGGTTTTCTGTATTTACAATTTATCTCCAAATATACAGAGAGTGAATGATAGCAGATCCAAACTTGAGAAAACGGGTGAGAAAAACCCACATGCAATCAATTTGCAATGTTTTAAACAATGTCTCTTAAAAATCTTATCTCTAAGAAACACTTTTGTTCAAAATCTAAAAGATGACTAGAACATTTCATTTCTGCTTCTTCAATGGCAATATCATTAAAAACGATGAGATCTTGCTTAAGAAACAAGTTAGGAAAACAATAGTTTCAGGGAACCACGAAAAAACCTGCTTTTAGCAACTACCACTACTTTTACATTAAAGTATACAGCTTTCTCTTTATTGACTCTCACCTGCAAGTTGACTAAGTTTCCAAACTTACTGAAGTGCTCATTAAGTTTGCTGATGTTGTTAAGTTCTGGGGGAACTTTTCTCAATTCAAGTTTTGTATTTTCATTTCCAAACTGCACTTTCTTCTGGAAACCTGGACTATTTGTTCTGTTAAAATTTTGCCTGCAACAAATAAAAAATCAAGCCAGAAATCCATAGCAAACTAGCAAACACAATGTTAAATTGTATATGCTTACAGAGAAGCATGAATAAGACACAAAGATCTGCAGACTTAAAAAAATAATTCAATTTCAGAAAAGTGAAGGAGAGTACAGGACGCATGCCCATACACCTGCCACCTTCCCCACCGATATTCTCAGCATACCCCAGCACATAAATCTATGAAATAATTCACACTTATTTGCTCGCGTCAATAACTCCTGACTTCCACACTGCTGCTCTCCAAAAACTGTTTCTTAGCTATTCCATGAAATTTCCCCACTACTGTTTCAAACAACTATAACTTCAAGGCTTTCCTCACTCCCAGAATTCTCTTAAAATCCCTTCCAACCTTGCACCCTGTTTTTTTCTCAGTAACATACCTGGCAACTCAAATCAAACAGGAGTGATAAAATTCATATTTCACAACTAAAATTAGTCATCTCTAACAACCATCACACTGCAGCTTCCCTGTTTCTTAGATCACATCAACTTTCAAGGAACAGATCCAAAGCAACTTCATCTATCTGTATACTACCTTTGATAGACAGTCAAATACAGCTCACACTATGGTATGATTTACTTTAGTACCATCAGGGTACTCACAGTTTCACTTGCTTGCAATTTATAGAGATATACATATGTTTCAGATTACAGTAAAGTGGTTAATGAAATTCCAGCTCTTAAGCAACACCGTGTTAACAGTCACTCACTTGTCAAACCAAGTCTTCTTTGTAGGAACTCCACCATCCCCTGCACCAATTGTTCTTTTCCTGGATTCAGCATCTACCACTATTCTCATACTACTTTTATTAGGAGGTTTTTCTGTAAACAGATGAGAAGATTTTACTTTTTTAAAATTTATTTTCTGTGCATTTGATTGTAAAAAAGTATTCTGCTCACACTGAAAAGCACTAAAAATTGTTTATTTTGAAAATACTATGATTCTTGTTCTCACTGAATCAAACTTTGGCCACAGGCTTCTTAACTGTCAACAGATGTTGTGACAAGTCAAAATAGCTAATAGCACTCATTTTGTCACAGTAACATCACACATACAGAAAACAAGGTGTGACAGAAGGCATCTGCCTCGAGATGACTGTGCTCTGATTCACAATGATTCACAATGTCCCATGCAACACTCTGAGGCTCACACCACTCCAGCTAACACCTCCATTCTACTATTAGATGGCACACACAAAAATGGGCATGATAGGAAATGCACAGTACTCCAGGGCACTAACACCTAGGAGCAAGATTTATGGATGGACTGGGAAAGGAGTCACTTTTGCTGAAGAACAGGAATCAAACTGGGGGACTCCTCACTGAAAATACACCAACAGAAACATAGTAAGATTAAATAGAAATACATACAAATGCAAATAAAAACCACATTAAAAATGGTTTTATCCCTTTTCCATTCTTATTTTGTGTACTGCTGCTTCATCTCAGGGCCACAGGAACTGCGAGGTTAAGATTATTTGTGCATAAAACTGCTACCAGATAAAAATGACTCCCTCCTCTCTGCAGCAAAAATCATACTGAGATTCTACTACAGAAACATTAACATTTTTCTGTACAAAAGATATACAAAGTGACCAGTTACTACACCTAAGGGTAATTAGCTGTAAATAAAACTGTGCAATATTCTAGTGAGAGATTTAATTTTACCTGTAAAAATGCACACACAAAGCAGTTACAGACATAGTTCCCTATTCAACTAAGTATCTCTTAATTCCAGGAGGTTTCAGGAAAATGCAGTATTTTCCAGTATTCCCTGGAAAGTTCCTCAACCTGCATTAATGTAACAAAATCAGCTAAACTAAGTATAGCTTTGAGAGCATACCTCTGGGTGGTAGATCCATATCACCTGATGTGAGTCCTATCAAATTTGGTCTTTGGGCATGTACTCTATGTCTATACATAGGTCTTGAAGTATTTGTTATACTTGGAGCTTCTGGATTATAGCCATCTGTGTCATACGTTTCTGGTAACAAAGAAATTGTCTAATTAAAATAAATTGCAGTTAAAACCCCTAAGGTTTCAAATATAATATTTAATTTAATTACAAGATAGAGTTATAATAAGAGTTGTATAACTACTATCATAAAAAAACCATCGTGCCAAGTTTTCTGCTTAAACACAATGAAAATATTACTCTCTAGTCAAAATTCACACTTCATATGCAAATTTTACTTCCATCTTGAACTAAGTCTGAAAAGAAGAATGTTAATTCACCATCACAGTCTATACGATACAAACTTATTCTCCCAAACTATAACATTATAATCTCTATAAAGTACAGTATAATATGAATCAATGTTATTCTATTTAGCAAACCTTGTGGGCAAAGCCTCAGTACTACACCTGCTGTAAAAAGAGAGGGTGGAGCAGGAGGCGGCTGGTGATGAATACCCGTGGTAACAACAGTAGGAACTGAGCTGGTTGCTGAGTTTGGGGGGGCATCCATGCCAGCAGGCTGCAATGGTGGAAGGGGAGGGGGTGGTCCTGTCAAAAACAAAGGAAAACAGTGCATTCATTTATTATCCACTACACGCTCATTAACCTCCACTTACTTATAAGGAAACTGATCTGAAATGTTTTCAAGGCTATTTAAGAAAAAAAGGGGCTGAGAGGGCACATCTGCAGACTTGATGCTGTACCATAAATTCACATGAAACCACCCCCAACAGCAAATGACTCAGAACTTGGATAGAGAGGAAAGCATTTGAATCATTTAACATTTCTCCAAACACCTACTCTCTACAAGCAAAATTTAATTTCTAGCCCGTATTCATCTTTACCAAAAGAAGAATTTTAAAGCTCAATAAAAATTCATCAAAGAAACAAATTTTATTTTTGAAATAAAAAAGTATATTTTAATATTAAAAAAATATTCTATGATGACAATAACTAACTTGACTGAAATTAATTTTCCAAGCACCCAAGAAGAAGCCTTCAACTCTAACGGAACTCTTCTTAAAATTGAGGGGTTTTTGTTTGGTTGGTTTGACTTTTTTTACAAGAGGTAATGTGATACTTTCATAGCTAAGCAGTCAAGCCCCATCTTCAGTTTAACCATTGAGAAGAACAAGTTTTGGAAGAAGTTATAAAGTGATATATCTGAACTTGTGAAGCAGATCTGAAAATAGCATTTAAGGTAGAACTGACCAACCCAGAGGAAGTTACACTCTATATTAAACTGAAATAAATACATTCATTCATATCTTCTTAAATACACTATCAACAGGAAATTAAAACAGTTTCAGAAATTTCTAAACAGTATCAAATATCAATTAGTCCTGAATAATTTTACAAAGTGGGACATCTAAGTTAATTAAAAAAGAAAGAAAGGAATAATCATATAAAATTAACATAACAGCTTTTAAACCACACAAGGCAACTGAGCATTAAACTCTGGCAACTTTCTAAATGACAGCCAGGCACATAAGTTTTCATGTAATCTTTAGTGCTTCAGCTGAAGTACTTTCCTGTGAAACAATAAACAAAGTGGAGAATTTTTCTTAGTTATTTTACAAGTTTAATCTTAAAATTATTCCCAAATGGCATTTTCAGGTGGGAATTTTATGTGGTCATGAATTATCTTTACTTCTATTAATATAAATGAAACAGTAAGGAACTGTTGTTTCCAGGATTTTCCCTTCTTTAACAGTAGCCAATTTTGGACAATTTCTCTTAATACTCAAGGAATTTAATTTTGCCATGTCATGCTTTTGCATAAATACAATTAAAATGTTATTCCATACTAAAGAGTCACATTTAGCATGCAACATTTTACAACAACTAACTGTAACAATTATCATCAGAAAGAATAATTTTGAGATAAGCTATGCTATAGTAGAGTACAGTCCAACTTTGTATAATATAGCTGTGATCTGTCAAAACAGCTTTTTGCACTGCATATAATTCAAGTAAGATCCAGGATTTTCTACAACAAGATGGAATTTAATCTTTTTTAATTACCTGTTACAGGTGGAAGGCTAGGTGGTAAGGGGCCTGGTGGTGGTACTGGAGGTCTAAGGTTAACAGGAGGAGGACTCAGAATTGGTGGAGGGGGAGGAAGGCCAGGAGGAGGTGGTCCTTCGACAACAGGGGGTTGTGCTGGAAAAGGCAGAATGCCAGGAAGATTCACATCTTCTACCACTACTGGATCGCTTCCATGATCAAAAGGGCACATGTCTCCTCTCATACAGAAACCCTTCTCTGAAACATCAAAAAGGACAATGTCAGTATTCAACAGCTGTAGCTCAATTCAGGGTAGATATGAGACATTCAATGTGTAATGTGGCAGTTTGCAAAATAGGAGCTCCACATATCAGCAGAAGCTTAGATTAGAAAATGAAATTGACCATTTAGCTTTATTCTTAACAGTCAACACACACTGACATTGCAGAAACCTGCTAGCACAAAAGTGTTCAATTCCTCTTGAAGAACTAATTCTGCACTGAATTATAACAAATGGTGAAAGCAGAGAATGAAATCTAGATACCATCACATTAACAAAACAAATTTGTTTCTAAGCAAAAGGTGCAGTTGCTAGAATTGAGAAACTCCTATTAGAAGTTAGAAATTAGTATTATGAAATCCCAACATGAGCAAATTCACTCATTTTTTTCCTCTTTCGCAATTATTTCACTATTAAACTATTTGCCATAATTTGATTACATAAGAGAAAAATTTGTTATTTACATGTAACAAATGCATTTGTAAATATAAGATATATATAAATAAAAATGAATATACATTCACGTCTTTTCTTTTACACACAAGTCAAAACACAGAAGTGGGTCAGAGGAGGGCCACAAAAATTCTAGCCCAAACTGTTCTATTAATATCTGTTCAGCAACAGTGTCCACAAAACAAACAACACCAAAATACCAGTCAATGCAATACAGGGAAAAGGCTGAAACACTTTCTGGTAAAACAGGAAGAAAGAAGAGTGCTCACTTCCTCCAAACATGATGTGGGGAAGCAGTAGGTATTACCTCATCTTCAGGAAGTCTTATAGAGCACATTAAATTGAAATGTTAAACAAAAACAGAAGTTCAGCAGAGGGTAAAGCTGAAAATTTGAAAATGCATATAGGGAGAGCAGTATGACTGAACCATGTAGCCACTGAAGAGAGAAAACTTCAAAACAAAATGGCACATTCACAATTTGACTTGCTCCACAGAATTGCTGTGATATACACTGGCAAAGCTATTCTTTGTAAGTACAACTCTGGTAACACTTGAAAGCTCAGTTTCCCATTTTCTTTACTTTAAAAAAAAAGTTCTAGAATGTAAACTGGCCTAGAACTTAAATTGTGTGGTACACAACAATAACAACAACAAAATCCCTCAGAAGCAACCTTATGGGGAGATTTCAACTCTGCTGAGCTCACAGGTTGACCGGCTGAATTTAGTTAAGGCACTGCCAGCTTGTGTGTATTTTGGCACAAGACTTTTAAAATAAATGAAAGCTTAAGACAGAGTCAAGCAAAAACCAGTTTTAAGAAGCACCTGCACAGAAAGAGATGATGGTCTAACATGAGCCTGGGAAATTTCAGCTCTAGACCTTTCTAGGTAAAAATTGTCTCTTAGATAGGATAGAATGAAATAGGATGAGATCAGTAAGGTGCTAACCATTGTCAAAACCATCAAACACAGTATTTGGTTGGAACATGTCATAAGACAGAAAAACAGGGTAAAACTGAATATTATTTTTCGTAAATTTTTAATATACTACTTGTCATTTATAGAAAACAGCCCTAGCAAGTAAAAAATACACAAACTCTAAAAGATCAAGCTGTCTAAAGTCAGTAAGAAGTGGTGCAAAATTTACATTCAAGAACTGTGCAACAGAAAAACCCCACTATACTAGAGAAGATCAGAAAAAGAAGGGTGAATTATCTCAGTCTTTTCAGAAAGGGCACAATCACAGATGCAGGAAGTAATTAAAAATTAAAATGTACTTACCATCATAATCTCTACAGCGTTTCTTTGGCAGTGGAGGTCTTCCATAGGAGTTGTGGTCCAGCTGCTCTTCATGGAACTCTGACCAACTTTCAGTAGTGTTATTTCCATGATGAGCAGGAGCAATAACAGTAATAGTACTGCTCAGTGTAGGGACAGGGTAGTGGCCAGATGAAATATTTGTCACAGCAGAAACTGGAGTATAATTGTTCTCTAACGGATCTGTTCTATCCATGTCATATTTTGGCTTTCCCAAATCCCTTTCTGTAGCAAAAAAAAACCAAAAACAAAAAAAAAACCAAAAAAAATAAAAATTATATTGGATAATTTCTTATCCCCCTTTTCAGCAGAACCAGCCACTACTCCTAAAGTATCTTTGCTCCACATCAACTCAATACACATACACGATAATTGAAATGTTTTACAAGCCGCCCAATGTGCCTGTGGAGTCTCCACCCTTGGAGTTATTTATAACTCAGCTAGTCCTAAGCAACTTGCTTCAGTTTATTTGCTTTGATAAAGGGTGTTAGACTACACCACCTTCAGAGGTCTCCTCTAACCTCAGCTACTTCATAATTCTACATTCCAAAGGTTTAAGCAGAAAAATAATGTTCTCTGAAGTACATAGTAAGGCCCTGGGCTATTTTAATGACAGCTACATCCACAGTAGAGAAGATACTCTATTTAACTTCAGGCAGAGTACATCTTCTGTAGTGATGCATGTATTGTAAGAACTACAGATGGAAAGTTCTTTTGAATAAAGGGGAGCAATGGTAAGAAAAGGTTAACCATAGTTTGAAAATATGATAAAATTTACAAATCTTTAACATTTCAAGACAATGTAACTGTTATATCTTCATTTTGTTGATCTTCATTTTCTGTTCCACTCAAATGCATGTATTCATTGCATTCAAAGCTTTGCAATAATAGGTGAAATAACAATTCTAGACAAGTGTGGAACACTCCAGGGCAGATACAGCATATAAAATGACCTTTTATTCTGAATACACGCAAACTATTCTCTCATTTTCTAGTATTACCACCAAATAAACAGTAAGTATCCCAATTAAGACAGAATAGTTATGTCATGACATAAATTAATGGACTTAAATAACTCCACATTAAAGGAACATCATGAAACATCTTAAAGATGGCTCATTAATGTGGGTAAAACAGGCTCTTCATCTACTAAGAAAAAGAAACAAAGCTTTTACTAAAAAGTATTGTCCACAAGGTACTGTCATTTCAGTTTATGTAAATAATCCTTAAATTCAGACTTAATAATGTTGTAATCTTTTAATTAAATTGCTGCATGTTGTTTAATTAGCTTGCCAATAAGTTCTTCGGAAAATATCTGCTCTCATATTTTCAGAAATCTGCATTCCTCGTTTTAAGGCTGGATTGCCAGTCTTGTTTTTTTTTCTTTACAGAAAGAATAATAATACACAGGAGGGTTCTATTAGACTGTTTTTACCCGTACATTGTCTAAGACAGGACAAAGATAAAATAACTTTCACTGCTCTTTTCCAATTTACCATTAAAAACTCTTGAGGGAAAAAGCACTTTTTTCAGCTGAAAAAGCAAACTCCTTTTTAAAGAAGTCTATTCTACAAACTACTGTACTGAAGCCTTATGTCCCACAGATATGTGCACAAATGCAAGTATTTACTGTAAGTCCTTCACCAATGACACTGAAAAGGGGACAAGACCAAAAGAACTGAGCTGTACTGTTCTGCTTGTCAAGTCATTGACTGCCAAACAGGCAATTTCTGCCAGTTCCACCTTTGTAAATGAGCATTAATTTCTCTATCTATCTAAACCAAATTCTGAGTTTCCTCAAGCCTAATGAAATGAAAATAACTTCTGTTTTTCTGCCTGTCTTGCAACAATGCTTAGAAGTGGTCAGCACAGTCACCTCAACATAAAGGTATTAAAAAAAACAGAGGGTAAGAGAGGAAAACAAGCACTGAGATCACAAACACAGAAGCCTCATTTCCACAGAAAACAAAGCTAAATTTGAATAAAGGAACACGAACAATAGAGGAAATTCTAGTACATTCTGAAGACAGTTTTCAAGTTTAGTTTCTAAATTTTGTAGAAAACATTCACCGTATTTTAGAGACCAACTGTTGGTACCTCTGCTTCGCGTTCTGCTCCGGCTTCTGCTCCGGTCTCGATCGCGGTCCCGTAACCTCTCCTTGCTCCAGCTCCTGCTTCGACTCCTGCTGTAGCTCCGACTCCTCCCTCTCCGTCTGTTGTATCGATCCCTATAGGAATCTCTTCGGGGAGGATTTCGGTCATAATCCCTCTTCCGAGAACGTTCATCCTTTTTCCTTTCATCGCGGCTTCTAAAAGTGAAATATTAGAGGTTAATTATAAGAATTATGATGCTGTAATTCGAAATCTTAACTACTTAAAAACTTTAAGAAATGTCAATGGAAAACTAGAGAAGAGCTACAAATTGTATGCAATTTGTGGCTACTCCTTTCTTCTCAGAAGGATTTTAAAACTAATTTCACTTATTTGTTTTATTTTTACCATACCTAAAACTTTAAAACATATATAAATTTTTGTTCCTGCCCAATACTGCATATTTCCCAAGCTGGAAACACCAAGACTTATTGAAGGGAATGCTCCTAAACCAAAATTCAAATTCACTGTCAAGCAGAATAAATACTGCAATATTAACCACAAATCTAACACCAGAATTACTCCTAAATCTCTAACTATGAAATGCACAACTCGAGAGACAGGTTACACTGACACACACCCATCACTTAACTACACATGTGTAAAAGCAGTAGAAGTCTTATTTTTAGGCTTATTAGATGACAACACAGAAACAAATTGCTTAATTCAGTAAAAAATCCAAATTCATCTGATTACTGATATGATACAAGAGGTTAAGCAAAATTTTTACCTGGTGTCTCTGTAGCGAGAACTTGACTGAGGAGGGCTGTGATTTAATCTTCTAGAGAACTTTTTCTCTCGCTCTTCCTCTTTAACTATCTAAATTCAAAGCATATATATTAGACCAAAACATGAGTACACTAAAATGTAAGACTTCTGCATAACCAAATAAAACCAAAAACTCCGAACACTGAGCAATCAGCAGTAACACTGAAATTCAATATTTTAGTCTCTAACATCATTAGAGAATTTTCAAAACATGTTAATTTCTATTTCTAGGATTATTCAAAGCTCTCTTTGAGAGAAAATAAAATAATATTTATAGTGCTGCACTGAAAATACAGCTGCTTTGAGTGCAGGTAGACAAAAAATATATTAAGGCTTTGGGAAGATTTGAGAAGGCATGGATATTCAACAACCAACACCAAAGTCTTTGTTTCATCAGCAGGTTACCTAGTTCAGTTCACACTTAAAAAACATTTTCATGTAGGCAAGCCTAGGCTGCTACTGAAAAGCACGAGCTTACTCTTCTGGCTCAATGAACAACATAAACACTTGTGACAAAAGGATGTTATCTGGATCAAACAGCTGAAGGAATGAGAATTGCCATTTAGAATGGCAGGCAGCATTTATGGAGAATTTAAGCACAGCACAACTACAACAGCAATTCTGACCAGAGAACTGATGCCGGTTGTACTGCAGCTCCTACACTACTCAGTAACTTCATTTACCTTTGCCTCACCAAAGCCACTTTGGTTTACCTTTGAAACACCCACTTGTGCTGGAAAAATCGTGCAGCAGTGCTCAACATGCCAAGCACAAATCTTCTGACATACTTTAATGCTGTCGTGTAATCATTAATAAACACAAATTATTGCTGATATGAACTATAATAAATTACTAATAACTATAAACACTATGAAGTTAAACACATAAGCAAATGAATGAGACAAAAGATGTACATGTAAGCTAAAATCAATGCCCACCTCTTCCTTTTTTGTCTCTTTTTCTTGGTGCTGAAAAAATTCTACTTTCAGGCTTCCTGATGATGGCTGTTCTGGTGGAGGTAGGTAGCTTTTTGTATTCACAGCATCAAACAGTTTTTCCACAAATATCTGAGTTTCTAAAAGTAAAGACCGTACAAATATCCATTACACAAAACCACGGTTAACATTTGCTTTAAAAATTAATAAATAAACCCAAAAAACCCATACCAACCAAAACCAACACTCAGAAAAAAGTTAAAACAACAAAGAATATTTTCTTAAAATACTGTGTTCCTAATTTATATCTTAAAAGGACATTTGCAGAGTCAGAAAACACGTCAATAATGAACAAAAGTTGTCAATTCTTGAATTATTTAATAAATTCTTGAATTATTTAATTTCTTAATAAAGCACGCAGTAAAATACCTCTGGCATATATAAACAGAGGTTCGATACCTGTCCAGGAAAGTTGTGGATGTCCCAGCCCTGGAAGCATTCAAGACCAGGTCAGACAAGGCCCTGGTAAATCTGGTCTAGTGTGAGGTGTCCCTGCTCAGGACAGGGCTGGAACTAGAGGATCATTACAGTCCCTTTCAACCCAAACTACTCTATGATTCTGTGCCTCTGTGAGTACTAACAAAACATATACCAAATATATGCATACTAACATATACATCTAGGCTTTTTAAAATTACTTTATGAAAATTGAATTACATTCTACAAAGTAACAAAGCTAATAAAGAGATCAAAGCTCAATTCTATGGCAAATGAATGCTTGAATAAATTGAACAAGACAGAATTTTCACTCAATCTTAATTGTTATGACAAAGCCCATACCTTTCTGAAGAAATACATCCAGCTGATCAACACACAATGCCTTCAGTTCCTTTTCACTTTTATCCTTCTTTACCAAAGCCAGAACATATTTAGCTAGGGCAGATGGATCTGCATCACATCTGCAAACAGATTAGTTAGGAAAAAAAAGAGCAATTTAATTACAGAAATTAATGTCTGAAAGTGGTATGACCAATACATATATAGGGCAAAACCATTTCCTACCAAAGCAATTGAAAAATACTGAGGTGTATCTTTCGAAACAGAGTCCACTTTCCTTTTTGAGACAACAATTCCCTAGAATATTTCCTAACAATACTGCACAGAGAACATCAGAGCAAACAAGAAGAAACTATTTCGTAAAAAACAGCCTCAACTGCCTGTTTTGTATTAAAAACAAAGACAACAAATACTTCCCTAACGCCCCAAAGATGGGAGTCAATAATTCTGAATTTAACACTGAGTAACTGTTATCTGGGAAAAGTCAGTCTATCCAATTACAAATTAATACAGTGATGCAGCAGAAGTGATCTATGTTACAAAAAAGAAAAAAGAAAAATCAAACCTTCGAGTATTCTAAATACACTTTTGAGCATTTTTATTACTACTTACATATGAGCACTATAAACTGATTTTTTCACTTTTATTATTTGGTTTCAAATGCCTAAATTCATATACTGTAACAGACACTCCCATAAGAGGTACACTGAAAACGGAGGGAAATTTAGGGGATCATTATGCATTTGACATCTGTATTCAAAATTCAACCTACAGTTAAATACAGAGCACTTCAATATAGAAGTTGATGGTCATGCACATCAACAAAGAACTCAGAATGAAGAAAGCTATGCATTCAGTAGAACATTATTTAATATAAGTAGCATATTTTTTTTACAATGTTTTACAAACAGAAACCTACAATGAATTTAGAGATCCCGTTGTAAAGCCTGCCAAAGCAAGTCAGACTACTGCACAAAAGTATTCATGTTTCAAAAAGAGTTAACTAATGAAATGGTGAGACACTGGTCTTAAACAACTTAATCTCCTTGTTTTGCATATACCAAAGGAAGACTTCAGGCCTCACAAAATAACACAGGATTCAATGGACACATATTGGTCATGTGATACAGAGAGCTTATTTGAGTGGTCATCAAAATTGGTACTAATGTTTTAAAGAAGACAAGAAAAAAAACTGCATTGATGCATCCTAACTGTACATGCTTTCTAGCAAAAATAAGTAATAAAAAAAATTAATCTGTAGTCATGGAGTTTCACTGAATATGAACATTATACAAATGCTGCTAGAGCATAGAGGTCCAACAGTCATAATAAAGGAATAGGAAGTTTGAAGTCCCTTCTACATTGAGTAAGGTACAAATGCTGTTCATTGAAATGACAATATTTTGGACACTGGCCAAAAAAATCTAAATCCCTAAACATATCACACCACCTAATTCCTCTCACCAGAGAAACTTATCTCCTGCACAGCAAGCAACATTCCCCATGCAAACATATCCACTAAGCAAAGGAAGCTATCTGTCAGCATCACTTATGGATAGCCTGGGCCCAGCACACAGAGCCTGGAAGTCAAAGGTCAGAGCTCCCACGTAACCCAGCATCCTCTAGAAAGCAGGCAATAGTAGAATTTCATGCTGAAAAAGCAACCTGGGCTGCTATTGGATATACCACTGTATTCCATTTTAGTCTGTATTATTTATAGATACAGGAAACGGGAGTTCATAATCAGTCTGCATTCCAAAAGAACCCACGCACAGTAAATGAACAAAATGAAAATATATACTGTGAATCAAAAACTAGACTGCACACTGACTGGAAATTCTTCAGAAATTTTTCACATCTAGTTTGCCCCATTCAGTTCTAACAATTCTTTACCCAGAAGAAAATACTGTCCAAGCACCAAGTCAGTGCAGAATCTGACACAACCTCCTACAGTGAGAGCAGTAGGACTCTAACACTGCAAGGACCTGAGCATATCAGCCAAGCAGATTATCTAAAAGCCCAATGTCGAACAGTATTCATCACAGGCTGCAATGAGAGTTCTCTCTCAGCCTTCCAGGCCCTAAGAGCAGCATTTCATAACCTCCTTGAATTTGCAAATTTTTTTTACTGCTTCTTCATGCAACTTCAATGGCACTTCAGATTTTCAATACTTTCCCAGTTTCAAAGTAAATCATGCTATAGAAAATTAATGTGCTGTTTTCATCACAACAGGTGGGGAGCAGACAATTTTCACATGATTATCCTCCATTTTTCTTTTTTAATTTCAATTTCCACAAATACTCTCCTACAATAATACAAACAGTCTGCTGTCATTGTTCAAAATCTGCTACAACACTCTTAAATGACATAAGCACTCAAAATTTAGTGGGGGGGGTGGAAAAAATAAAGAGAAAAAAAGGGGGGATGAGGAAAACTCAAGTCAGTCTAGAAGGTAAAAGCCTACTGTTCTTAGCTCCTACAGCACTGACTATACAACAACCTCATATTCAGTTTAAAGCAATTCCTCTTTCATGAGCAGGATAAAAACCAGAAAATCTTCTCTGAAAAGCCACCAAAATAAACAAACCATCAACTATCCCACAAAAAACAAACCAAAAAAACCGCACAAAACCAACAAACAAAACCTCAAAATCCAAACAAATATAAGATGTTTAAAAATAATGAACAGTTAATGCTTTCATCCTCCCTGCCATGATGACTTTAGAAATCTTAGCAATCCTGTCCAACCTAGTACTCGAACTCATCCACCCAACTCCAAGATATGCTTATGAAAATATTCTCAATGAAAACGTACTTTTAATTTGCAAAACACAGGATCACTTTCTGCTGTGCATTCATGCACGTGCACAGGTTTCAACGTTTGTCACCCTGTACGGCCATATATAAAATAAATAAATAATAGTAACAATAATTGTTCTGTACAGGGGAATTTGTACAATAAGAATTTACATGCTTTCAATTTTGGCTATTAACAAATACTATCTTTTAAAAAATACAAACAGGCAAATTATTTCAAATTGACGCTAATTAAGCAATAATGAATACAGTGAGTTTTGTGGTAGAGTGAGATAAAGATGCTTTTGTAAATCAACATTAGGATTTTATGTGCTTTCTTTCAATTGTTTTAAATTAAACTGCAAATGATCTTGACACAGACAGAGGCTGATGTCCTTTTTTATGTACTGACTTGAAACAGAAGTCTCTTCTTCTATCTCTGCTCTTCAAAGCTTGAAAAATTCCCACAATTAATCTGTTTTCTCCACACTACTGTGAAGATTGTTTCTGTCGATAGTATCTTAGATCCAACAAGTTTAGAATCTGATCTTTTACTGCTTTTCAAACTCCTGTAAAATGTCTTTTGTTAAGATGATGCTAATATTAAATTGCTAGCAACCTCAAGTGGTGGAAGAAAGAACCAACTGGTCTCATGAAGTAAAAATAATGAAGTGTACAAAACTGTGAATAAAGGAAGTCTGTCCAAAAATTTCTTTATAGCTATCAAGAGTTCTAGACATGATCTTTAATCATTTTGTTTGGGGGAAGCTTTTTAAGAAAGTAATTCCTTTCCACTTTTTCACTCAAAGGTAATTCTGGAATGTTCTCTATAAATTTTCTATCCACTGGTTATGTCAAAATCCACTGGTTTGGATTATGGGGCCTTAAGTTTTTCTGATAAACAAGATCTTATGTTCTCTAGTTTAACAGTATTTTCTTAGAGAATAGAAGCCTTTGTGAGTGAATAATACGCAATATGCTTGCTCTGTCTTTGTTGTGCATACATGGATTTTTTCACAGATTTTGAGCTAGCTTTGTGAGTTTTTCTAAACCTCTTTGTCTTGCATTTTATGCTCTTATAATCGACTTTGTTTTGTTAACAAGTAATGTGAGAATAACAAAAACAGGAAAGGCACTCACGCTGATGGCAGCAAATATACTAGGATTTATTATACAATATATGCATGTTATATTCTTGCAGACTAAAAGATAATAACGATCCTTAACTGGCATCTCAGAGAAATGAGAATACCACCAATATATTTTAAATATATTTTAAATTTTAAGTTGCTCTAAAAATGAACAAAATATTATTTTGATTCTCTTAAATACAGGTTTGAATCCTTTGGTAAACTTGAACACAGTGTGGGACATCAGTCCTCACCATAAACAATTTGCGCATTATAAGTGTAACACAACTTTATACATAACTTCATTCTAATGATAGTACCTAGCTACAAGAAAAATGGTCACATTCATTAAAGCATGTAGAAAAACATTTCTCAACTCTGATTTCCCTGTCTCCATCCCCTCAGCATTCTGTAGGCATGTGCTGCAAGTGCTAATACGCATCTGTAATCAAAAATTTCTCCTCCTGTTTTCGCTTTTGTGTTTTCTTTAACAAACAAACACCAGCTGGCACAAGTAATCTGAATTCATTTCCACTGCAGCAAGTACATCCCAGTGTGTGTTACCATTAAACACCATAGCATGTTTTCTTACACCCAGTTTCTGAATATATATCATTGTTCCTAGCAATGTTAAATGTTTTTACCTCTAGTAATACTTTTTTTGAAAATTGTACTCTCTAAGTCAGAAAATACACAGTGCCTACTCCTCTCTATTAAACAAGGGAGACTGCTCATGTAATCCTTCTTTAGTAAATAGTATTTAATATACAGGCATAGATGGAAGATTTCTCTTGCTAGATTTCTACACGTTCTTCAGAGATTTATATGGATACTTCCAATTGCTATGCAACAGACAGAAGCTTCAAAAAGAAAAGCAATTCCCAATCAAGTATTTTGCTCAATCACAGATGGAACCGTTCAACAAAGCTCATAGGAAAGTTCAAAAACCCATGTTTATGACCTCTCCTGGTTTTGCAGTCATTATTAGAAATTACTATTTCAAATAAAGATAAACCAGAAAAGCTGAAGCTGTCAGGGAAAATCTAAGCCTTGATTTTTCTATTGTGAATAATATTTGAAAAAGGTAATTTGGCTGAATCACCCCTCAATAGTGTCTCTTCTTATTATTTGAATACTTTGCAATTCATTAAACATTTTCTAACCTATTCATTTCCAATACTCACTTTTTTTTTACTATTAAGTATGTTCTGAGAATCCACTTTGATTTTTTTAATCGCTGGGCAACTACAGATTTTAGCCTTAACTGAGAAATGCAGTATAAGTGGAATAGATATTAAAGGTGTTTGCAAAAACACATTACTGGTGTAGCTATATATTCAAAAGTAAATCTTACTAACACATAGATTATGTTCTATGCACACACTACTTTTTTAAGATGTAAAGAAACTACACAAGGGGATTTCTTCTTCAGTTTTAAAATCAATGTACAAACCAAAAAGATGCTGCAAACCCTGAAACTAGTTCCTTGACAAATTTAAACTACCACAACACACTGAAACCTCAGAAGCATGTCTGTAGTCCTCCAGGCAACAAACTGTGTTGCTGTAAAGGAAGCAACATGTAGGTGCATGATATTTGTCATGCTCTGATCCTGAGAGCTAATAACCTAAATTTCAGAGTCTAGTTTTGTTGCCTGAAGACTGATTGCTAAAATACTGCTCAGTTCTTGACATTAACCAAGGTGGACATGGCTGTGTTTGAAGGCTGAGAGAAACTCTTTGGGTGCAGAAAGACGCACGCTGCATACTGGGCAGTGCAGCCAGCTTAATTCAGGTAGTTGCACCACCCTGTTGTTACTGAAAAAAAATCTATAAAAAGCTATGAAATTCAGTAAGTAAAATGAAAGACAAATTCATTCAGTAAGATCCAACTTTTACCTTGAGACACTATTGTGGCTGAGAAGGATCACTCTTGTGATATTCACTAACTCTCTAACAGTACTTAGAGCAATAGAAACACGTTGAGGAGCGCTGCAGCCTCCAAAGCTGTTATTCAAGCTAAAGATGCCATTAAATCAGTTCTAAATTATTATGATACCCAGATCTGACATGTTCATACAGCTGCAACCAGTAATTGGCAGCCTAGAATGCCACCCCTAGATTCAAGACCGCTCTCATGAGGCATAACAGCTGTCAGCTTGTTGCTGGCTCTCCAACATCCCTTCAATGCAAAAAACAAAACTCATCACAGTGTCTCTGTGACCTGTACTGCAGTCAAAGGGATTTCACTGCTGATATTAACTGCAAAAACAAAAAGGGTTTCCTATAACAGGAGTAATTTTCTCCTTTTTATTTTCTGCTTTCAACTACATAATACCAATCTTTTAATACTAACAGAATATTTTTACACAGAAACTTAGTAGTATCAGCACTCTAAGCTAGGACACTTGATTTCTCAAATACTGTAGCTCTCTGTGAGTCAGGCGAACAGACTATCAAGTTTCATAACAGATGTAGAAAAATACCTAGTGTTAAAAATGACATACCACTGATGTCCACTTGTGCTTTATTTATCCTAGTTACAAATAGCTTCATACAAAGTGTTAACAAAGTGAAACGAACAGAAATGCTTATTGCTACTGAACTTCTTAGGAAGTTTCATGGAAAATCAGAGAAATCACCTGGTGGGCCAATGAGTGTTATTGCTAGGATGATGTCCCACATGAAAGGAATGACCATGTTTTTCATTTTAAACTACTTCTATGCTTTCAATGTCCTGACTTATTAGCATATTCCTTACATCACTGTCAACCCTTTTCTATTTGCTACCTTTTGTCTGTAACCTGTGAAGCCAAAAAAAAAAAGGGCTGAAAAGCTTGACAAATAAAGAATAGTGAGGGCGTAACACCAGAGGACACAGATAATTTGCCATAAAATATTCCAAAGACAAATATACTCAAAATATTTTTTAAACAATTTTCATTTTATTCCATCTGATGTAAGTTGTTACAACACCACATTCACTTACAGAATTCACCAATGCAAAATACCTTCCCATTTCAATGGCGTATGCCTAAATACTGCATTAATGTTGTTGTAGGCATTTCATCTTTTTTTCAAGTTTCATTTAGTACAGGAACAAACCTTCACAAAAATGTAAATACAGTGAAGTGGAAAAAAAAATAGATATGGGAACCTTAATCAAACTGAAAGTAAAATTCAGTGGGCCATGGAAATATTTCAATTTAATTTATTTTATAGAAAGTAATTAAAACCAAGGAAACCTTCCAGTGTAGAGAATTAGGGCAAGGGGGAGAACATTACAATGTCTTAACAGTGAAATTGTGAGTGTAGCATTAGTACAAAAAGCTAGGTTTTTCTCACAAGTAGAGAGTCAAACAAATTAAAAAAAAAAAAAAAATTAAAGAAATCTCTCCTTGGAACTTTGCCCAGTTATTCCAGCAAGGACTATATACAAAGTTTATAGAGTATTTTGGATGGACTTGCAGGAAAGAAATCCATCACAACTGACAGGCTCAGTGAGTGACTTGTGATATAGAAATCAGAAGTGATAGGCATACGGTCATATTCCAAGTTTAACATGATTTTACAACACTTGACAGAAGCCATGCCACTGAGGAGAAAGTGCATAACACTAGAAACTCAGCTCACTGCTGCCTGCAAGCAGCGAGGATGACTGGTAACAAATGCCTTCGTTACCGAGCGGACTGGAGTAGAACATACTCCAGTATGGAGCTGAAGATAATTCTGGTCAAACACAGAGTAGGCACAGCACAAAAAGCCTCTTGCCACTTCATTTGTACTGGTACTACATTTACATGGCTGTATGTGCAATGATTCTCTGTGTATATTTAGCAATTCTCTGTACATCACACAGAGCTGCACAAAGAGTTATTTCCAAAACCACAAAAGCAGCCTCTTATTGAAGAGCTGTAGAAAGCTCCTAGAGACCTATGACCCCTCAAACGGAGCTGGACTGTGCAAATGCTCCAGCATGGCAGCATTTGCAGTTTCTGCCTCGCTGCAACACGACAAAACTCAAAGAAGGCCTTTTTGTACAGATGATCACCAAGGCTTTGCCAAAGGCACTAGAGTAGTCCAAAACAAACAAATCAACCCAACATCCCACCACTAACAAAAAATTCCAAATCTTAAATCCTCCACCATCCCTCTCCTTCAAACATTCTTGTCTCTGAACAGTGCTTCCCAGAGACTCCATGTGAAAGCAGTCCAACAACCAAATCACGTTCAGTCCACAGAAACAGAACACATTTCTTTCATTATATTAAGAAGTCAGCATTTTTAGAATTGTTTAAAGATATAATGAGACCATTTTTGTGGCTATTGCTATATTTTTATTCTGAAATATCATGTTTCAGAAGTACATGCATTATGGCCTTTGGAATAAGTTATACATTCTGATTAAAAATGCTAGCTCCTTGGAAAAGGCAACTTGGAAAGTGCAGCATGTTCCAACCACTGAGCTCTAGGCAACTAGCACATAAATATAGATCTAGACAAGTTTGTATAAAATTTTTACATTTCTTCTTAAATGCACATCTCCCCTTAAAATCACCAAGACATCACCTCCATAGTGACCTAATACAAGTGTGTCTTAGTGTAGTTAGAAGGTTATGCTACAAATTTTGCAGCTAAAGGTTTCTGAAAGAGCCACTAGATAAAAACACTTGGCATTTTTGTTTAAAAGGAAAAGACAAGTCAAAAATCATTTTCGGGCTACAGTAACATCTGTAGAGGACCAGCAGTTAGTGCCTCTCTGTAGTAGTAGTGCAAGAGTTACACCTTTAGAAGTAGTGGCACATTGAAACTTTCATACAGTCAGAAGCTATGGCTGTAGTCACACACATAGCACCTCCAAAAGCACCTCCAAGAGTATTTGACTGCTAGGAAAGGACAATACATCTCCACCAATTCTAACACCTATTCAACAATGCAGTTACATAGGACACTGCAGAAAACTGACGGCAGTCAAAGCTAAAAATTCAAATAATTCATCATCCTCCAGACCAGCATCTCCCTTGCTCTCCATAGTTTTCCAAAACGACAACCACATTTGATCTGCTCACACACCACATTTAACCTAAGAGATACATGCTGGTCTTCTTAGTGAAAAGAAAGAGCAAATTGCACTGTTCAACACTGAAAATCTCAGTTTCACCCTTTAACTGCTAACTATTGCTAAGAGAGCTTTTGGTTTAATATTCAAACAAAGAAACATGGACCAACCTGAGTCTGTTCCTAGCCGCTTAAGCAGCGGACTCTAAAATATTGACATCAAACTGCTGATTGCCATTAACAAAACATTTGTACAAGAAAGTATCCAGAAACTAACAGTGAGCATTATGCAGCAGAGGACTAGGGAAGTCTACAATCCCAGAACACAACATATTGCATTATACTGGCCCAAAAGAAAAAGTAATTCACCTTCCCCAAATTCCTGCTTTACAAGATGATGCCCTTCCCCACCCCCCTCCCCAAATAAAAATCTTAAATGTCAAGCCTTTTATAATGAAGACACTCAGTATAATTTGCTGCAGGTCTAATTCAAAGTCCACTGAAAGTAAATTCATAGTTCACCTATTCCAGTGTGGTCTGGATTAGACCCTATGGAATAAAGGAGAACCATTATGTTCCCACCACCACCTCAAAAACAAAATCCCCAAACAAACAAAGGAACAACTCAAGTGAAGCTCTCCTAAAAATATCCCAGCATTTTATAACTTTTTCAAGTTATTTTTACCATAAGCCCCCAAAACTGTATCTATACATACATATATTTAACCAATGGCTATGAAAGTCATAAAACAAAGTTCGCCCATCCCCCACCTCCCCATCTGAACTCGTCCTGAGCAAAACCTACAGTGGAGAAACACTTCGACACAAAAGTTAACATCGGACTGAATTCAGGAGTTGTAGTTCATTTAACTCAAATCAAACTCCTGCAATTTAATTCAGACATACTAAAACAGTGGTTCAGAATGACAAGAAAAGCGCATGCTTTCACCTGTAGACAGCATACTTCCAGAAGATAATTCTTTAAAACTAAGTTCACACTTCAGTTCCATCAAAATACCATTCAGAGAAGGAAGCCGCATTTACAGAAGAGTCCCACTTACTCACTTGAATGTTATGCTTAGAGGCCACGCACGTATTCACAAACAGGCAAATTATTCTCTGGGGCTCCTACTCCCAAGACCTCTAGTGATGCAATTTTCGTTTGGGGGAAGGGAAACCAGAGAGCGTCAAATACTCAAATTAACCAAGAATAACGTGCGACGAGTCTGAAGAAAATGCTACTGGGAAGATCCCAGGATCCCGCAAGACGTCCCAGGGGCACCTGAGCTCTCCCGGAGAAGGTGCCTGCACGGGGGGAGCCGGGCCGTGCTCACTAGCGCGGCCGCACCGGGGGCAGAGCGCGGGGCACAGCGAGCCGCACACGCACACACAGCGTCTCCCGCTCTCCTGGGCTACAAAGGGAACAGGAGCGCGGTCGCTAGGGGGGGAAGCTGCATCCTCCGGAGGGAGATGGTCCTGCCGCCCGGCCGAGGACGGCAACGGGAGAGCGGGAGAACGACGCAGCCCCTCACACGGGGCGGCCGGGGAAGAAGGGCGCTGAGAGGGCATCTCCAGGGATGCCCTCCCGGAACTCGCCGGCACCGCGTTTCCCGCCCCTGCGGATCCCCATCTTCTGCAAGGAGAAGGTTTATTTCGAGGGAGCGAGAGGGCGAGGAAGGGTCGCAGTTACTCACATGGGCTCCAAGGTTTTGCTGAGCCAGGATTTCAGCGCCTCGAAGTTTTCTATGATCATTTTAACCACCATCCAGAACTCACAGCATTAAGGGAAGATATCCAG
>VZTB01002487.1:296098-317551 GCA_013397245.1 Thryothorus ludovicianus
CGGGGGGGATTTGTGGGGGGGCATGGCGCCTTTCGAGCCCGCTGATCTAGGGGTAAAGGAAGTACCCATAAGAAAAACCAATATACCAAAACAAACGCCAGCGTTCCCGACTGGTGTTCGAAATGCGCATGTACTAGATTTGTTTCCTGGAAACGCCGACACCCTTATCTAATATGATCACAGAACCACAGAACGGGAGAGGTTGGAAGGGACCACGTTGGGTCACCTGGCCCATCCTCCCTGCTCTGGCAGGGTCATCCTAGAGCACGTTGAACAGGTTTGCTTCCAGATCGTTCTTGATTAACTCCTTTGAGGAACACAACCCCTCTGGACAATCTGTTCTTGTGCACGGTCTCTTGCTCTTCCTCAGATTCAGGTGGAACTTCTTGTGCATCAGTTTCTGCCCATTGCCCCTTGTCCTATTGCTCATCACCACCGAACAGAGCCTGGCTCCGTGCTCTTGGCACCCTCCCTTCAGATACTTATTGATGAGATCCCCTCTCAGTTATCTCTTCTTGAGATTGAACAGGCCCAGCTCCCTCAGCGTTTCCTTGTAAGAAAAATGCTCCAGCCCCATAATCCTTTCCACAGCATCTGGACCTGCTCCAGGAGCTCCCTGTCTCTCTTGTACTGGGGAGTCCAGAACTGTACCCAGTCCTCCAGATGTGGCCTCACCAGGGCTGAGCAGAGAGGCAGCATCAACTCCCTCAACCTGCTGGCAATGCTTTTCCTGGAGGCCATTGCCATTGGCCTTCTTGGCCACCAGAGCACTCTGCTGGCTCATGGACACCTTGTTGTCCATCAGGCCGCCCAGGTTTCCCTCAGCAGAGCTGCTTTCCATCAGGTCACCCTCAATCTGTACTGGTGCTCGGGGTTATTCCTTGTAGTAAGCCCACAACTGGACACAGTTGCTGCCCGTCTCCAGCCTCCCACCAGCAGAGAGCAGCCCCCCAATCTCCCGGGAGTTGGTGCAATAAGGAACCACACCCTGGACAAGCAGGAAGGGAGGAGGCACAAACGGTACTCCCTTGACTCCCCCACATGCAAGCTCCCATAAAAGTTTGCAACTGATAGGAAAAGCGGAAAACATCCAAATATATATATATATATATAAATGTATACACACACACATATGTATGGACATCCCCATGGACAGCAGCGGTGGGAGAACATGGGATGGCCCCCTGCACACCTGTGCCTACCAGTGTAACTTTTCCCATGAAAAGTTTCGTACATGCTGCTTTCTCTGGTTCACTAGGCACTGAAAGAAAATGTCCCCACTCGATGTCCCTCAGTCAGATTGATCTGCTCTTTGGAAAGATCTGCACGCCACCTGATCTCCTGAGCCAGGCATTCTGCACAAGCAGTGCACAAAGGCAAGTGTTTCATGGAAATCATTCACTCTGCCTTTCTCGAGGTGACTCCTGAGCTGCCTGCCTGGTGTTCTCAGAGGGAGAGGAACTTCAGGTAATTCACTATCACCGAGACAGCTAAATGAGAGCTGGAGAGGGCTAAGTCTGCCTGCACACAATTATTTGCGATTTGATGATCATCCTTGAAAGTTTGTTGAAGACTGGAGAGTGAGGCAAAACAAATAAACTGCCATCTAAGTGGATACTTCGTTGAGGACTTCCTAATTAAAAGATACACTTTGGTTTCCCTGCATAGTGGAGAACAAACAGCACATCCTGTCAGTAGACAGAAAATCACCAGAGCCTGAAATTTTCTGGAGACTGTTCTCTTAACATGTAACAAGTCCTCGAGTCACAGTCACTAACTTGTAGGTTAACTCCCTGTGAACACGTAAAAAAGGTCACTAACCCTGGGATTCTGCTGAGTCCCTGAAGGGACCGGTGCACAGAGATTAGGCATTGTGATAAGAATCTTAATTTGGTTTTGGATCTGCCCCTCAATCTTTTGCAAAAGCCAATGTCTAGTGAAAATAATTTAGACAAGCACTGCAACTACGTTTGATCCTTGGATATACAACTGCCAGCAAAAAAACACAGCCTCTAAGGCTTCCCCACATAAATGTATGGATACAATCACAGTAGCAACTTTTCTGGTATTTCATTTTCTAAACTGCTTTTTCAGCTATTTGGAAGCACAGTGCTGTAAGTAAATTAAATTAGTGATCACAAAAAGGTTTTCACAAATGCATTTTATGCACTGGATAAGACTTGTCTGCATGTGGTAGTTTTTGAACATTTCTGTGTTTATAGGAGTGTGCCGTTGTCACACTTTTGTGGTGATATTCAGAGTAACTGTAATAAATAAATAAATAAATAAATAAATGCTGCTGACATTCCTAGTTCTAGAGTTTGCAGACCTGAAATCTTAAAAGCCTTATAAATATTTACATCCCACATCCTCAGAAGTGACTGCAACGTTTTGTAGCATCTTTTGGGCGATGTTTATTTCATTTCACAGCTGGAATTACAGGAGTACGAAGTAAAACTATTTATTAGATCTGAGAAAATTATTTCCTCTGAAATATAAAATTTCTTCTATGTATAAGGTGGTTTCTATTTAAAATGCAATACCTTTAGGTTCTTAATAGCAGTTTTTAAAACAGATGCACAAAAAGGAATAACTTTTACTTAACTCAAACTTCATTCACATGTTGAATCAGTATTTTAACTAAAACAAAAATCATAAAGATCATGTTTCATTTAAGGCAACACAAGAATCTGTACAAAGGGTCAAAGTAATAATTAACTTCTACAGTGTCATAATTCTGTAAGACAAATAAATTTTTATTTCTCCCATACCTCTTCAATATAAAATTCGCAAACTGTTAAAGGAAAAAAAAACCAAAACATACACTAAATTTCATCCCTACCTGTATAAAAAATCCCTGAAGGGGATAACAAAGAAAAAAGAACATGCTGAATAGCTGTCCTTTGGTTTCAACAATTTAACACTTTCATTTAAGGCATCAGTTACAGCTGATACATGATGGTGATATTCTGTATCATGTATATGACCCGTGGGTACAAAACATTTAATAGTAACTAAGTAACTAAATAATTATTTCAAAAGTTTGAAAATTGACATGTATATATTCTGTGGGTTAATATAAATGTTGCATTTTAACATCAATAAACCCAAAATATAAATAAACTGTTATGAAAATAAAGTAACACAACTCTAATTTTCTTACTTATTTGTGCATCATAGACTCCTAACAGCCCTTTTGGCTTATGAAACTTTGTTAAGTTCTTCAGATTAGTATAGATATTTTCAAGTATAATAGCTCCCAAAGTTCATAGGTTTGGTGTGCACTTAGTTTGCAGTAATCTTATCTAACACATTGTAGTGACCTTTGACGCCTAAAAACAATGGGTTCGATTTATTCACATTTTTATTGGATCACCTGCTAACGTGGGAGCTAAATGTGGACAGTGCAGTTAAGAGAGATCGATCTTTCTTGACATTTCTTGAGATTTTATTTTCGCTGACTTCTCTCTAAAGCCATTGAACTTGTGCTCATAAGCAACCTTTGTCAATGTGTAAAGCTGAAATTTTTAAGTAATAAAGATTTTTCTTTGAAAGCTGACATTTTCTTAACTGTCTGTAGATATATTTTCAACTCAGATTTGTCCTTTTATTTTTTTTTAAATACAAAAAACAGCTGTAGAAGAGAATAACTTTTAGGTATATCATCCATTTTTTGCTAAACCTATTCTACCTTCATTAGTCCCTGTTTCTTTCATATACAAAAAAAAAAAAAAAGGTTAATTCTTCTTTTTTATTTTTTTATCAGTGGTTTGGCTTGGGTTTTTTGTTTTTTAATTGAGTTTGATTTTCTTTTGAAGACAAGCCAGACTGACCTATGTCATTAAAAAAAGTTTCGATCTACACCTCTAACATTTCACCTTTTTATTTAGGAAAATGCAATTGCATTTGCAATTTTATTTAAACATTCATGTCTGACTGGAGGTTTTCTTCTAGTGTGAAATGTGATTCTGATTTTGTGTAGCAGGCCTAACACACCAGACTTGGAAGTCCTAATATCTCCCAGAAAAAACATTTCAGCATTATAGACCTCAGGTGTATCAGACTGGATGACCTAGAGATCATGTCCCTGCAGATTATCACAGCCCCTAGCATCAACACATAGACTAAAAAGCTTTGTAAAAAGGTCAAATGGTATTCCTCCTGATGCTCCTTGTCCATAGCAAGTTTCATTTCAGGAGGTGCCAATATGAGTTTTGAGAATCATGTCACAGAATTGATCCAGACCTGAAGACTCTCACTTCCATCCTTCACAAATAACAAATCTTTATCAATTCTTGAGCATCTGAAAGCTGAGGCGCTTTTGCTTTTCCCCATGGATAAACCTACTAGTGCTTCCACAGGTATAACAAAGCAGGTCAGCTTTGAAATATTCTTACTTGATTGTGGTCCAAAAAGATCAATGTTTATAGGAATGTTTAGTCCTTTGCTTTTTTACTATTGACTCCTGCATAAGGAATTTAACCAAATAGAGCCATTACTGCTTAAAAACCAGGGCCTGTAGAAGCTCTCAGAGCAGATGGTCTGTAGATCTAAATGTCTTCCTCTAACCTTGAAACCAAAAAATTATTTGTTAAATAAACTCTGGACATAAGACAATTTCCTCGTCCATAGTCTTTCTATACAACGGCCCTAAGCTTTGGGATTATGTATCTCTTGCTTTCTCTTGCTTCAGGAAGCAGATCAGTGACATAGCTGGAGAAAAGGGATGTACATGGCTCTACTGAGCAGAGGAGGACTCCAGAGGTGCCTTCCAACCTAAGCCACCCTATAATTCTATGAAAGGCTTTGTGCAGAGTGTCCCAAAGCCACAAGTGTTTGAAGTATTCATAGTTGGTGCGTGTATCATTTAGCTTGAGATTGCAAGTCATAGAATGAAGCATTGCTTTTTGGAACTGACCTAACAGTTGTTCAACAGGTTTTCTTGAAAACCAAGGTGGCAACAAATTGCTACCGTCAGAAGGCAAACCTACAAATTATGCGGTTTTCATTATTGCTTAAATACAGAGACCAGAAGTGGGATATTTAGTGGATATTTAGCAGAGTACATCGCACTTCTGAAGTCACACTATGCTAAGCATGTGTTGTACATCTCTAAATGGCTTTATGTTTTGAAAAGTAGGAAGTGTTGTTTTTTTTTTTAAAGTCAAAATGCTGGTGTTTTAGAACCTATAGTTTGTACTAATGTAGAGATAGCTTGTTGTAGACTTACTTGTAAACTCGGACCAGCATAGATGCAGGATTGCTCCACTTTGCCAATGGCAGCAAAATTAAGCTTAGCCGCTGCTTGTGCCGATGGGAAGGATGACTGGAAAAGGGGCCAGGACGTAATTAATGCCTCCTTCCTTTTCTTCCCAAGTTGCAGAGTAGCAGGGGAGGAAAGATACAGCTCGTAACTCTGCCCCTATGACACCAGCTGAACTTCTTTTTCCAGAGATGTTCTGGAGTCTAAAGCTACTGTGTCATTGCGGTTTGCACGAGCGAATGATTACGGGGCAGAGTCACACCTAAATTTATGCCAGCATGTGGGGTAAGAGGCTGCCTACATTCCCCAATTCCCTCAGGCAAACTGCTGTGAAGGAGGGTTTGGGGCTGGAGGCAGCTGTGATGCTGCTGCTGGTGCTGCAGTCTCAGCTGTCATGTCATGAAGAACATATGCTGTGGATGGGATTTACTGCTTGGGACGAGAGGCTGCCTCCCCAGTAATTGGCTTGGTCCATCACCAATGTTATTTTCCAAGTCCTGTCTACTGTGTGTCTTAGACACTGCCTAATGTTATGCCCCAGTTTTGAATCACACCACACAGTATGTGGACAGTTGATTCCTGGAGTGGCAGGTTTTCACTTTTGCTGTCTAGTGAATTTTGCTTGGCAAATCTTGTGAAAAAAAAAAAAAGAAAAAAGAAAAAATATATGATATTCTTTCCATTTCAGATGTTAATAATAGAAAAAATGTAGGAGGAAGCAAGCAGTATCTTTATTTTGTGCTTCCTGCTACTCCTTATGCCCAGCTCACCTTCCTATTAAATTGAACAAGAGTAGAAGAAAATTATTCTTCTGAGTTTTTGTGAAGGGTACACCGTGCTGGAGGGAAGGCATCCCTGAGTCACAGTATGAACCTCATTGCCTCTGAGATGGTTCAGCTATCTAAGATCATAATAAAATTGTAATAAATGAAAAAGTGATCTCAAGTGCCAGAATGTACTTTATCCATTTATTATGAAACCAATAATTTATTATTATTTTAAATGAATATATTTTCCTAATTAAGACTGAAATAACCAGCTGAGAAACCATGGGACTAATCCAGCAAGCATGGCTTCATCCTGCAGGTGTAAGAGCTCTGTGTTGAATGTAGTAGAATCACTGCAAAGAATTTTAAAGGATACCTTCTGTCATAATTGAGGTGGAAGTTGTTCACACCACCTGTTCTTCTTCATAGTAGACTATACATAATGGTGTATGGTGATCCAATTAAGTCATGGTTCTATGAGTTCTTCCTATGGAAATATGCAAATAAATTGGTCCTGAGAGGATGAAGACATCTACATTTTTATTTCTGTCCCTGTTTGATTTTGGGGAGCTACTGGGTATACAATTACACAATAAAAAATTATCTAATTTTAGCATTAAAAAAGGTTATTTAGATATTCTTTGTGAATAATTTATTAGATAAACTAATATTTTAAATATTTCAGATTGCCCACCATGGAGATCAGGATGTCTGTAACTAACTATTCTTAAAAATTACCTGCAGTGTTACAATTATTGAGAAAACTCTGTTGTTCCTTGTGCAAGACATTTTTATATTTTTTATTTGTCAGATCTTGGAAAAGCCTTTCAAGAAACTTGGAAATAAAATATTTTTAAAATAATTTTACTTTGTATTTGAAGCAACTTTTTCTCATTGAGGGAGCTGAAACGGTGCAGTGCTTCACATTTTTGTTCTTTCTGTTGTGTACTGGCTTCAGCCCTGTTGTTATCCTGGTTAGGGTTTGTCCAGGTCAATGTTGCTGCAGAGCCAGGAGAGGGAGCACAGACATTGCTGCTTCTTGGTCATGCTTTTAGAGGCAACTTGGATTCTTTCCAGAGGAAAATAGCTAAACTTAAACATTTTAAGAGGAGGCACTGTGGAATTCTCTTTTCCTGTTCTTTTTGTTTTTTCCTCACAAATTTTTGAATCATATTTAATTAGGGGAAATTAAAAACTGGCTATTTTCATCCTATAGAGTGAAAAAGTCCTATAAAGCAAACAAAACAGAACAAACACAATAAAAAACCCCTGCAATTTTATAATTGGCTGGTATAGTATTTTAACATTTTAAAAACTTTTAGCTGAACTGGGAACTCCTTTTGCAACTTGGGTGGAAGAAGAAATGTTACATTCTCTGGAAGTAAGGTCAGGCTTCACAGGAAGATCATAGAACTGTAGTTCTCATGTGTAGGGAGAGAACACAAAAGACAAAGAGTTGAAACTGGTCAGTGTTGTGTCAAGACAATATAAAGGGCTTTTTAAAGTATGATCATAGCAAGAAGAGGTTTAGGAAAATACTGAACCAATACCTGATGAAGCTTGTCACCTGACAAATGGTGGTGAAGAAAAAGCAGAGGCATTTTTTGAGTCAGTCTTTAGTATTTAGACTGATAAGCCTTGGGGTGCTGAGTCACTGAGTCACAGGGCTGCAGGAATAGTGGTTCTCCATTTGTGGACACCAGAATTTTAAGGAACCAGCTGTATCAGCAGAGCTTTCACAAGTCCATGGGGCCTTTCGGAATTCACCCCAGAATTCTGAAGGTGCTTGTGGATGTTATGGCAGGACTTCTCTTGACCATCTACCAAAGGTCTTGGATGTCTGGGGAGGTTCCTATTTACCAGAAATTGGCCAGTGTTATTTCCATCCATAAAAAGAACAAGGAGATTTGAGACATTTTATTCTACCCTCAGTTTCAGTAAAAAAATCCTGTAGAAGATTATACTGGGTACTACATTTAAAGAATAATATAATCATCTGTCACAATCTACATGGGATCACAAAGAGAAATTCGTATTTACCTATAATTTGATATTGTTCTATGACAAGGTCATCCATCTCATGGATGAAGAGAATGCAGTGGATGTAGAGTTCTGGATTTTAGTAAGGCTTTGTATACTGCCCCTCACAGCATTTTTCTGGACCAAGCTGTGCAATTGTGGGATGAGCAGTACATGGGGCACTGGGTAAAGAACTGGCTGAGTGACAGGGCTCAAAGTGTTGTAGTGAATGAGTGGTATAGCAATACAAAGTAAATGAAGGTTTCCCATTTTTAACATCTTTTCCAGAGTATGTTTACATTTTCTTCTGCAGCCTCTAAAGAAGGTAAAGCTTATCAAAATGGATGGAGTTTGTCAGAATTGATGAATCACAGTGGATGAAGGGAAGAAAGTTATGTTAAATGCTGATACAACAAGAGCACAGAATTTTCTCAGAAGCTAATCTGAAATTAGACTACTTCCTAAATTAGTCAATAAGTACACAAGGATTTTCTACCTGCTGTTTATGCAACGTTCTGATCTATTTTCAGATACATTTTTATATAAAAGATGCAGCACTTCTGATAAAAGGAAACTAGTTTTGTATGGAGTTTTTTGTTAGTTTTGTTTAGGGGTTTTTTCCCTTTAGGAAAGGCAGAAGATGACAATCACTATTTATACAGTTCCATAAAACACGCCAACCTGGTCCACAGTGTTTTTTGTCCTGCATCTAACTTCTGATTCTTAGCAAAAGGCTTTTTTTTCTTACCTTTTCCCATTTTGCAGCATCGACCGATGGTGTTTATCTGTCATGCAGTGTGACAGAAAAACATCTCTTCCAAAGCCTCTCCTCTTTTCCCGCTAGAGGGAGGGCTCTCCCAAAATACTCATGGGAAACAGTTCTACTGCCAGACTTTTAGACTCTAAACAAACCTTTTTAGGAATGTTTTCGTCTAATGGTGAGGGCTACTCTGCAATGAGATGATATGTTGATATGTAATGAAATGTAATGAAATGAAATTTCTGTCCATTTTTTTTTTTTTTTAATACTGGATATTAGTATTTGCTCTTTTTCGGTTTGTTTTTTTTTGTTTTGTTTTGTTTTGTAGCTATGTGTTTGCTGAGGTTTAATTTTTTAAAAAAACTATGCACATTATGAGAAATCAAGCTTCCAGAATTTTAGATATATAATTCCTGGAAATGTAAGAAAAAATAGAATTTGTACATAAATAGTTGTATCTTCTTTATCAGCCAAATGAATATGTCCACAAAATTGTTGGCTCGATAAACCTTGACTGTATTACAAATCTGAAGCCAAGCACTTGCACCAGCACTCCATAAATATGTTGTTCAACTAAAAATAGAAATTACTGTCACCAGCAAAGGGTATCCCATGAGGGAATGAAATATACTATAAATACACTAAGATACATGTGGATTAGTATGATCTAATGAAGTATATGTAAACAAGATAATGGACAGAGCTTTGAATGGATGAAGTAGGATGAAAAGATAAGGAAGTTCAAGGGAAACTGCTAGGTAAACTCCTTAATATTATGCCTAGATTAAAAACAAAAAAGAAACAAAAAAGTTTATTGTTTCATGAGCAACTAATACATTAAGAACTTGTACATGACTGTCCCTACATGAGTCAATCAATTTTAGGAAAAAATTGAACATTAATGAGATTTCTTCTATATTTATCTTACATCTACAGATATCAGCCTGTGGTTTCAAGTTAAATTTTCCATCTGAGATACTTGAAAAAGGACAGATATTCAGAGGGTGATTGCTTAGTTTTCTAAATGTGGGATTTTATCTAAACCAGGCGCATTTATAATTCAGGTGAGCTTCCCAAAAACCCTTTCAAAATAACTGCTGGCATTTTAAAATTTAAGCCATGGAGTTAGAGATTAGAAAACATTTTATAAGGAATAAGTTATATTGATCTCTAATCAGGAAATCATGGTTAGAAATCACTTTGATATTCATGGTAAGGAATACATTCTGTGCTGGCAGATAGGGATGCAGCTGCAGTTTAAGATGCAGGCTGAGCTCTGGGTGTTGGAGCCCCAGCCATGGGGCTGTGAACTGCTGACTCTTTGCAGGACAGAGGGCACAGGGGCTGTGGCACAACCAGGTGACCAGGCACTCAGGGACATGGCAGGGGCCAAGGACTCAGCTGGAAGATCCCAGACTTTGCCCTGCACAGGCTGTGAGGGTATGAAAGCCCAGCGAGTCATTTGTTCAGGGTCTGTCCTCAGAGGCACCAGCTTGGCCTGTTATTCTGTGATTGCACCATGATTGAATTATTTTAAGGATCAGATATCTGAGATCCTGCTGTGGAAACCTGGTCTGACCACAGGAGAGTGGGGTGTGTAGGACATCATGATGGGCAATTGTCATCTCCCTGAAACTGCCCACGGTCTTTGGTCCCAGCAGTGACAGACTCAGGTGGGGGGAGTGTGATAGCCAGAGTGGCTTCTGCATGGTCAGCCAGGGAAGATCCCTTAATGTTCAAATAGACTTGGCAAAACTCACACATATAATTATATCAGAAGTTTTAAAAATATTGATAATAATGCAGTCACATGTTGCAACAGGACTTTTATAGAAATGATTCCTTTAAATTTATTTGCAATGAAACATAGATACACAGAAAAGGTATCTTTCAGCTCCAGAATCTGACTCCTGTCAACATTTATTGCAATCTTATTGGTATAAAAACCAGAGCTCCTCACTATTTATTTAAGAGAATATTGAAAGCCTGTGGATAAATATCATGTCAAATTAGGAGAAACCAAGAAGACCCAGCTCTGCTGACTGAGGACATCTCAGCTAAGCCGTGCGAGGAAAATATCAGCAGGCTTTGAAGTCCAGCCAGATTTGAGTGGGTTAAATTAATTCATGTATGACCCCATTAAAATAAATTTTTATATAGAGTGGGAAGTTTCAGCTAAGTGGAAGAAATTACTTTGGAAGAGATTATCTATTTTTTTTTCTTGCAAAATTTATAAAGCTAATAAACTGGAACTGAAGTGGAATATAATTAATCTCCCCACACATACACACAAACAAAAACTATTTTAATAAGTGAAATTAAAGAAGTAACATGTTAGCATAAAAAAACCCCTTCAGACTTTTTCTATGGATTTTCTCAAGGTTATAGCCCAAGATTATTTGGGCTATATATAGCCCAATATCTATGTAGCCAAAATAATCCAATATATATTGGATAATTGTTCTACTACAGGATAAAAAACAGGAAGAAAAGAAAAATATAGTCATATAGTTTGACAATAAAAAAGTTGTTGGCCTGATATACTCTCACTTGGCCTTTTTATGCTGTAATTCTGGCATCTTCTAGTTGGTAGAGGTCTTATTTCTCTGGTATAATTGATCCTCAAATACATGTTTATGTTTGTGCAAATACTTATTCATGCCTAAAAATTATCCAAAGCATTAGCTACTGATGCTTTGGATCTTAAAACAGTAAAGCACAAGGCCATGGTGGGGGCAGAGAGACAGAGCGCGATAAGGAGAGATTTGGATGAGGAAGAAGGGTTATTTGGTTCATAATATTGCAAGCACTTCCATGAATATCAGTAGTACAACCTATCATATAATTATCCATCTGCATCTCCTGGTGCTCAATATACAGCTGTGCCTGCTGCCTGCTTTACAGCTAGGCTCTGTCAGGAAGCAGCAACCCTGGGATATTCTGCAAGGCCGGATGGGAGGGATGGAGGGGCTGGCAGGACAGCAATTCCCATCACTCAAAGGGAAAAGAGGAGAAGTGGTGATGGGAACCAGGTCAGCCAGCAGTCAGAGCAACTGGACACATCCATGGGAATGAGGCAAATCTGGGGTCAAGGGAAGCCAGATCAGTGTGTGGGGATTGTGTCTGTGACAAGCTGCCAAGGTCAGCCACCACCCAGTGATCTCCGGGAAAGCCGATAGTGGTGAGGCGAATTCAAGGTCATGGTTCTGGTATAATAGACAAATGGATCAGAAAAGGAAATCAGAAAATGGACCATTCAAAATAATGATATACTGCATGGTTGGTTGTTTTACTTTAGTCATCATTTCATCTCGAGTATTGAAAAACTGTCGTTGCTAGCAACACGTCCAAATGCTACATTGCTGTTTTTCTACTTGACCGTTCCTCTTTTTTGAAATACTTACAAATTACAGCTGGTGCTGAGAAGTCAGAATGTCAATGCTTAGCAAAAGATTGTGGTAGAAAAGTTTAAAAGCTAAACAGAAAATAGCAATATTGGCCCTATCTTCCAAGTGAAACGGAGCACTTGGCCTTGGCCAAAGTTATACAAGTTATACCGAGAAGTATATTTATAAGAAGTATAAACTCCTTTTCACAATATCTGTGCAAGACAAGCCTTCTGTCTATCATTTGGCTGATGAGTGGTCCAGGTTCCCTGGTTATGATGAGCAGTTGTGTATTCCAAGCTGGAAGTGGCCATAACACAGAACTGGAGTCAGTACTAAGGGATTTCTCTTCTTTGACCAAACTGGATGCAACATTTTCATTACTTGAGCAGTTTGTGGCCACAACAATAATGTTTGCATTATCAAACCCAGGAATATTTTCTTATTTCTCAGAGAAGATGCACAGCCAGCTACAAGGTACAGGCAGACTGTGGCATCAATTTCTTATTCATTTGTGAGGGAAAGAAAGAAGTACTGAGACTATCCAAAAACCAGAGACCCACAGTGCCTCCATATCTGTTCTGTCTGGGATTCAAGACTGTACAGCATGACCCCAGCTGGTCAGCCTAGACATAGACACTTATATGAGTGTGTAGATCTTATCCTAAGCAGAAATACTTTTTGGTCTGAGGCTTTTTCTGCCACCATTTAATCCTTAAGTCCCTTGTTTATCCTTACGTTTAGCCTCTTCCTGCTGCACACATTGACTGGTGGGCTACACAGAGAATTTATGATGCCCCATCCCCAGAAGAGTTCAAAGCCAGTCTTGATGAGGCTTTGAGCAACATGATCAGTGAATGGTGTCCTTGCCCACAGCAGGGGAAGTTGAACCAGATTGTTTTTAAAGGTCCCTTCCAACTCAAAACATTCTACGTTTGTGAAAACACTGCAATCAGTTTTGGTCTCCTGGGTGCAGGAAATTGAGGTGAGTTCAGTGGAAACCCATCAGAGTGGCTGGGGCCTGTGAGAAGATGCTGCAGACAAGAGCTTGTTCAGCCTGACAAAGTCATGGACACCTAATAGAAGCCCTCACCTAACAGTGCCTGTGGGAGGTGAGCAAGGAGATAAAGTCTTGTTCTTCCCAATGGTGCATGGTGAGATGAGAAGAGACAACAAGCACAAAGTCAGACAGACTGGACATACGAAAGAATTTTTTCCACACAAGGACAGTCAGGCAGGGAAGCTGGCTGTCCAGGGAGGCTTTGCCATCTCTGGCCTTGAAGGTGGTCAAGACTTGACTGGACACAACACTAAGCAGCCTGGTCTGACTTCAGTGAGCAGGAGGTTGGACTGAAGAATTATTGATGTCCTTTACAGCCTGAATTATGATCTATGTCTCTGTTAGTTACCTTGGTCTCCCTTTATAATTATCAACATTTCTAGGAAATGATCGCTTGGACCTATTTATTATGAGTATTTATTTTAACTGAGAGGAATGGTGCTATACAACAGTTTCTTCACTATGAAGACAGTTCAAACAGCTAACTCAGATCTAATAATCAAGATGTTAAGTGTCCAAAACTAGGTCAGGTGGATCCCATCTGGGTGTATGTGCTCCCTGGAGGGCCCAGTTAGATTCCAGGGAGGGAAGAAAGTATTATTTCTGTACAGCATTAGAGCAGTTAAAACACTTGCTCTGAAAGAAAGTTATCTGAAATCTGGACTGCATTCCTCAAATCCTTATATTTTGATCCAAGACCACTTGGATACTGAACTAATATCTCCCTCTTAATTCTGTTTTTTTTTCCCTTTTCCATCTCTGGCCCCTTACATGATGCACAAGGCTGTGCTCTTTGTCCCTCTGTTCCATGGATGCATGGCTGCTTCCTGAACCAACCACAGGGCCAGCTCTGTTCCTCGGGAAATGGTATGACTGCTGCTAAACCTAACTTCTCTTGGCACCAGAAAAATTATAAATAGCTGATTTAGGTGCTTCTGCTGGGACTTTGATTTATGGCAAAGGGACAAAATCTGAGTTTTTAAACTGAACTTTTTGAAAATATCTTTTTTCATGTAATTTGTAAATGGGCTAAAGAAATAACATTCATACTACCACAGCATCTTGTCCTTTTTACCGGTGTAATAGTAACTCAGCATGAACTCTTTAATACATATTGTAGCTTTCTATATAGACATAAAAAACAGTGGCATGTTTATTTATGTTACTAATAATTTTTTGGCAACAAACAATACAATTAAGTACATCAATAAATTATCATAGGGAGTACTGTTGATTTTTCTCCTGAAAACTCTATTCAGGTTATTTGTATGAAAAAAGGTCAGTAGTTTTCCATCCATTTTGATATATGGATCTACTATACAGTAGAAAAATATCCCAAAGTAAAGCTCGCTAGAAGGACCCTTGCCATTCTTGCCTATTTTTATAACAAAGAGTCCATAATTCCATGGAGATTCTGATTTCTAGGCTTCTTAAAACCATGCCTTTAACTTAATAACACACATGGTTTTTCATGCCTTCTTAGTATTCTGTGCTTTATGACCTTTAATTTTTCATGTATATTCATTATGCTAAGGCACTTTATGTTGCTTTTCTTCTATCACTTTGCACGTTTTTATCATTTTCCTTTGTGATCCAAGCAACATTATCTTTGCTTGTAATAATTCAAAGCAAGAATGTGATTCTGCATTTGAAAATGTACATCTTCCCGACACAACTCCTCCTTCTATGTGGTATATTTTGTCTTCAAACATTAGCACCCTGAGGCACATGTGTGAGTGAGCCTTGGGAATGTGTGCTTCCTTTTGAAGTTTGTTTGCATTGCTAATTCACAACAGGGTGCAAGTCAGGATTCCAGGAGCACAGAAATAAGGACTGGCTACCATTCTTTTATTTTGGCATCTCACTCACAGATATGTACGTTTTGTTTCCATAATTATTGCAAACTGTAGACTTCACACATATTGATAGATTTATTTTGAACAAGTCTATTATAGAAAACCCTAACTTAACCTAATCTTTTTTATTATTGTTACTTGACAACAGTAATGCTGTTGCAAGGTCTTCATTGGAACATCTGCTGTACACAGGAATCTTTCTTTGCGAACATGCTTCAGTTATTTGCCTGAAGGCCTCTGTAGGAGAGTCACATTTTCTCTTTAGGAACAGCAATTATCACTCAGTAAAGTTAATTACCATTATGTCACCAGTATTTTTTTTTTTTAATAAAGGCTCTTGGCCATGACATATCTTTCTAGCCTAGGTTTACTTTTTTCTTGCTGGTGTTGTTATGATTATCCATTTAGGATTAAAACACTTCTCTTCCTCCTTTGTGTTTTTCTTAAAAGTGTGGTTGGTTAAATAACTGAATGTATTTCCAGTAGACATTTGTAGGAAAAAAAAGTCAATACATACAGGTCAGCCTTCTGTTGTCTTTATTCATTATTTTTGCTGAACTCAGTACAATTGTTTATTTTGGGCAGTCTCTACTGCCCAAATAATAAATAAGAAATATGGAACTCTGCAGTTTCTCTTTCCATTAAATTGAACCAGTCAGTAATTTTTTGTGAATATATGCTGAACAATCACCTACTTGAAGGGCAAAAATTAAAATAAATGCTATTAAAATGTGTTTTCATACAAGCCTTCTATGTTTTTCATTAAAGGTCTGATTGTTAAAACTGATATTCATGTCTATTTGTTAAAGAAGGTATTGCTCAAATATGCAAGCAACTTATGTCTGTGCCTCACACGTAAAAACTATTATAAAATAGAAGTGACCCTTGATTGACACTGTCACTTGAATACCTGTGACTATTTCAGAGAGAAAAGATGTTTAGAGACACAGATTTCAGACTTGCTGAAGTCTTGATAAACGGTAAGCTGGAGTAATTAGCTAGATGTTTTGTATGTCCCTGAAGAATAAAAAAAACATACTACATGCTTGCTTGTTTCTTATTTTACAAAAACAAGTGCTAGTAACTGTGTTTGCCACTTATATTCTGTTTTGTGTTTTGATGAGTCTAAATTAAAAAAATATATTGTGGTTATATGAGACTCTGTAACCCTTTTATGCTCTATTTATAACGCCTTTCTGCTTTGCTAGATGTTACTCTTTTTATAATTATGTTACTGCTGTAAGAGTAATATGCATTTTGAGTATTACATAATATTTCAAATGGAATTTGGAGTCTCAAAATCCATGTACAGTCTGAAAATCTTTGCACAGCCTGAATATGAAGACAAAAAAAAATGAGAATCCAGATTTCTGTAGTTCTGATTACATGAAAAGTCTTCATTAGTCTGACCGACCACAGTATAACCTAAAAAGAAATTTTCAATGTAATAAATATAAATTATATAACATGTATAAATTTTATATTTCTATGCTTTGGGAAAAATAATCTCTGGTTCAGTTCTGCATGTTTCACTGGCATAATGAGAGGATGAATTTTACCCTGCATGTCTTCTCAGGGAAAAAGAAGAAAGAGAAAAAAAGGAAAAAGAAAAGAAAAGAAAAGAAAAGAAAAGAAAAGAAAAGAAAAGAAAAGAAAAGAAAAGAAAAGAAAAGAAAAGAAAAGAAAAGAAAAGAAAAGAAAAGAAAAGAAAAGAAAAGAAAAGAAAAGAAAAGAAAAGAAAAAGAAAAGAGAAGAAAAGAAAANAAAATATAAAGCTTCTCTGAAGAATGGAGAAAAATAGTGAAAATATTTTCCATCTCCTTTTCTATCTGTGTTTGTACAGCTGATGTATTGAGGCAACTCAACTGGAGATGTAAACACAATAGGCAGCCACTCTAAAAATTGTACCAGATGCTTAAAAGCTTCTCAAAGTTTTGTTAAGAATTTTTTTTCCTTTCTCTGAGAGATCCTAAGGCTTTCTCAGTAGGAAGCAGTGCCTTTTTACTTAGTTATGGAGGAAATTGATGCCTTAATCTTAGCTTTTGTTACTATTTAGCTGCTCTTTTTTACAGTAGAACCCAAAAACATAGCTTCAACATCTCATGTGTATATAATTCTCTCCTTAAATCATACCAGAAGTAGACATTGTAGACAAAATACATTTTTTCTTAAATAGCAAACCAGGAGGAAGCATTTCCTTTTATGAATCCTTGTAATTTTCATTCAAATAGAAGATAACAGATCTCTCTAATTAAATTTTGATTTAAAATTATTGAATTCAGTTTGAATCAACTTTCAGATTGCAGTTGTCAGCTATCACATAATTAGTCATGTCCTCATTGCCACTTTATGGCTGTGGTAGACTTACACAAGGTAGATCACTCTTCTCTTTCCCAGGCTTTCTAAATATTAAACAGAAGGAATCTCAAAGCAGTCTGAGGTCTGAAATAATATTGCTTTATTAAAACATGTGATTAGACTCTGATAAAACTCTTTAATGCCCATTGGATAATGGAATTTTCCTGTCTCTAAGTTTCCTTTCATATAATCCTGATGGCAGCTCCCTTCAGATTAGTCCTTCTGTCCTTCCATGACACAGCCTCCATCAGTACATCTCATGCTTCCCACTCATGCTGGGCAGTGCCTGGAGATATTTGAGGACAAAGGACATATTTCTGCTTAGCAGTGAAGCAGTAATTCATGAAGGTAACTTTGTAAGAGTAGTCTTTGAAAAGTTCATGGTGTTTTGCCTTTCAAACCAAATAAATACTTTTTTTTTTCCTAGAAAGCTTAAACAAGCATGAAGCAATGCAGGTACTTGTCTAATCATTATTTTTAAATAGCTTTGATCTTACTATGAACTTCTTCAATTTTTTACTTTTTAACCAGCATCGCAATCTGTTTTTCATTTTCTTTATTGATTTGCTGTCTTGTGAAGGATTCCAAGTTTCAACTACTGTGTGACAGAGATCAGAAAGAAATCACAAACCCATGGAAAAATAAGGTGAGGACTGATTCCCAAGAACTGCACAAACTAGTCAGTTTTACCATTGTTATTTATTTCCAGCAGAGGTAATCATACTAATGCCAGTGGACTACTCAGAGTAAGATACTTTTTAATACAAGCAAGGGGATCACAGTCTTCCTGCCTTAAAAATACAGTGCAAGGAGCAAGACTGAATCCACAAAGCACTGCACAACCAAAGTCTAACTTTCACAGGTTAATGTGTTAATACCATATCTGAGAAAGTAAGGTGCTGAAAAGCTGGAAAGAGCATCCTTGTCTAGTGGGAAAGATATTGTGGGAAGGATACAGTGGGCAGATCTTTTCTTACTGATATTAGTCCCAATGAACAAAGTGGATTAGGCTAACCATTTAGGAAACAGGAACAGTGAAATGGCAAAAAACCCAACCAAATGAGAGGCTCTGTTTTTAGAAATCCTGAGCACCTAGGAGTGCAAGCCATGCCTGTGCTAGCAATTTAAAATAACTGGAGAGAATTCTCAGGCACTTTAATTTAATGATTTGTATCATTAAACTGCAAGTATGATCCCTAGGAGAAGTCTTGTCTTTGCCCAGCTTTCTAACAGCTCCTAGGCATGGTCTGAGTAATAGGATGGGTGAGGGACCTTTCCCAACAGGTAACTTAGGTCAGGCCACGCTGTTCAGGACAGCCTAGTCACATAGCTATGGGGGTGAGGGTTGCTCCATGCCAATTGCCTTTAGTGCCAACAAACAGTCCTTGGTACATTTGATTTCTTAATATAGCCCAGCCAGCTGATGTGGAAATTTCCAGGTGCCTGATCATTGAGAAAGTTCGATTGCTTAAGTTGAATGTATGGATTTAGGGCTTAATTATAGACCTATTTTAAAAATACATTGGCCTGAATAACTGAATGAGTTCAGGGCAAAGAGTTCTTCCTTAATGTGGGAGGAAACTTGATGGCTAGGAGACATGCCAGATGCCACTTACCTGCTGCATCATTCCTTCTGAGCACTGTATTGGCTTTCCCTTCCTCTGGCTGCTGAGTAAAAGCCCAGAAATGCTCCTTCCATTGCCCATTTGTTATAATTTAGGCACACAAAAACACTTAGGTTATCATCAGCAAATATTTGTGACTAAAACAGCAATACTAATGACTTAACTTGGTTTTATTATATTCCTTTGCCTTCTTTGCTACAGCAACGCATCTTTCAACAAGTCATGCCTAAAAACTAATTGATAAACTAACAACTTTCAGGTTGCAAATATGTAAAATGTATCCTCATGTTAAATGCTCAAAGTTGGAAAAAAAAGACACTGCACAGACACTTCACTCTTTGAAGTGCACAGCTTCTTTTGGCTTCAATGAACCATGAAAATATCAAAGGGATAATTTACAACTCAGTATTTTGATGTTCATGAGTCCTCAGATTGCTTTACTGAGAAAAACTGTGGCATCAGCAATGCATTACATGCTTCAACTTTCTTTTTTCTGTTGTATGACTGTCTCAAATAATATTTTCTGTTAAAGAACACAGAATCTTCAGTGGTCCTTGTGACATGATGATCCTTTAAAAATTCAAAGTGGAAAAATTTTCAGGTAAAGTGAAAGAATCAGCCTATTTGATATGAAAATGACACCTGAGTGTATCCTTCCTTTTGAACCTATTTATTCTTTAAAGGTATTCCCAAAGAAGGGATGGAAAATTTAAAGGAAAATTATCTTCTATAAATTTATGAAAAATGAAATTCACTGACCCAAATATAAACTGGTACTTAATTTTATAAAATATTGAATTGTCTTTCTTACTCAAATGTTCCGTCTGTAAAAAAAACAACAAAAAACCCAAACCCTCTTAAGAATCTTTTATATGAGAAATTATTTCACAATTAATTTTTGGTACTGAAATTATCTGAAGAATAATTATAAGCATTCCATCTTTGCCCTTAGGCCTTAATTTATTCTATCTCCAAATAATATCAGTTAATAATTGTAAAAATTTCAATTGCTTTACCTTACTATTATGTTTACAGGTTGGTGGTGAATATAATTTGTCAGTTTACAGTAAGTTTCTTCTTGTTGCTGTTGTCGATTCTTTTGTTGTCCAAATCAAATAACTCTTTTTTTTTCCTCACAACCTATGTATCATATTTCATAACCATATTATTTGCATATCTAAAAAGATGGTGGAACTCTTCTGTAGTTGTGATATTCTGAAAATTTTATCTTCTTATTAAACCATTTCTCAGTAGCCATTTTAAAGAAGTTAGCATATATCCCATAGTACTCCTAAATCGATATACTGAAGAGATTTCCTTCCTTATCTATATGGCACATTTTTCAGCTTCCAGCCCCTAATTTTATCATTCAAGTATTTTGAGATTCTTAATTTTTCATCAAAACTCAAGGCTATTTTACAGAATGTTACAGTATGCCTTCCCCCCCACCACCGATTTTATGAAATCAATATATTTAAGAGTATATTTAATGTTTTTCTTGAGTAACTGACAAATATAAAACATTTGATCCCCTAGGAGTAGCTTTATTTTAAATCTCCTATTGATGTTGTCTTCTCATTTCCTTTGATTTTGGGATTGTGTAATGAAGATGGCAATAATGATAGAGATGCCAAGATAGACTTTCAAACTGATCTAATCAGACTTTCTCCAAAGTTATTGTGTCTGACTGTTCATCTGTTCCACTGAGATATTTTCTGACTACTAAACCTAGCTTATTAACTCTTTTTGTTATTTTTTGAATTTTATAATTAATCAAGAGATCTACCAGTATGCCATTTTGCTGTTCCCAAGCAAAAGCTGATTTCATTTCCTCTTGTTCATTTAAAAAAATACTCCATACTATATTTTCTTATGAGCTTCTTAATTAAGAAGCTCACTCAAACATTCTCTAAATTTTTCTGTAACTTTATTCATTGGAATAAAAAGACATGTATTTTCATTCTCCATCAGAAATAGTGTTAAGATTCTCATGACAGTCCATCCAAGAATAGAAATGAGGCAAGACCTGCGGTAGAAAGACTTTATTTTAATAGATAACTTCTGGATCATAAACANATATCTTCATTTCTTATGAAGCTGCTGTGTGGGTTCACTGAGTTGAGGGGGAAAAGAAAAATAATCAGACAGAAAAAATACAAAAGGTTGCTTCAGTTGCTTGAACTTTCAGTTGCTGTTTCAAAGGCCCTCCGGTTTCTGAGGTAGATGCCTTCAGACACCTCAAAAAGCTGAGGTATCTCCTAGGTTTGACCAGCCCTATAACGATGTCTGGATTATCCCAGGGAATTTCAGATGAGCCTCACCTAGAGCCTCAAACAATGGGAAAAGGGTGGGAGTGGGA
>VZTB01002487.1:318403-332287 GCA_013397245.1 Thryothorus ludovicianus
CTAATAGCTACATAATTTAAATTCTCCATTAGTTTTTCAGGAATTTTTCTTAAAATAATATCACATTGTGAATGGATATAGTTGGGGATCTATACAGTATTTTACTCATCTGCTATGCCTTTGTTGTCAGCATGTTTCTATTTCATTTACTAATGATTTGTTTGTGTGAAAATTTAAACCAGTCTTTCTGTTTTAAAACTTTGAGAACTTTAAAAAANGTGTGTTTTTAATCCAGCATTTCCAGTTGATTTGGTAACTTGTGTAGCACAACTAAGCAAAGGGAGACAATGAAAGGAAATAATTTCAGTCATCCAGCCTTACTTTCCCAGGAACTGGGGCAAATCCAATCACTGCCACAAGTTATTTTATGGCTATGCTTTTTTAAAATCCAGTAGTCTGTGTTCTGTTCCATAGGAAAGGAACTTTATTCCAGAAAATAATATTCAAAAAAGAAAAAAGGAAAAAAAGCTTTGGATCAATATAGCAGTTTGATGACATCTGAGTTTTTTTCATTGGGAGTTTTTTAAAGCTACTTCCTTACTTTGAACATATGAAAGCAGTTAAGGATATGCAAAGTATCTGGCTCTCACAGTTCAAAGATATTTAGTTTAGCCTTGCTTATTTTAAACACAGAAAGTTCTACTATTGTGTACTAACGGTAAGTGCAAAAGGCAGTATTTTATTCTAGACTTGTTTTAAAATAAATTATAATGACTCATTGAATCAATTATTCATACTTTGCTGAAGTGACAGCATGTTATTGTACTAATATACAGGAAAATATAAAATTGTATTTGTTCCTTAACTTTGGACACAATAGCGCTTTTAAAAAGTCATACACCAATGTGTACTTTGGCACAATATCTTCAGCATTTGTGCCTCCCTCTGATAAAGTGCAGTGCAAGACCTTTCATCCAGCCTCTGTACAGACAAGGACACTGCTTCAGGGGAAGGCCAGACAATGTAGTAGCTCTCTGAGGTAGCCAGGGAAAACATAGTTTCCCTTCCAGTTAGCTGCTAGAGTAACCTTGTTTTTATCACTTTTCTTTTATAAGTAACCAGTTTTACCCTCATTCGGGTGAATGAGTGTTTTTGCAGGAAATCTGCCTTTGTTCCATCGAAATTTACAGGAAGGAAGTGGTCCTTCAGGAAGAGTTGGTTCCTGTGCATTTATGAATTTTCTATAGCAAGGTTTACAGCTACAGCAATTTCACTACATTTACCTGTAATTCAGAAATAACCTTAAACTCGCATTGCTGTCAACTACATGAGTTTATTTGCCTTCAAATGATGACAGATCTTTAAGATCCTCCTGTGGCTTTAGTAAACTAACTCTACGTGTTTTCATAAAACACCAAACAAATTTATGTCTTTTTATATCCGTTGCCACCCTTTTGAGGAGATAACCTGTGCTGAGGGGCTGCACATTAAATGCTGCTTCTGTTTTGCTCTCATAAATGGAAATCAGTTAGTTTGTATCATTGACTATGTGTTACAATGAAAGAAAATTAGATTGTACCTTGAACTTGGAAGTAAAAAAAAAAAAGGAAATTGTGGCAGATTTTAGTGTTTAAAAAGATATTGAATCATAAAGAAACTATTCAAAAGTCACAAGCAATTGTTACACTCCTTATTGCATGCTTCATTTTGTGAAAACAGCAGTTGTTTAAGATCTGCAGCCTTTCCCGGTTATCAGGGACATAAACACATCACAGTTCAGAGGCAGGTACTCCAAATCTTGACCTCTGCATGACATTCAATACAAAGTCAACATACAGTTATTTATTTTTCTGAAGAACCAAGCTGGAGCACTTGTCTATGAATATTCCAGCTGTGGTGTACACAGCACACATATTTAAGACACATTCTAGTTAGTAATGTCCATGGGGATTATGTTTGTGTCCTAAGTATTGACAGACTTCTGTACTGAAAATATGAAGAATAAAAGAAGCCTAACACCACAGAGTGATTTGGTTTTTTCCCTACTCATGATGTTGGGAAGTAAGCCAGTCACTAACTGCTGGGGCTATCCATTGACTGACTCACTGCCATTTTTGCCTTAGTCATTTGTTTCTGTACAGACAGGTTTTTTGTTTTGTTTTTTTTTTTTTCTGATAGAGGTATTTAATCTAAGTTTTTCAGATTTATGAGCTCTTATAGCCAGGCTGTGAAATGCTGAGCACATAAACCAATTCTAATGGGGTTTACAAATAGAGGCGTTAAATATAATTATGCTCTTTTAGTGGCAACAGTACTACTAGTGAAATGAATTAGCAAGTTGACCTATTTGATATATTAATTTGCCAGACAGGTTTTGACAAAATAGCCTCTTTATCTGGAAAAATAAGAAGATATTGGCACTGATTTCCTGAATTGCTTCACTATTATTCTCTCTGGCATATGAATCACTATACTTTCTTTAACATATATGAAGTATAATGTATAGAAACAGCAGAGTAATAAGTTACAGCAAAGATCCATACTGCTTTGTCCTTTGTTAAATCTGAACTTTGTACCCTGGTGATAAGCAGCCTTCTCAGAACTAGTAGAGGTTAATTATGTGATAGATCCCTAAACTCACATGAAAAAATATTTCCTAATAGAAAAATTTTTTTCCTAATAGAAAAAACCCCTAAAAAACCCCAGAAAAAAAGCCTGAAAAGCTGCAATTTTCCCCCTCTTAGCTCTGGTCTTATGGACATCTGGTTCAAATGGAACTAAAGGTCTTCTAGTTCACTCAGACATCTGGTGATAAAAATATTTATGCCTTGGTATGATTCCAATTTTTATTTGTGTCCATTGGCTTCTTTCACTAAGGAGTTTATAGATGGAGTTTCCTCCATCTGAGTGCTCACTCAGAGTTATGACTGTATCTCCAAAAACTGCTGAAGAAGGAAGAAAACTGAGGTTGTATAAAAGCATTATTACTAGACTGAGTCAGTCAAAAAAAAATAACCCACAAACATTTAGACCAGCATTCTCTCCATGACACCAATCCACAATTACACATTCGACTGTGATTTTACATTGAGTTCCTCAGTGTTTCATTAATCCTTGTCTAAAATTAGCAGAGAAGCCCTTCTTATAGCCAACTGAGAGAACAGAATTAATGTTTTACAGGTGAAACAGATTCTTCACCCTGGGAGATATCCAAAATTTATCTGGGCAAGGCCTGAGCAGTCTGACCTTACCAGGTTTGTGTGGAATTGGCATAGCTGACCTTCGCATATCCTGTATGAGCTACGTGATCCTGTGACACTGATTGTTGTTTTTAGCGTCCATGAATTGACTGCTAGCACCTGGCATCTCTTCAGTTGTTCAATGAGAATGTCAAAACACACATTCAGTATCTTTTTGAAGGCACACAGGATACAGCTAGATGCCTATATATGAGCTTGACACCCCACCTCCCAGACTGTAGTCTGTGGAAATCAAATCAGTAGAGGTGGTAGCTACCTCAGGTTTTAAGGATCTAGGCCCACAAACTAGATCCTCCACAAACTTATTACTGATTTGTTGCATTTAAATTACAGCTTAGGCCACCCTTGCCAATTTGGCACAATAAAACTTATGCAGTTTATGTGGATCACTTACATTTTATGCAGAACTGGGGGTTTACTGTTGTCTAATAGTCTCAATAGTCTAATCAAAGAATTTTTATTAGTTTGAACATAATGGTATTATCAATTTTAATTCCAATTATCCAAAACATTATGGTTCATCCCTAAAATCATATGGTGAAAATCTAAATACTCAAACTTTATAGTAATTGTCCCTTTCTCTGCTATTATGCTCACTCTTCCAGTGTCACTCTGGTGACACAGAGATCCTGTCCTAAAATTGATGGTTTCTGTCTAGGGGGTCTGAGTGTGTCATGGCAAGACATCCATGGAAGAAGTGTGATGTGGAGGGTTTCTTACTTCTCTTCTCTGAAAATATGATATTGATATTGACAGTTTCCTCCTCCTCACTCTTGTGTCTTCTTAGTGTCATTATTATGTGCTTCCTAACATGATTTGCCTGCTCCTTAGTCATTGGTTCACAATTCCATATTACATCAAAATCTACTATGTACAGCATGTTTTAACATATATCAGATACCTGTTTTTTCCTCTTTTTGTCACCCCTAAATTGTTTTACCCATCTGCCAAGGTGGTATTCCTTTGGCAGCCAGTAGCTGGCTGCTCCCAAGTTTACAACCAGAGAACTCTGTTATCAACCTGCATCTCCACTGTTAAGGTTCCTGTTATCATCTGATGCCTGTACACCTATACCCTGTATTTTTATTGTAGAATCATCACAGACCACTAGAGAGAGAAAAATTACATATATTTGCTACTTATAAAAATATATACTGCAATAAGCCTTATACCATTCAGCAGTACACAGCTGAGCAAAGGGTGAAACAAATCAGGTAACTGTCAGCTGGTTATCAGACAACAGCTATTAGAGCTAAACAAACTAACCTCAACCTTTAGGCAGGTCAAGGCAAGTCCAGATGAGTCCTGATATGTCTTAATAACTGTGTTGTCAACTTAAAATGCACAGAGCCTGCAGCCTGCTGCTCATATTGGTACTGTATGTGCTGAGCTGTAAGGCTGAAGAATCTGGACAGATAACTCAGCTCACTTTGTAGCAGATGCCTCCATTTTAGGTACCCAGTCCCATCTACAACAACCTGAAAAAGTTTTGAATCCTAGTGATGCATTCCTTGATCTACAAGGAGAGTGAATTATTAACATTTGCTTTACCTAGCTGTGATAGTGCTAAGATAAAAGAATGTTTCTAAAAGCCATCCTGAAAGGGACATGCTTGGAAAAATTGTTTTGATATGCAAATACCATGGTCTTATCTCAGATTCTTTACCTCAACAAGAGCTCATACATCAGAACAACTGGTGTATTTCGAATTTGGAACCAAGGTTTCTATCATTTCAATGTCTGATGTCCCAATGAGCCAAACAAATGCCACCCTTCTTTCATGACCAAGACATCTGTCACAGAGTGAAAATAGTTGTGACCAGCAACTATCCTGCCAAGTGGACAGCAATCTGTTTAACTTGTTAATGCCTGAGCTGAAGCCTTGTTCCTGTAGCACTTCCTGAGTTCTGACTACAGCTGCTCCATGCAGATTCACTTCAACTGGGATTCTGGCACAATTCCAGTTGGAAATACCAGAAAAAAAATGCTGTAAAACACTACGGGTCCCATTCAGCTCACAAGTCCTGGCTTTGTTTCTATTGAAACATGGTATGTTAAATATCAAAGGTTAGGGAATTTGGTAATGCATGCCTGAGTATGTCCCTCAAATAGAGTTGGGATATGGTCAAGGGAAACTAGACCTAGGAAAGCAGTCTTAGATCTCCAAGTACTGGGAGCAAAGGATTATTTCTTAGTTCTAGTCAAACTCTCTCAAAGCATCAGCCAGCATCTTAGGCACTATGATTTCTCCCATTTGTTGGTTTCCAAGTTTCCAAAGGTTTTTGCAAATTATTTTTCACCTGTTTCTCCTTGTCTATTGCCTACTCTTCTTTCTGAGGCTCAATATTGCCTGCAGATTTTACAGAGGCTTTCATTTTCAGTTCCAACCATCCTAATAGCAGTATTGTCAGCACATGACCCAGCACTTCTAGAAGATCTCACTGAAGAATTTTCCAAATTACATGGAAATAAGCCACTTAATTGTTACTTGGTGTATTTATGGCTGGCACATGCCATGCTCCTGATCTCCAGTCACTCATTCTCTTTTCTGGGATGTGTGCCCTGTTTGTGGTTTAGTTGTTTTTTTCAATTTCTGCTTTGTCCACATTGCAGAACTAGCATAGTGGTTGATGCCCACAGGGTTTTCATCTCCAAGAGAATATGACTGGAAATGTGAACACATTTCCAGAAGCACAGGAGACTTATCTCCTATTCAAATTCTTGACTATCCTTTCTCTCTTTCATCTTTCCTCCCTTATTTTGTGGTGAGAAAAATTAGCCCTTAAATGTCCTTTCCCTCAACTTTCCAGGTAGAAAGGGCTAAACAAATGAGATATTCAAATACCATAAAATAAAGTAAAATAGAATAGTATAAAACAGCTCCAACACTGAGAAAAAGTATCTTCTGCTATTTTTTTGAGAAACATACCCTTATTAAAGATGCATTCTACACACCCTGTGGGTTACCTGTCATTTCCTTCATCTCATGCACTTCTTTTTTACATCTGAATTAGTTTGGGACTTCCTTGCTCATCCATGCAGGATTCCTGCTGACTTTGTTTGATGTCTTTTACTTGTTGGGATGGAGCTTTCTTAGGCTTGAAGAAGATGATATTGGAATATAAACCAGCTCTCCTGGAACCTTCTTCCATCTAGAGTCAAGGGTCATATCCTATGGGATTATTCCAAGAAGTTCTCTGAAGAAGTTGGAGTCTGATCTCTCAAAATGCAGGCTTGTGGTCCTGACTTTGGCCCTGCTTCCTCCTCTCTGGGTATTCTTCCCCCTGTATCCTTTTGGATCCTGTTACTCCAGTGGAGTAACATGTGGCCACTGCAGCCAAGGCTGCTCCAACTGTCATATCTCTGACTAATTATTTTGGTATCAAGTCTTTGTTTGTATCAAGTATTTGTTTGTATCAAGTCCAGGAATGCACCTTTCATTGTTGGATCCTTGAGGAAGCTGAGAGAGTCGGGCACAGAGAAGAGAGGCAGAGGGGAATCCCATCTATGTGTATAAATACCTGCAGGGAGGAAATGAAGAAAACGTGGCCACACATTTTTCAGTGGTGCCCAGTGACAAGACTGGGAGCATGTATCTTAGAATGAGATAAACTGCATCATGAAAGTGCCTTTTTTAGTCTGCTCACTATTAAAAATACTCAGATATCTGGATCCAATGCAGGCATCTGTGACAGAAACATCTAAATTTAGGTGAGCTAACCACTCTGTAGTAGAATAAATCAGGGCAACACAGCTGAAAATATTTCAGGATAAGTGCTCCTCCTTTCAATTAGCTGAACTCACATAAGCATGTGCAGGATCAAACTGAACTGCTCAGTTTAGAGCCCTTCTGCATATTACTAGCAGCATTGAAGACTTTGAAGCATAGCACTGCTTTCTTTGCCTCAAAACTGACAGGAATGCTGAAATATTATGCCTGAAGTTACCTACACACACCACACAATGAAACAAAAGCTAGCTTCAGTGGAAATCTCCACTGAAGATAATTTCTCAACATTTATTTTTCCTTTCTACCACTGCACCTGGGTTAGATCAGATGTTGATGGACACTTCCACTCAGATTCACTGGAGGAGACATTTTTTCCAGACATCCATATCCTTTCCAAAACAAGAGTATGCAAAAGGTCTGAGCAACTTTCATGTGTCTGCATATTACTAGTTCATATTACATGAGCATTACTAGTCATATTACATGAGCACTGACTGGATAAAATTTAGGCAACTGTCTTTATCTGAAACAGCAGAGTGCAAACTGGCAATGGGACACAACGACTGACTGTTAGAATGCTGGACCAATGAAAAAGAACATTTTTGTCCATGTTTAAGAAATTATCTGTTGAGGTAAGTGGTCATATTCACATGTTACCTAAGTTTATGTGGCTAGGTAATAGGCAAAATCTATGCACACCAGAAATTCTCTGAAAGTCATTTGAACCAAGAAATAGAATGCTTACTCAACAGGAAACTCGAGGCATGGGGCCTTAGCCAGAATTTAGGCTGAGTTAGCACTGCAGCTACCTAGGTCTAGCTGATGATCTGGTGGTTAACAACATTTCTGTTATATTCTGCTCTATTTCTGTTTATATTCTGCCTCATGTTGAAAGAGACTAAGCTGGCATTACAAGGAGCCACTTCAACAGCTCATCAGCTCTGTAACCCTTGCGTGGTTTTTAACGCAGCTCCATTCCAAACAGAATAAAAGGGAGAGTTCATTATAAAAGAGGTTTATAATTTATGCAGAGCTTTATTTTACGTAAAAGAAGATAAGTTTGGGCATAAAGCCTGCTCAAGAGCTGTGTATTTGGGGAACATATACAGTGATGAACAGCCTGAAAGTTATTTAGAAAAATCCACTACCAGTACTGTGCAGGGCAGTGTCACAGCACATCTGATTTGAATGATCAGCATCATTTGGATAACTGAAGAGATCATTTTCATCTTATAGCTTTTTCAAATGGATTTTTATACTGTGTTATAAGCATTAGGAGAAATGCCAGCACTTCAGATTTACTGATCTAGCAGTAAATTATTGTGAATATATATCCATCTTCCCTCTGTTCCTTTAGGACAGAGACTATGCTTTGCAGTTAATACCTACAGCAATGTAGGCACTACAAGAGCATGGAGTTGCTTGGTCTTTCCTCTTCTAATTGTATAAGAAAATGATTTTCGGATAAAATCAAGGCCTTAACTGATAAGCTTTTGTTTTGTATACAGCCAATTTAATATCAAAGCAGCTTTCAGATAAATGGATTAACAAATATTTGAATAATCTTTTTCCTAAGAAATACATGCTAAAACTGTTTTCTACTTAATCTTTCTACTTACATTATTGATAGTGCAAAAATGAGAAATATTGCCAAGATCAGAATAGAACTATCTTGTCCAAATAAGACTTCATAACAGCATTTGATTTCTTCTTGTAGCATGTATCTGTATTGACTTCTGATGCCTACAGACTTCTGTATTTTCTACCATTTTTCTCCTTTTTCCCCCCAGAAGATTTCAAGGGTTTGGGGGATTATTTTCTTGTTCATTGTTTTCCCATTGGAGGTTATTTTCTCACATATTTCCCACATTCCTTCACAGTTTGGTGTATATTTACATTATTTATTCTGTATTTCAAATTTACTGTCATCAGTTTTATCGACTCTGACTGACTTCTGCACATTCCATTCAACCTCATTTGTTAAATGAAAACTTCAAAGCCATAGGGGGATTTTTTTTGTTTGTTAAACATTGTGTATTTACATAATAGCACGTTGGCAACTGTCAACAGCAGGTTTTTAACATCAGATCTGTAGCTGAAAACACACTGAAAAGCTAGGCCATATAAATTTTCGAAAATTCTAGTTACTTCTCAGCTTTTGACATTTCTTGAACACCATCAGTGTTCAAAACACACAAATATTTAAATTACTATATTTTATTACAAGGGTTTCTTAAAAAAATAAACTCACAGATTTTTAAAAGAGAATCTAGTTTTAAAGTGAACAACTTCAAACTGGCACATACTCACATGTCTACTCCTGCAATTCTTCTGCTCTAAACTGACTTTTCTCAAGTACACGTGCCTCTCCAAAAAGGTAGGATTTGGCAGATCCTTTTTACCCAGTGTTAGACCCTCCTCAGTCACCTGTGTGAAACACCAGCAGCCTTTGCATTCATTTTCCATTCTCAATGTGTCATATTATGTGGAAATATGACTTTTAAGAAGAATCTACTCTGAAAGACAAACACATACTACCTCAGACTTATTTATGGACTCTGTACCATTTCCTCTAGACTCATAGCTTACTGCACAGAACTGGCTGAGCAGTCATCTTGCAGTGGCAGCTCATCATGCTCTTTTTTACTCCTTGCAAAATCATTGCTCTGTACTGAAGAGGCTGTATTGCTGCTAATGTGAGCATTGACTTCCTGAACCTGTCTGAAGCCTTTTTAGAAGATGATGTTCTGTCACTTCTGTGGTATTCTGCTTTAACTGTGCTTGTAGTCAGCAAAGGTAATTAGTGTAGGTTGTAAGGGACACAACAGAGATGTAGAGATCTAACCATGCTACCAGCTTAGACAAAGTACAGCTGTGCAATGCAGAGCTGTGAGGAGCTTGTCACAATATAGCTGAGCCAGTTCAGAACTGTCTCCATGACTTATCAGGAAACAGCTGCAGCAGTAAAGAAATCTATACAGGCTGCAAAATATGTCCTGGACCAAGGCAAATATTTGAGATATTTCCCAGCCTGAGCTCTGTGTTGCAGTAATGACTTTTAAAGCTGGTTCAGACACATCTGCATGGTATTTGGACATATCCAGAGGCCAGATTTGCAAGACTGTACACATGTACATACACACTGAACACAGATGATGACAACGTAATTGAAAAACTACATTTGGCTACAAAATCTTAAAAGTAGCCCAGTTCTCCTGCTAATGATGGCTCTGGCCATACCTATGTTGCCTAAAACAAAGAGCAGAAAAAATGAAGAAAACCAAACAGAAGTCGTGCTGTTTCTTTCTATGAAACTCAGTCAGTAGTTTGTTTAAGCCAACTTCCTGCTTAAAGTAACTATCTAAGCCCATACAGAGATTACAAATTTTGTTTGGTCTACATAAACAGGAACCTAAAATTAAAATCAAATAGTTTATAACAGGAGTTTGAAAATACAGAGGAAAATAAATACAGGCAATGAATTCACAGCCTGCTTTAGGATTGGTCCATGAGTAAACTAAGTACGTTAACTTCATTACATTTACATTTTGAAAAAAACCCTGTTTATTTCTCACTGACATTATCTGTATTAGACATTTTAAAAAGCATGCTAAAGGTGTAAAACAAAGCTATAAAACCTGAAATTCTACTTTGTTTCCCAGGTCTTGGATAGGTATGTACAGCTTTTATTTTTAAATTCTTTATGCAGTACAGCAATTAATATATTATAGTAACTGCTATATTTACTTAAAATAATACAATATTATGTACTATAAATTTAATACAAATATTTGTATTTTAACCGATATAAGTATTTGGTTTATGTATCTTTATTAAGATAAAATTAACTTAGTTCTGAAATCTAACTATTCTGTAAGTTCCATAAGAAATCTTAAAAATTTGAGTAGGCTTATACAGGTAAAGAAATGTAAATATAAATACTGTGCTTTCTTATTTGTTAGTCATTGATTGAATAATGAATGAAAAGCAAGATTAAAATTGCTAACAGTCCTGTACTGCCTGCCCTCATGTAATCTAGTTGAGACTTGTCTGAATTCAGATGCCATCCTTCAGGACAACTTTTCACAGAACTGGGTTGGCAAGAGCTGTTGATACCAAGAAGAGCCTTTTCTTGGCTCATTTTCTGATGGAAGAAAGTTTAAACTGTTGTAAGTTTGTTGACTAACAGCAATTGAATTTCTTTTCTCCTAAAAATGTCTAGAGCAATACTTCCTTTTAAATGTAATTTTGAAACTATTTTGATTACATACTATTTAGAGCACTATTTCTGTTTCTTTAAATACAGTTCTTTGACAAAAACCAATATTTTGCAGGATCCAGAAAATAATCCTTACCATTACTGTTGTAGGCCCTTAAGTTTTAAGAAGGTCAAAATAAAAAATCAAATCTTAAAACTAGCATTCAAATGTTTTAGTCAACAGAACAAGCCACATGATTTGTTCATTTAAGTAATAAAGTCTTAGCCCTTCTGAAAGACACATTTCCTACATTCAATAGATACTCTATACAAGAATAAGGACACAAATATGGGCTCAGGGGAGAGAGTCCAGCAAAGAGCCACCAAGGTGATGAAGGGACTGGAGCATCTTTCCTGTGAAGAAAGTTTTGAGATTTGGGGCCTTTCAGCCTGGAGCAGAAATGGCTCAGAGGGGATCCCACCAAGGTATAGAAATACCTGAAGGGAAGATGCATAGTGGATGGAGCCTGGCTCTTCTCAGCAGTGCTCAGTGACAAAACCAGGACAATGGGCCCACTAGAACACTAGAGGAACACCAGAGGCTCCCTCTGAACATTGGGAAATTTCTTTTTACTGCGAGAGTGACTGAGCACTGACTTAAGTTGCCCCGAGAACCTATGGAGACTCCATTCTCAGAGATATTCAAAAACCCTCTGGCCCTGGGCATCCTGCTCTAGGAATCCCTGCTTGAGCAGGGGGGTGGGCCAGATGGCTCCAGAGGTCCCTTCCAGCCACAGCCATTCTTTGGTTCTGTGATTTTAAGTAACCTTAGTGCTTGCCAACTGCTTTGCATTATAGATTAATATTATGCCATGGTCAAAACTTCTGGGATCAGACAGTTAAATTAAAATATACAGATAATATGATTTTGAAAATACAAAGATCTGAAAGAAATGCATGGTCTTTCTTTTTTTATATTTTGATGTTCCAGAAAGAATAAGAATCAAAGAAGGGCATATTTAAAGCCTAAATTAGTCACATGGCCTGTTTTGGTGTAAGTCCCATAACTACACTAATATTCTTGAACTAAAGGAGGTGTAGACTCTGTATATAAACTAGACCATCCATCCAAAATTTGTCCCTAAACATGAAACTCCCTCTCCACACACAACTGTATTATCTCTGCTGAATCTGCTCCTTGCCTCTACTGACTTTTCCCAAGTGCTATGAAATATTTTCCAATTTTCCTATTAAACACACTTCGGTTCTTGCCTACTATCCTTTCTTCCCTCAAAAGACATGAATTGCATGAGTTCAAAACTGAAGGTTACACCTTAATAAATGATTACTCAATTGTATGCCAACATTTGCAGTCTCAAATTCCAGCTGGCAGCTCTTAACTAGTTGGAGTTTCTAGGACGGTGTATTCCAGAGCTGAGATACAACAATTAAAAAGCCATGGAGATCAGGTGACAACTTCCTGAGCTGAGCTTTAGAAAAAGTTTGCTCTGGAGATAATTGTTGCTAACAATACAGAAGATGTTAAACTGATTACACGAATGGTCCAATTTCCATATCCTGTGAAATCTGGAAACATAATTAAGAGGTTTTGGTAACTGAAACACACTGCAAAACTTGCTTAAACTCAAGGTAACCTTTAGTAATAACTGTTCCTTTTAGGACAGAATAATTAAACATTCATTATGTATAATGAAGAAAAAGGAGAAAACCCTGTCAGGAAAATAATATTAATCCATTTCTAACTTATATATCTCTGCCAACTTTGTTTCCTAACTGCTGGGGCTTTTGATGTGCAAGAGTCGTACAAGAAACAAAACAAATGCAACAAACAGAATAGGCCCAAACTTTCCAAACATGTTTTTCTTTTCATTTGGATAGCTTTAATTACTGCTGCATTAGCCAGGTGTGGGCTGCAGGCAAGGTCCCAGGCACATACACAAAAAGCCTCACTTTTCCACCTCCTCCTCCCTTACAATCCTGCCTATCTTCACTCCCACTCCCGTCTAGAAACGTAACTCCAGTAATGGAGCTTGCTCTCCACTTCTCTGCCCTCCCACGTTCTGGCACTTCACCCTGCTCCTCAGCAGCTCACCAGGGGTGGCTGCCTGCCAAAAACACTCGCCCTGCTGCTCAGGTCAGCAAGCAGCGACGGAAAGGCGATGACCTGAGCTGCAGGATAAAGCTCAGCGTGCCGGCCATTAGTGATGGCGAGAAGCCCCTTTTGTGAGAGAGAGCATTCGCCTTGCAGATCAGCTGTAGAGCACTGATACGCGAACACACCTCTCCACTGCAGCTGCGAGATGCATCTATGGCTATTTGAAATTGTTGCGTGCCGCAGCTACACATCTGGCAGCTCGGGAGCCTAGAAATGAGTCAGCCGCATCCCATACTCTTTTATGGGCGCAGGTGTTTTTAACTGGTTTTACTCCAGGAGGTCATAAGCATCTGAACATTCAGTTTTAGGAGGAACAGAGAAGAGGAAAATCACATTTCCTTGCCACAGAACGGTGCTTTGCCTTCACAGGAACAGCACACAAACGGGCTCGGATTCTCAATCATTTTAGGTAGATGCCTATTCAAAAACGCCCTCCGGGTCCCCAAGATGTCTTCTGTACCATATCGTTCTTCTTGCCCCAGGGCGATCAATAGTGATAAATATCTAGGCCAGGCCTGGGCTTGGGACGTAAGAGCCTCACAGAGCGAAGAGCTGCTGAGCGAAGAGCGGGGAAAGATGA
>VZTB01002487.1:332817-462642 GCA_013397245.1 Thryothorus ludovicianus
GTCCCACGGAGGGGCTCTGGTAGCCGGGCCTTGCTCGGGCGGCGGGGCTGCCCCTTCGCCGCCCCGGCTGCCCAGCCTGCTCGGGAAGCCGCCTTTGCCCGCCTCCCTCTCCCCTCCCGCCGGCTCCCGCGGCCGCCGGCCTCGGCCCCGGCCCGGGCTCGGCAAGTTTTCCCGGGCGCCTGCCCTTGCCAGGAGCGGGTGGCGGCTCCCGGGGGAGAGCGGGGCACACCGCGCCCGTGCGGAGCACCGGGGCAGCAGGGGACAGTGGGGGTCCTTGTCCCTGCTGCGTACGTGCCGCGGAGCGAACCTCTGAAACCTTGTGATTTCTTAAAGCCCGTGCCTGTCTGGCGCGGGGATAGGGAGCAAGGCCTGTGTGAAGATTAGGGGGAGGGAGGGAAGTGTGAAATGCAGGGAGGAGGCTGACCTTCAGTGTGGGTCTGTGTGTATGCACATACACGAGCACATTCTTCTCAAGAACAGTCTGCAGCTTTGTGGGTCATTGCGACCAATTTTTCTTTCGTTCCTGAGCTTAACCACAGAAGTAATCATTTAGAATACAAAGATTTTCATCGTGCCCAAATTGATTGTCCTGTTTGTTTCTCGCAGTCATTAGTTTAATGTCAGTTACATAAATCTTGCAGTCATTAGTTTAAGGTCAGTTCTACTCAAAATATATAAGCTTTTCTGATTATTGGGTGTAAAAATAACTTAGGTGTAGTCAGTGTCCTCAAAAATTTAAATTTTATCCTCAAGTTCCTTGTACTTTATAGCTTTGCTATGAAGGTAAAGATAAGGAAGTCTGAAATCTTTGTTACTCTCTGTGATTCAAATTTCTACTGCAATCTTTTAGCTAAATCCTGAATTATCTTAGTGTTTGTGTTTTACAGCTTGAGCAGTTAAAAGAATGCCCACAGAAGTAGTCACACTTATATCTGTGCATATGTAAATATTGGTATTTATACTCAGATTGTTTCTAGGTTATGATTTTTAAAAAAAAAATCATAGGAAACACTTTGATTATATTAGGAATATTTATTTTGATAGTCTTACAGCATTGTGAATATCTACATGCTTTTGGGCACTTAGATACAGGAATTGTCCTAGAGGTGATGAACACACCACGCACCCTGTGACGTACTCCTTCAGGATGGTGGTTGGTCACCAACTGTTTTATGGGTCAGTGCTTTCTAGCACACTTCTTTTCTGACACCGTGCTTCCATAACTTGAAATCAGTAGAAGTCCTAAAGTCATTCCTTCTTTGCAACAGAGAAGGAGAATGCTGGCAGAGCATTTTCTTGAGAGCCTGCAAACACAATCTTCCTCGAGGCCTGAGGTAACCTGGGCATGTTTTAAAAGGTCTTGAAAGCATATGTTATTAGAGGTCAGACAGGTAGAAGGGAAACTTTAATTTAGTTACTCAAAGGAGTGCAAAAAAATTAAGCCAACACATGAAGAAATAATTTGTCTCTGTAATATTTTTATTTTATGCTTGTTAGGAACTTCCAGTGATGGTACTGATGCCTAGCTTTTTGTAAACACTCTTTGGTGTGGCCTTCCAAAAGAGCTTATCTTAATGTTTGACTGCATGAGCTGGCCTCCTCAGTTTGCTGTGTATATTACATTGTGTAGTTGTTTGTTGTAAATCAATCTACTGTGCTCCAGAGTTTAAAATACAGCCTTACTGATTACTGCCCCATAGGAAGGAGTATATTGTTTTGGTTTCTTTGTTATATCTGACTGCTGAAGACTGAGATTTTTGTGATGTTGTTTACTTATTGTTTTGGGTCAGAGAAAGGAAGGAACAAGGCAATTGCAGATATACTTAATTAGCAGCTGATTATTCAAGCATGTGATCTTAAGTGTTGTGATGTATTTGCTTACATAATGTCTATGATAGGTACTGAGCAATAGATCATTGCAGATTTTATGGTTGTGTCCTAGTTTTTAAAGACAAAGTATAGAAAAAAAGATGACTTAATATGGCTATTACCACATTTCATGAATGTTTTATGGATTTAGTTTTATGAAATCTGGCCAGTTCTGCTGTGTTCACTGCATTTCTTTTTTGTTTTGTTTTTTTGTTTATTTCATTCTCCTCGATTAATAATAAATACTATTTGGCCCTGCTTGTACCCATTCTGCCTTTACTTCTAGCTAATCTGTTTGAATCTATTCAGGGCAAATTCTCTTCTAAACAGAAAGATTTCTAGGTCTATATTATCAAAACAATTACTGACTTGTGTTTCTGTTCCTGGCAGTAGCACTTTAGTGAAGTTGAAGGAGCCATCTTTCTCTTTTTATTTGTGGTTTCTTCAAGTAAGGCAAATCAAAAAACTTTAGACTAGCAGGCAATTTAGCTTTGAATTTTAGCACAAAAAGCCAATTCTATGACTTCTTATGAAACAGGAGATGTCTCATCACAAAGCTAACCCTCAGCTTTTCTTGCTTTTATCTCAGTTAGAAATAGCTCTAAAGCTTCATTCTGTATCTTGTTCTTTGTGTGTCTATGTTTTATTTACAAAGCAGTTTAAAAGTGTTCAAAGCAGCCAGCTGTTAAAAGGTGGTACTTGGAATTGCTGCAAAGTAAGTGTGAGCAAAGAGCAGGCAGTACGTCAGCATTACGTAACTATCTGCCGCGGGCGTGTGTGATTTGTATTGCTTTCTGACCCTCCTGCTTTGTCTCTCTTTGTAGGGCAAAAAGACAAATAATTGATAGGTAAGAATTTGTCATGCTTCCTTGCAGGAGTATGACATTAGAAGTAAATTAGCCAACCTTTGTTGTCTTGCTTTACTTCCTTTTTTCTTTTTCTTAGTCACTTGAATGACTGCATTCCTGTTGGTAAATGTGTCTTAAATTTTACATTTGACATTCCTTGCAGATAGAAGTTAGTTCAGCTGTATCATTTGCTTATTGTTGTATTTTTCCCTATTCTGCTCTTTATTGGATAAGGCATCAAGTTTAGGAAAATTATAATAAAAATTTTTCAGTAATCATTCTCCTGAGTGTTTTTACCTTTCAGTTCTTTGTCATTTGACCTGAATAGCATTCCTATGTTGTCTGAAATGTCTGCTTCTAGTCCAGTGTGTTTGCAGAAAAAGTGATTGGAATGATGCTTTGTGAATCTGTACTGGAACAAAGAGGAGGAAATGCAGCTGTTTTCTGCAGCACATAAAACTGAGAGAGAAGCTAAGCAGTAAAGCTTGAGATTGCCTTTTCCACTTAGAAACGTGGCTTTCCAGATATCTGAGTCGTGATGGGAGACTTCACGTGCATGTGAGTAATTTAGGCACAGAAGTTGTATTGAAGGCTGCAGGACTTACAAGCTGTACTGCTCATGAATTATAATAACCAGTCTTTCTTGATTAAAGTTTTGGGTAAACAGTTTGGGGCCAGATCGTCTTGAGTCTTTGACTTAGGTTTGGTCAGAGCTGAATAGGTAAATGGTGAAATGGGAAGGTAACAAGCCGAGTTTGGGTGGAGCCAAAGGCAGCTCTCCACAGAGATGTCAGTTCAGCTGTTACTGAACTTGCCATGCCACTGTAGCCTGGGGTTTCGGTGGCGTTGGTAAGTGATGGTTGAGGCAAGACTCTGATGGCAGCCTGCTGTTGTGTGGCACTATGCAGTGATAAAGAAATTGTGGTTTTTAAAAGGAATGTTAGTCTTGCATATGTGCAAGTTGTGTGTGCTTATAGAAATAGGGCTAAGAGGTTAAAATTTGTTCTGTAAACACAGAATCAGATAAGGCTTTATTTTCTGTATCTGTTACTTCCATTGTCGCTGACTCTTTACTCTCCCAATGTTACTTGGTTAAAAACCTTGATCAAAGTCAAGTTGTCTTTGTAACTCTCATGAAAGTCAACCTACACAGGAAATGTGAACAAAGAAAATCTCTTTCTTCTTTCTTTTTGGGGGGCTGAGCCTATTAGTGATTGGCAAATAACCTCCCAAATGTAGATAATTCTATGGCTTTGATGTAAGACCACTACCTAATATTGATATATCTACTGTATTTTCTACAGTATTTGTTGTCTTAGGAAAACTCTTATGTAATTCATGTTACTGAACAGCTGAAGCTAGCTTAGGGAAATTCTGTTGCTTTCCACAGATACGGTGTGATGTCATAATTGGAAGATAAAATTCTGCTTTAGGAGGACTAAGTTTTATAATACTGAAAAGTACTGAGGAAAGATATGTGAACTGATAAGTGTTACAGTTGTTTGCTTGTGACAGTTGCACAGGTACTTTTAGAAATATGAGCCTCAATCATAAGAAGATAGAATTTTTCATTGCACTGACTTCTTGCACATGAAACAGCTAGTATAGACTTTTAATAGCTTAGAAAAGCAAATGAGGATCTCATGAAGTAAATGATGCTTTCAGACAATGATCTGTCCTTGCATCTTAGTTGTTTTTGAGAATGTAATAATAATTTTAAATTTTAAATTTGTTTTTGTAGCACTTAACTGTGATAAATTTCTTTATTAAACGGTAGTTTTTCTCCTAGAGGAATAGCTTTAATGGTTTTGTAAGTATTTTTTGTCCTATTTTTTATGATGAATTCTTCCACAAACAAGAAAAATTGTAACTTTAGACATTTACAGATGCAGTTAAAAGAGTTAAAGGACTGCATTTTACTTTTTGTTTTTTTTTTCACTTTTTAGTTAAATTTATAAATACTTATTTTATATGAACAAGGAAATAAACTTCAACTCTCTCTGTGTGTTGCTCCTAAGTAAAGGTGCTGAGGTACTGGACAGGTACAATACTTTTAGTATAAATTTAAAGTAGGATTGTTTAACTGTGTATTGCTATTTCTGTTTGATTTTTGAATCTCTTGGAGGGCTACAGACGTAACACCCTGCTCTGCAGCTGATTTACAGGAGGAAACCCTGTTTTTCTGGTACACCAGGAATATCAGTTGTTACAGTAACTTTCTTGGGTTTTATATGGGCAGTTTTCTTTCTTTTTTGGTGTGGGAGCAGAATGACCTAAGCAATTTTGCACACAAATTGGCATAGTTTCATAAGTTTTACTGTGTTGAGCAAAAAACCCCCAAAAGACTAAGACCTGCAAAATGTACCTGGGTTTCTCCACTCAGGTTTGTTCACCAAAGGTCTTGGTAGGCCAGAATCTAAGGTTGGATCTGTGCAAAGGTAGTACAGGAGGAGAGGTAGGGAACAGGGCTGGTCTTTCTAGTGGCAGCAACATCTTGGTGTGGCTGAGCCTATCTTGTGTAACTGGGGGATTTTTAGGTTCGTGAAAGACACATGCAGCCTGAAGAAAGAGGTACCTGATCTGTGCAGTGACGTGAAGTCACTTAATGTAAAAAGGCAGCCTCAGGCTGTGGTGTGCATGTCACATCTAGTAAGTCTTCTAATCCTATTAGGAAAGTTCAGGAACATGAATGAAATTACTTCAAATAGCAGGGTCCTGAGCAGGAGTCAGCTGGGTTCTGGCCAAACTAGATGTTCTTTCCATGGTACTTTAAAAAGGAGGAACTGTAAGCCTTCTCTCAGCTTGTTTGTATCTGAAAAATATAGTAGGGACCACATCAGGTTAATCTCAGAAATCAAGCACTGCATTAATACAAAATGTTAGTAGCAGTTTTCTAGATGGGGAAATGAGTTACTTTTGACAAATGGCAAATTACAGGCATATTTTGAAACTTTCTTCCCTGTAACACTGTTGACAAAACAAAGAAGATGTGGCAACCGGTAATGTCGTCACACTTAACTTTGTGAGACCTCAGTGTTCAACTCACAGTCATAGATTTCAGTATTCTCTCAAGTTTCATAGCCTCAAATCTCCCTCTAGATTTCTAGCTGTTTTGAAAAGGGGAATGTACATATACTAGTACACTCAAATCAGGGAAGCCATTTTCAATTGAAGAAGAAAAGCAATCCTAAGAGATTGAGTAGAAAAAGAATGGAAAAAAAAATTGGCAACTTGTTAAGTTGGAGAGGCACTGCCAACTTTTCCTACTGAAACTGAACTATTGCAGAGCCAAGAATGTGGGTTTGAGCTGCCTCAGGCTTAGGTCTCCCACTTCCTGGGCAAGTACTGTCACAAGTAGCTGATTTTAGTAAATTGGGCACCCCCTTCACCAGCTGTGTTTTTTAATGAGAATGACTAACTTTTTCTGGTTTGTGCTGAAGTTTTGTCAAGCAGAGCCCGCATGTCTGATTTACAGTGAAAGTGAAAAATGTATTTCCATTTTAACATTTAACTGTTTGTTCCATTTAAGTATTGTTTCCATTATCATAGGTTAGGTTAATCTAAAACTGAGATAGTCTGACTTACTCCTCAATCACTCCATAGCCAAAACATTAGATACTGAGTCATGCCTCCCAACCTCATACATGATTGTGCCTCAACAATTAAAAAAAGTCCTCCGAACTTTGAGTAGTGTGGACACAATAATACCTGCAATAAGCTGTATATTGCTTTATTTTTCTTTGTAAACTCATCTTTCTTTTGCTTTAGTTACTGGTTGCTTGGCAGAGATTTTTCACCTTCTTATTTGTAAAATGTGGATTTCCTGTAAAAGAATGAAGAAAAAGTTGGTCTCCCCACTATGGTAGGGTAACTTAAGATATTCACAAACATGTTTTGTCCATTTTAGCTTTGAACAAAATTTTACCTGTTAAAAGTAATCCTATAAATGTGCACTGATTGCTCTTGTAGGGGAGGTCAGAACCATGTCCTTGATAAAGATGTATATGTAGTTGGAGCTATGAATCATACATTTGCTTTTTCCTGATTAATCTGAAAAGATTATATAGAGCAGCATTGAGGGAAGGTTATTGTAAAGATGATGCTTACAGTAGCAGTTGTTTCCTTCCTGCAGGAAAGAAGTTTAGGGTCCTTTTTAAATGGTGCAAGCTCATGGTTAAACATTGCTTTGTTAATGGTTGGTGGAATTAACACTTGTCATCTTTGAGGAATAAGCAATGCCTTTGGTAAAACATCAAACAATTGAGATAGGGGTCCTGGGTGATACTGAGGCCAATTGTCCATTTTGATCATGGTACTTATGAATCAATTGTCATATCTTTCAACATATCTATATTTCAACAGAAATAGCCCTTAAGGTAATTTTCAAGGAATGTACTGAAGAATTAAGGCTCTTAATTGAATCTCCAGAGTTGTGGTTGTAAAATTGACTTGCTTCAAATATGTGGAATAAATGGTTAAGAAAGACTTGCACAAGCTGTTTGTTCTTTAAAATCTGTTCCAAATTCTAGAATAAGTGCATAATTCAAATAAAGGAGCTGGCCATTAAAGCCCTGCATTGTTGGGCCACAGCTGATGTTGAGCAGTGTGGCTTATGTTTCTTTGTTGTGTGCCTCAATACCTACATTTTTGGTCATTTTCTGCTGTCTTTCAAAGAGGTGAATTTCCTGGACTGCTGCTTTTTTGTTTGGTTTAGCTGCCCTATAATCAACCAACCTGCTTGGAAGGTGTCTGCTTTCAGGTGTGTGCAGCATATTGCAGGCAGTTGAAAGGTTCAGAGAATTGCCCTTCATGCCAGATGTTTTGTAGGATTGCTTTAAAATGCTCAGTCAACACTCTATAACAGTAGCATTGAAAAAATTCCCAACTACCTTTTGAGACCTAAACATGCTTGTTTTTAAAGGGAGGACCTTGAATGTTTATAAGTGTTGTGTGAGTTGCAAATCAAAATGAAAATCTTTTCAATAGAGCCTGTTCTTGCAATTCACAATAAGTATGTTCAGCTGGTGTTGCTTTTTTAAGCTGTTGAAATTTGTAAGCTGAGGAGCTCAACTACTCCATTTTCAGCTACTAAGAAACTGGGTTATACTGAAAAAGTCGAGCATGACTGACCCACTAATAAGAATAGTTTGCTCTTATTGATTAATAGTATCCTCTGATTTATATCTTATTTAATTAATGATTTAATTTTGTGCCACTGAGTCATGTTATTGAGTAGGAAACTCTTCTGCTGGGCTGGCTTTATTTAAGTACACATGCCATAAAATTCCTGGGTTGTCGATAAACTTGAGACTTTTAAAGTTTTTCACAGTTTTTCTGAAGAATTTTCAATGACACTTATGCATGGTACAGGAGACATAAACTTGAGTCCTCTTTTTCCTACTTCTTTCCAATCAGGGGCCTGAGGTAAAAGTGTATGCTGGTTCTGCAGTTCAGTTTCCATAATACATTTCCAGGAAGAAATTCTTCTTCATCTTTGTTATTCCCTTGTAAAATAAATTTATCATTTTAGCATCCTCCTGCATTGTCTTTAAGCAGTTTTTGTACTTGAGATTTCCCATTGCACTTTAACTGAAATATGTGTAACATTTACAGTAATATTCAGCTTTTAAAATCAACAGTGAATTTTGCAACCCAAATAAATTTAGGCTAAAATGGAAACTGGAACTTATTGTTGAATATTGAGTCTGCTCTTGGTGATGTTTCCTGATTTTATAGACTTTTCTGTTCCCTCTACTTTTACAGTTTATATGTTGGGTACATTCTATGTAACTTAAGAGTGACCAGGATCTGCTTTCTGTACTGATTCTGTAAAGCTGCTGCTGAGTAAAGACACGACCTGTGACTGGTGGTTTGCTGAAGCTGTTGGTTAATTGCAGCTGACGACAAATCCTAATGCAACACATTAGGGAATGTAGGGAGAATGAGCAGCAGGTATCATCGTGTGAAACACAGGACCTGCCTGTGTGTTGGGTACTTTCTGCAGTTTTGGTTGCTCACAAGGGGAGATAGAGAAAAGAAGGGGAAGCAAGCTTCTTAAGAATGGTCTGAAATAGGTGGTGTGAGTTGGAAGTGACCAACGCTTACAGGGTCACCAAGGCAGTGGGTAAAGCAGTTGTGGAGCTGTTACTCACCAAATTGTGCAAGATTAAAATTGTGGAGTGCTCACTGAGGTTTGATTTAAAAAAGAAATGACATAAGGAGAAGCAAACATACGAAGTTTGCTAAGATACAACATTATATAGGCAGATTCAAGAAAACAAACTCATGTGCATCAAATCCAAATGAGATGCAAGTAGAATAGGCAGAGATGTGCACTTTACCTGCTGTGATGGAGCTGCTGTGCATGCTGGGGAGTCTGAGGAAAATGGATGTCAAAGAAGTGATTAAGGCTCATTGCTGATGATTGTGTTGGAGATGGAGCACGCCCTTAGACTGACCTCTGGTCTCAGTAACATGCTTCTGCTTTGTTACTGAGTGTCTTCCATCTAGAAAGTGTTCTAGGAGGAAAATCTCATTTTATACTTTGTTTTTAGAATTTAAACCAATTCCACAGGCTGTTCTCAAGTTACTATTTGACAAACAGAAGGCTACATGATATTGCTTTTAGTAGCTTCTACAGACTGGAGTAGGTCAGAGTTGTGATATCTCATTGTGTACAAGCTTTAGAGTAAGCTTTTAACAACGTTTTTTTCCTAGAATTTTTTTTTGTATATGTCTGAAGATTTAAAAATGTTGTTCCCAGCTCTTGTTGTTATTAGTATTTAGACATCGGTTTTTTGTTTGCAAATTTCTCTATTAATTCCTATAACTAGGAAATAATGCCCAAATAAAATATTTACAATAAATATGAAGCACGTAACTTTCTGGATCATACCAAAATTCCACTATTCAAAATTATTGTGGCATAATTCTTTAGTAGGTAAGAAACCTTCAAGAAAAGGTGAGAGAAATGGATGTACTTTGAAGAATAAGACCATACTTCTAGTATCATTAGTCTTAGAACACTTACTTTTCCAGAAGAGTTCACACATTCACACCAGATGTTCTCTATATTCACTAAGGCCTCTACTTTTGCTGTTAATGGGAGGGATTGGGAGGAATGCATCTCAATAGAAGCCACAGGGAATGAATGCAATGTCTGTTGTGTTACTAAATGTGTAATTAATTGGTTAAATCTTAATTATAATCTGTGTAAAATGAAAGAGCATGTAAAATGTTATATGTGAGATAGTCGTCAGGATGGATAGAGACACATCTATATAGATCTATCTGCACACACATTATAATGTTTTTATAGTCTTTTCTTTCACAAAGTCTTGATCACCATTGTTTTACTTGGTTTGTTTTTTCTTTTAAATCAGATTTATAAGATTCTTTTAAAAAAACCTTGAAAAGCTCAATAGCCTAAAGATCCCTAAGTTAAAGGAGAGCTAAGATAATTTATCACTTAAATGCATGTAGAACACTTTTGCTTGCTACAGATTATTTTTGTACAAGGAAATTGACTGTGGGAGAAAAGCCATACTTTTGGCAACTTACTTTTCAACAACATTCGCTATAAATCTCTGGATTCTTTTCAGTTGAAGTTTGCCTCCAGAGGTTCTGGGTTTCCATGGTATCTAATCCCTGTTGAACAGACACACTCGGTATTTCTATACAGCTGTGAGATGGCAGCTATGGACTTCTGTTCAGCTTTCCTGTTTCTAGTGCAGATTTTACACCTTTGACCTTCTGACATATTAACTACTGTTGAAAACCTTTTGCAGTCATGCCTCATGAAAAAAAAAAATCAAACAAAAGCCAAACCATCAAACTAACCCACTTCATTATTATGAAGGGATATTGCTAGATCTGGGTGTTGGATAGTTGATGCTTGCCAAGTGATGGGATGGTGAGGAAAAGAAAATGATGTGCATCTGTTCTGTGCAGCCAGGAATTCTAATCAGATTTGATCACTTAGTTTTGAATACATAAAAGCAAACAGTGGCTGAAAATTTCTATACTTCTGCATTTTACTGTAGTGCCTTATAAGCTTAATTTCTTAGTGCAGTGTGTATTAATCTGAAGGTTCACCTGTCTTTAGAGGTTGATGCTTCTCTGGAGTGCTGTGGCTGTGCAGGACTATATTGCAGCAGAGCATGCATTCATTTGGTAGAATACTGGAAATAGTTGCCTTCCTGCTAGTGGTCTGCATGGGTTCATGGGAGATTTGCGTTAAAACACGCATTTGAGGAGAAAGGTGTGTTGTAAACTTCCTTATTTGTGGAGGATGAAAAACTGATACTGAGGAGAGAACTAGTAAGTTAAAATACAATGCATTTTTTCAAGAATGCCTGTTTTCTAGAAAATTGTGAATTATTTCTTTCAAAAAACTGTTTTTTTTCCAAATAAAAAAGAAAATGAAATTTATTTTGCAGAAAGAATTATTTAGCTCTTCTGCTCTTAAGATTATGCTCTAAGTGTAATTACAGATTATTTGGTTTAGTTTTGATTTTTCAGTGGCTACTAGTGACCTAAATCAGAGCTGATTGATCTTAGCACTTGCCTTCAGCAAGTTTGCTGATTGACACCAAGCTGTGTGTTGTGGTTGACATGCTGGAGGGAAGGATGCCACCCAGAAGGACCTTGACAGCCTTGAGAGGTGGGTGGGTGCAAACATCATGAATTTCAACAAGGCCCAGTGTAAAAGGTCCTGTGCCTGGGCTGAGGCAATCCCAAGTGCAAAGACAGGTTGGAGAATGAACAGATGGAGAGCAGTCCTGCAGAGAAAGTCTTGGGGGTGCTGGTGGGTGAGAGGCTGCACATGACCCAGCCATGGGCACTCTCAGCCCAGAAACCAAACGTGTCCTGGGCTGCATCCAGAGCAGAGGGGGCAGCAGGGGAGGGAGGGGATTCTGCCCCTCTGCTCTGCTCTGCTGAGACCCCACCTGCAGGGCTGCACCCAGCTCTGGGGAACCAGCACAGGAAAGACATAGAACTGCTGGAGCAAGTCCAGGGGAGGGACACCAAAATGATCAGAGGGATGGAATAACTCTCATGTGAGGAAAAGCTGAGAGAATTGAGATTGTCCAGCCTGGAGAAGAGAAAGCTCTGCAGGTACCTTATGACAGCCTTACAGTGCCTAAAGGGCGTCAAAGAAGGCTGGAAAGGGACTTCTTACAACGACATGCAGTGACAGGACAAGGGAGAATGGCTTCCAGCTGGAGGAGGGTGGGTTTGTATTAGATATTGGAAGAAATTGTTTCCTCTTAAGGGTGTGAACATGTTGTGCAGAGGAGCTGTGAACACCTCATCTGTGGAAGTGTTCAAGGCCAGGCTGAAGGGGGCTTGGAGCAACCTGGTCTAGTAGAAAGTGTTCTTGTTCATGGTAAGGGGATTGGAACTCTGTTATCTTTAAGCTCCCTTTCAACATAGACCATTCTGTGAATCTGTTCATGGTGATTATGGTTTAATGATATTGGTTTTGTGTTTTTTCTAAAAATAAAATAATAGCTGATAGTATGAGCTGTTGATACTATTTATTAGGTGGCATTCAGAAATAAGAAACATCATGAACTGTTTTTCTAAGAGATTCAGAATCAAATTTTATTTTAAGATCTTTTATTTTTCCTTGAAAATCCCAAGATTAAGATTTTGCTATTTACAGATAAATAAATCTTATTTTTAGACTAGTAAAGCTGAAAAATGCAGTTATGTGGTTACAAGATAAGCATTAAATTTGCAGCCTGTGTTTGTTGAAGTTATTTTTATGTAGAAAGAGATCTCTGCTTTCATGCCTCATTTGTAGAGAGCAGTCTATTGCAGACTTACAAATCACCACCAGTAGGCAAGTGTAAAAGGACTTGAATTTTTCAGCAAATGAAAGCATCGAGTGAAACACACATGTGAAAAGCTCCCTGTTAGCTTTTTGAAGAGGATAGCTTTTTTTTTTAACCCTCTGTTTGTTGCACATGTCACATTTACAATGTATGATTTCTGTGGAATAAATAGGCATGTACGAGAAGGGAAGATGTAATGAATCTAATGCAGAAATGTCAGAGTTCTTTTTGTGCACTGCACCGGCAATCTTGAGTCCGTCATTCCTTTCCCTCCAATGCTAGAAACTGCAATAAATGGATATTTTGACCTTTTGTCATAATCTGAAAAATTGATAATAGAAGACCAAAGTAACTTCTACCAAGTAAAGAAGATAAATCTCAGTTGCCAAGAGTGTTGTTTTTTGTGAAGGAAGTGCATCAATCGGCTGTTTTGCATACAAAGGTTAAATTTGCGTGATCTACTTGATTGTCTCCACAGTTTTACTTGAAGGAAAGTATACGGTCCAACATAATGGAATTTCTGTGTGTTGTATTAGTTTTGATACAATTTGGAAGAACTCATGAACTCATAACTAGATGAGTCAAAGCTTCTTCAAAAATGTAATTTCATTTAAAAGGTAGAAAGAAGGACATGTTAAAAGTGCTTTGTAATTTATGATTGTTCATGAGAATTTTGTGTAGCTCTGTGGTGCCCCTGACAGAACCATCACTGCTAAAATTTTACATGAAAGTCACATTTTGACAAGATGAGCTGGTAATAAAGGTATTAAAAGAAACAGGAAAAGAAAGCTGAACTAGTTGTTTGGGGTTTTGTTTTTAACTGGTATGGCAGTATCCCCTGCATAATTTTGTGCTACACTAAAGAAATTACGTAAGCAGCATGAAAAAAACATGTTTATGGTGAAAGGATTTTTAGAATATGTGCAGTATGCTGTTGAAGTTAATTGTGTCACAATAAATTTAGAATGTACTGGTTTCCATAAATCATATTTTATAAAAAGAGTAAAAAGGAACTTTTGAAATGTAAAATCAGGTGACAGAAATTAAGTGTGCTTGTACACTGACTAGAATTAACATGTGCTACTTCAGTGCACTTTATCAGAGAGCATCATTCTAATCTTGTGTATTCTTTGTACGGGTGATAACAGACATTTTATCCTTTTACTCTCATTTCTTTTGAAATGGCATAATTGAATAACTTGCTTATATTGCCTCTCTTGTACAAGAATCAGTTCATCAGAAATGAAACAAACTCTGTTTAGCCAGAAAAACAAACATCTGTAGGTTAGATAAAGTTACTATGTGCAGATAGATAAAAAATGTTAAGTAGAGAATGAGATCTTCCACATTTAGTTTTTATTTTGATAAGCCTAAATATTTAAAGTATCTGCATCCGTCCCCTCAGTAAAAGCTTCAGTTCTAAGCACTTCCTTGTAGGTCATGTTTCTTTGTGAGCTGTCAGTTAATTTCAGATATTGCATCTGATTACTTTGGAAATAATTATACAAAATAGCAGATCTCAGGCAATCAATTGTAGAAGGAACAATTGTATACATTGTATAAGAATAATTTATTTTCAAAAGAAATTATTAATGTAGAAGTACAAAATAAAGATAGCTGTATTTTGTACAATATTTTGGTGCTGAAAGACCTGGCATTCATTTTAACTTCTTCTGAAATGAAATAGGGAATCAGTGTTTTGTAGATCTTCTCTGGGAAGGAAACTGAAGGTGGTATAGGGTAAAAATGATATGAAGGAAACTTATGTTTTCCTGTGCTGTTCACCATTTTGTAGTTACCTTGAGACTGAGTCATTGTTGGCAGAACAGCCATTGCTCCTCAGTTGATCTTTGAATTTTACATATCCTATCATAGATTCTTTTTGAGAACATGAGCCTGTAATGTACTGTAGTTTGAGGGCTGCAGAAGCAGGGATTGAAATACTGGTTTAAGATTAATGTGTCTAATAGCAGAGTACTCACTTTTTATTTTTATAGTGAAACTCCATATAGTCAGCCAGATACCCCAAGTACAGACTGAAATATGAAGGAAAAAAATTTCAGAGTCACTCTGAAAAAGTGACTCTGAAAAAGTGTGAGGGAGGGAATAGGGGAAAGTACTGATTTACAGTTGTCTGTGGTTTAATAGGTCTTGGTAATTCTTTTGATCATAATCTTGACAAAAGCAGCTATATTGCCACTACCAAATAATGGTTCTTTGGAGGCTTGGGAGAGGCTGAGATGATGCCCTGTGTGTTCTCCTTAGTCCTTTAATTAAAATACAGGTGAAGCATTCTTACTATTGGAAAAAGAAAATCTTGGATACTATTTATATACTTTCAATGTTAAATGCTGCTTCAGGTGACTTTTGAGTACATAGCATAAGTAATGCCTTGGAACAGACATTTTCTGTTCCTTTCTGGGTGTTTTTAGCTTGGTTTCTATGGCAATGAAGCCTATGAAGAGTGTCAGGCTTCTTCTTCCCGTCTCCAAAAATAACTTCTAAATTTACCGCCAGTAGAAGCCAAAATTAAACGTGAAGGGGGAGGCTCAGAGGTAGTCAGATTCCTGGTGACTCCAGAGAGGAGAGTCAGTGCTCTGTGAAGATATGGCAGAGTTGCTACAAGACAAAATGATATAACCACTGCTGTCTACACGGCTGATGTGGGCAAAATTTCCAGTTTACTGGGGCAAGTTCTGCTGCAGTTGTGGTGTTCTGGTTTGTTTTTTTTTTTTAGCCCAGCAAAGTAGTAGTTTGAAAGGAATTGAAGTTACTGCCTTGAGGAGAGAGAGTAGTATACGGGATACTTGAACAAGAACTAACAAAGCTACTTTGTGTTCATGGAACAACTTGTGTTTATTATTCTAACTGTAAACACGCTACTTAATGCAGTTATTGTGGGGTTTTTGTATTTTTTTTGTTTGGTTTTTGGATTTTTTTAATAAAAGAGGTGAAGATCTTTAAGTTGCTGCATTAGAATAATGTCGGTACTTTTCAGAATACCTGAGAAGCCTTTATAATAGAAGAGAGGATAAACAGAAATACTCGGTCCCTAAATATAAGTCTTACAAAGTAAAGGCCCTTTGTAGCACTAAAGGGTTTAACGGGTCTCTGTTGTAGAGAGCCCTCAGGATGGAATTTTTCCATTTCCTAATTGCAGTTGCTATAACCATTGAATGACTCATTAACTTTGTCTTTGAAGGCAAGAAGTCTCATGTATGTGTTCTTGCCTGATCTTCAAGTTAACTCCATCATCTACTGAATTACTCCACTGTTAGTATATTACCGATAATTTGGAGTATAACAGCTTTCAAGAAAGCATACAGAAGATGTAAAATTAAATTTCTGGGTAATGGCAAAGTTCTTTGTTTTATTCTGGTATTTTTAGGAGTAATATGCTCTCTGGCCAATGACGCACTTGTGGATCTCTCTGTCTTAGAATAGGGACAGCATTTACTGTGGTGTGGTAGGGAAAAAAAGTTGCAGTAATTGAAGAGGAGAAGGTAGGAGAGGAAGAATGGAAGTAAGAGAGGTCCTTTTTAGTTTACTTTTTCCTCTGCCTAAATATCAGGTCATTTTGGTGGAGTAGTCAGAACTCCACACACTTCCCAAATGAGGGTGAATGTACCAGCCTTTAGTGTAAGAACTATGCCAATAGTGTTTTGTTTCCTACACCTTAGTTAATCAAATTAACTTTATATAAGCATAAGCTTATTTTGGCTATATCCATTGCAATACTAGATTTTTCTTGTGAATTATTGTACTTAATTTAGAACCATAATGTTTGTAGCTCTCACCTTGCTTTTCTGATCTGATTGACCTTTTTAGAGTTGAATGGTTTATATTCTCATTTGCTTTCTGTATCCCAGAATATATTAGGTTATTTTGAAGTGCTTTTGTTTTCTTTGGCTTTAAGTACTCGAAATGGCTAAAAATATTTCTCATATTACTGCTAGTTCTGGATCACTGATTAGGCATTAAATGACCTGATTGCTCAGGACCCAGAAACACTCAAACCACCTATCATTTCTGTTGAAGGTGACCTCTGAGCATCAGGAAACATTTTTTCTTTTTTTTTTTTTTTTCCTTATTTTTGGTAATGTGAAGGTGACTGAGCACTGAAACAGGTTTTCTGTGTAACACATGCAGTCTCTATCCCTGAAGCTTTTCAAAAGGTGTTTGGATGTGGTCTCATACATCCAGCTATAGCTGCTTCTTCTTGAGCAGAGAGGTTGAACTAGATGGGCTCAGAGGTCCCTTTCAACCTCAACTATTCTGTAAACTTTGATATAATCTGCATATTAAAACAATCTTGATGTGTTACACTACTTAATAAGAAGTTTAGCATTCTTCTCAGAAGGCATTTTTTCCAGTAATCTGATTGTACCTTGCCAAATAGGAAATAAATGCAGTTATGTTTTTAATATTTTTTTCTGAAATAATATTTTGCTGTAGGGTGTTTGTAAAAAGTACCAATTTGAGATTATAAAATTCTTCTTTTAGATATGTTTAAATTAATCTTATTTTTCAGTCTGAGTTTTACATGTGGTGCTTCAGTTGTTGCATTCTAGGCATCTTATTTTGTAGTTCGCACTACTGGGAACTAGCACATTTTCAATTCTAGTACTCTGTCTCTTGAAAAACTTGATACATTCTAAGAACTATCAAGTTAGCCAACACAAAACTGCCTTCTCTAGGAAAGATATCAGCTGCTGGATCTGAATTCCTCAGTTTTAATCAACCTTCTTCCTTATCCAGATTCTTATTTCTATACATGCTTTACCGGACATATCTTTTTAAAACTGCATCTTAATCAAGAGAAAAAAACCAACCCAGCAACTTGTAATTTTCTAGGGAAAGGATTGTTTCTAGAGTATAAAGAAAAGCAGAATATTTTGAGAAGTCTTAGAATTTGTATGGAGAAGCTCTGATAAGATGCAAGAGAAAGAAGGTCCCGATTACAGAAGCAGTAATGTGTCTGAATTCTTTTTCTTCTAGATAAATACAATAAACAGTGGTATTTCTCATGTGAGATGTTTTAAAATAGGTTAATACATTTTATGACTGTACCTAAGAACAAAAATGTAATGGTATTAAAATATTCATATAATGATATTTTGCCATATAGTAAAAAAACCTCAGGATTTTTAAGACTCCCTGAAAATCACTGAGAAGAAAACCATTCCTGGGGAAAAATAAGGCAAAGGCAGTTAAGGTAATCTTTAGCTGATTGCTTAAAAGAATTTAGCTGGACTATTTGAGGTGGTCACGCACTGTTTTGTAAATAATTTGTTTTGTTGACGAGAGTAACCTTGTTTCTCTTTGAACATGTCTCTGCAAGTATTAGGTTGTCATGGGAAGTATTCCCTGAATGCCTCTGAAACGTGTGTGTTTTTCTCCTAAGCTTCACAATGAGGATGACCCCCCAGAGTCTTCAGCAGCTGAGCAGCCTTCGACGTCTGCAGAGACTCCGCAGCCCGCACAGACAGCAGCCTCTCCTGAGGCAGATACTTCCCCTCCTCCTTACTGTAGCATAGCTGTGGAAGCAGCTGCAACCTCAGGTATTTTTCTCAAATAGCAGCTTGTCAGGGACCAGCGTGCATGAATCAGCCCTTGGTTCAAAGGGGTCTGATGCTGCCGTGTATTTTTTTTTTTCCTCATGCACACAATCACAGTAAAAAGCTGTCCTTTGATGTGCAGCCCTTTGATTTGTTCAGAAGAAGCACACTTGTAAATTATGTTGATTGTTCCAAATTGCTAGACTAAATGGATGTTCATTAATTAATTTAATAGGTTTTATTTAAGTCTTGTAGTTCATTTCCACATTTAATCTACATTTTTGAGTAGTGCTCCATTATTAGACCTCATTAGCAATTTTCAGTGCCTCTTTATAAAAACTCTTCAGACTTCTTTAGTGTGTGACATGATTTGGTGAAAATATTGCCATGAAAGGGTTAATTTTGCTTCAAAGGCTCCTGATAAAACTCATGAAAAATAAGTAATGGTTCTCTTTATCCATTTATTGCAATTTTTCTTGGGGATATGGGAGACTTAACAGCAGGCAACGTTGAAGTTCCTGTTTAAGTGAAGTTGGACAGATTTGTCTCCCATGTGCCAAATAAATATTTTTAGGAGTAACTGCCAACCTAATTTTTTCAATGTTTGTTAAAAGAACAGTTTCCTGTCCCTGTTCTTTGAGATGGTGTTTGCAAGTGTAATACATAACTGTGTGGAATTATCCCTATATATAACATCCTTTTGTTGGTGTGCTGACAAATCTGTTGACCATGTGACCTGTGCTGACAAATCTTTACCATGTAAACAACCTTTTAACAAGATACTGCTGGCTGTAGGAGGAAGCTTTAGATATATTTTAAGTATTTTTAATTAATATTGTTAATAATTCTATTCTATATGGCGATGTCTTAGTGTTACAACACAGAAGAATGAAGTCTATGATCCATTTTGATGGAAAGAACAATTTTTAAATGAGTGTGTTGAAATTGAAACCTTGAAAAAACTGATTTTCAGAGAGCAACTGGAGTTGTCAACAAGGCCACACTAATAAGAATACAGCATGGCTATTACCAGACTGAAGTAACAGATTGATACTGATATTTAAAAGCTTTGTTTTTTTTTAAGATTTTTGTGTGCATATCTTTTGTATGATTTGATAAAAAGCATTTGATTCGGATGCCTGGGGATATAACTGACCAAATATGATTTTTTTTCCATCATAAATTTCTTGACTCCTTATCAGCATCTATGTTTAAGGTTTCTGCCTTGGGTAGCAGCATGAAGTACCATCAAGCTGTTAAAAGCTTTTATTTGAAAAAATATTTTTAAGAACTTAAAATGCAAATATCCTCAGTTTCAGCCTCTGTAAAAAATATATACTTTAAAGGTAAATAATTATGTGCATGTGAAAGTTAATATCCTTGACCTCTTTGTTTTAAAAATCAATAACTTCTTTATTTTGAACAGACACACACAATGAGTTTTATCCTGTACCACCTCCATACAGTGTAGCTACCTCTCTTCCTACGTACGATGAAGCAGAGAAGGCCAAAGCTGCAGCCATGGCAGCTGCTGCAGCTGAAGTTGCCCAGCGAGTAAGTGATACACTTGTGCTGTATTTCAGTTTTGTGAAATGTGTTAGGCTAATTATTTAAAACAACTCAGCCCATATTATGACCCATTACTATAATAATGATGGGCTGATGATTTAAAAATTTTGGCTGTTTATGTTCATATAGATAATATAAGTTAGTTGTAAATACTATGAAAAGCACATCATATTCAGTCTTTTGAAAGACATAGCTGTCTAAACAGCTTTAAAAAGCCAAATTTTGCCCTGTTTTACTAGTTTATCTACTATTTTATCAACTTTTAATTAGGTATCCCCTACTAATGTTACTTTGTAGCATTATCACTAATGTGTACTGTTTTGGATGGTATTACCAAAGGCCTTTAGAGAGGAAGGGAAAATTTCAGGAGTCTGGAAAGGTCATGACCCCAAATTGTGTAGATGGTTTTTAAGAGGAAAGGTTCCTGTTGTTTGATCTAAGGAAACTTAAATACTGAAGTTCAAAGAAATGTTCCAAGTACTTAAAAAAGCCCCTACATGAGTTGTGGTAAGCAATTAATAGGCATATATTCAGTATTTCTAATTTTGTAAGAATTAACCTTATGAAGAATACAGTCTTCAAAACAGAAGATTAGTATCTGCAGTTAGTGGTAAATGTTAGTTTCCTAAGCAAGTTTCTTCGTTTCTCTGAGGTTTTGGAATGTGGAAATTCTAACACTTGGTAGTATTGATATATTGATATTGATAATATACTATACCCAAAAAAGGCTTCCAGTGCTTTCACTAAAATTCTCCTCCTTGAGATCAAATGTGATTACACTTGATAGACATTTAAAATCTTACTGGCTGCAGTGCACTTGTGGCTGAAAAAAAACCTTTACTCACCCAGCAGGTGGCAGGTCCTTCCTTGGCTGCTGCAGCATGCTCGCAGTGCACAACCCTCACTTTAAGGTATCCACAGCTAATTAAAGTGGGTTTGTGTAACATCAGCAGTGGCAGTGTCACAGAAATCTGTTTGACTGAATTCAGTAGGAAACCACGGAGATTTGACTTGCCAAGTTTTAGCAGTGAGGGGATGATCTCCATTGTCGTATTTTATCTGCTCTAACAAGAGCATGGATTCTTTGTCATCTGTCCTTACTGCTTGTCACATAAGTAAAAATTCTGCTGAAATATTCTTCTGAATGAAACTTATTCTGAAGTTACAAACCCTAACTTGTAGAGTACCTGTGACACTGCAGACAGAAAATGCAGCTCTTGGAAGATTCTTGTTCTTACATCTAGAACTATGAAGCGCAAATTTCAGGCATACAAGCAACCTCCCTTGCCAACTCAGCCTGAGGTTCAGCCAATTTCCAGAATAAAGCTAAGTGAAATAAACAAACAAAACCTCAAAGTAGAACAAATATTTTTTGTCTTGTCATTTTAAACTTTTATTTACTCTTCCTTACAAGTTCAGGTCACTGTGACAGAAACATCTTTTGCCCTTCCTCAAGCCATCTGCCTGATTTTGGTCAAACCACAAATTTTTGAAAAAATGAGTTTACTTAGTTGATACATAGAGCTTCAAATTTTGTAAATGCATGGAGATGGTCTTGCATGAAAAGGTTTAGGCTGCTCATAGCTCTGAAGGGGATGGGACTTCAGATGTGCTGCTCCCAGAGAACATTCTTAAATGTTCTGTATCAGAGTAGAATTACAGAACTAAAAGTAGATACACCTTATGGCTGCTCTTGACTGCTTTTGATGGAAACATTGGACCTGAGAAATAGCAATTTCTGGTGTGCCCTGAAGCGGTTTTGTTATTCTTAGCCTTCAGTTGGAAAGGAAAGGGAAAGCCCCTAGATTCAGCTCTATTCAGTGGTGGGTGGAGGGAAAAGAAGGACAATGGCTGAGCCTCTGAACCTTATGTGTTGTGGAGGGAGAAGCCTGGTTTTAATTGAGCAGGGAGGTAACTGGCTCTAGCAGGGATCAGAGAGAGGATGGGTCTAAATCAAAATAAGAAAAGGCATGGAATGGAATGGACGGGGTAGAAAGACTTAAATGAGAAACAGAAGGGAAAAGGATTAACTGAGATCAGTGGAGAAGGGAACCCAAGTGGGGATGAAATGTAGTACTGGGAAAGGAACTGAAGCTGGTATGTTGGAAAAGAAGACCAGGGAGGGAAAAGGAAGCTGGAGGTAAGAGGCTAGAGAATTGGATACAGTGATGAAGTGACAAATAAAGTTTTTCACAGTCTGCTTTGCTAGAACACACAGGAGAGCCTAAAATGCAAGAACTATGTGCTGAAGCCACAAGAATTTCATTTAGTAAAAATCAGTAGTAACACGCTAAAGCAGACATGGACTAAAAGATTCTAGACTTATGGCAGTACTAAGTCAGTATAAAAGTGCATTCTTGCTGACTGCTGAAGAGTTCAAGTTTGACAGTAATTCTGCTCAGTTTGCTTCTGGTTTTTTTTTGGTTTTTTTGGTTTTTTTTTAGGCAAATACGTGCACACACACAAGCTGTATTAGAGAAACAGCATTAAGGTTGCAAAGTTGGGATTTGGGGAAAAAGTAAGAAATGCTAAAGCTGAGTTTCAGTTTTGTAGATGATTCTAAAATTATGTGCCAATGCAGTTTTAATTACTGCTGTTTTAATTATCTTACCACGTGATGCTGCCACAATATCTCTACCTTATTTAATACCTCTGAACTTACACTGAGATAGCCTAAGACTGTGTATAAGACTGTTGTAATGTGACAGGTGGCTGAAATAAGAAAGAAGGCTCTTGTTACAATTTGAGTGATGGTTTGCCATGTTTAAGGGAAGAGTTTAGCTCTGAATACCCATGAAAGAACAGATAAGTAACTTAATTATGTGACAGTAGTGCAAAGTTTCTTGTTTTCTCACTCTCACAAGTGACAGCTGCAGACATTATCTGACCTGCATGTTACACACTTTGCAAAACATAGACAAATGATGTAACATGTAAATTTTTCGATTTTTATTTTCAGCCTTATGAAATCAGTGCTCTTACAAATGTGAACTCTGCTGTGTTCTAAGGTTTTGGTTTCTTCCTCGTAAGTGAGGATATATTGCCTCTTTACTGCAATAATGTGAATAGTTGGAAAAAGTTAAATGTCCTTATGTTGCTTTGAGTGATGTGTGAAGCTGATCATTTTCATGGTGTACTCCAAAGTGTGCAGTGGAGGTTCAAATCTACTCATTAAGCAAAAGAGAGGAAAATGACATGGAAGGGCAGCACACTTATTGCACAGCTTTCATGTTTTTTCCCCCAAATCATGTAGGTCGCTTAAAAAGATCCTTAAAGTGATCCTATTAAATACTTCATCATAGGCCCTGTGTTTATAGAGAATATGAGCTATCTAAATTTAACACTACTGAAATGTTCCATAATTTTATAATTCTTTGGGTAGCTTGTCCTACAGGAATAGATTGTGTATCAACATGTATTCCTTTCAAATGCTCCCAGATATCTCATTTTATCAAAGAAATTGTACTAGCCCTGTATCATCAGTAGTGATAACATTAGTTATCCTGGCTTTTTCTTTTCAAATTCTCAAGGTCAGTTTTGAAAGGGAAATTTAAATGGACAAAAATACTGCTAACAGTTTAATGACTTTGTTTGTATGTTGCAATGAATGGCTTTTACTTAATGCTTTTCAGTTGCATTTGTCTTATGTTTTTCTGTTTTTACATGCTTAGCACGCCCAGTTTAGGGAATCTAGGAGTCTGTTTGATGAAATATTCCTCAGTCGTCCAGAGGTATGGTATAGTTCTCTCTAGTTTAGACTTTGCTATGAATTTTCCTGCTGGCAAACAAATGCTTCTGGGGTTAATTGTGCCTTTTATCCCCCACTATTAATTTCTCCCCATTTGTTTGTATGCTGAAGGTATAATTTATGGGGTTTATTAAGTAATTTGACCCTTTCCTCAGAATTTAAGCACTGCATTGGAGCGAGTTATATCAGTTTAGTGGTTCTTCACTTGAATAAGGTGTCTGTCTCCCTATATGCCATGCTAGATTTCAGTTTGGAAAAAAATAAAAAAAAATTGAGGAGAAAAACCAGTCCTTCTCTTGCAGAATACTACAGAGAGCACTGTAGTTTATGGGGATTTAATAGATTCAACTTCATTAGATGCTGTGTACCTTTTGATGTTCTTTTCTTTAGAGAAATTACTCTGTTTGACATGCCATTTATGTTGATAATATAATTTGCTGTTCAGATGTTTCTCTGGTCATAGGAGCAGTAAATTTTCTGTTCTGATAGATGTCAGCTTATTTAGAAAGCAAGAAATGCTGTTTCTCTTCCTAAATTTGGCTAAATTTGTCAAAAATAGATGACATACTGAAACAGCGTTACATATCTTACAGATTCCTGTGTGTTGTGTTGCATTCTTTTCAGTAAAAAGGAAAATAGAAATAAAATATATAACCTCACTGATAAAAATGTCACTATCTAACAGAACTATTTTGTGAAAATGTTTAACTCTAAGCATCAGTGTAGAGGACAGTTGTTCTTCATTGCCTGTTTTCATTCCTCAGTGCATGGTATCAAACAATTGTATTTTGAAGAAGACTAGGGCAATTGACACCAACCAGATCAAATGAGAGCACTGAATGACAGCCAGTATTAGTGGGACTTGAGCAGTGGTCAATTAGTGTTTTCTGTCGGCAGGACTGCTCATAAAACCTCATAATCCTAAATGATGTGATATAGGCTGGTTTAATTTCTTAGTATTCTGAGTATTTAATTTCTTAAGCACTCATAATTTTTGTACGCTGGTTTCTGGAGACAGTAAAGAGAACTCAGTTTCATCTTCCTTTTTGACAAGGAGTGTGATAAATTAATAGTTGTTCACATTTAATACAACAGCACTTCTTGTAAATATCTGCTTTCACATTCCTGAGCTGTATTTATTAGCCTGTGTTTCTCTCATGTGTAAGCCTTAGAGAAGCCTCTGCTAAATTTGTTACTGTCATTGAGCAAAATTTTCTTTTTTCTGAGGCAACTTTTACATGGAGCATAATTCACTTATTGTTTTGGAAATGCCAGTATGAAGTACAGCAGTTAGCAGACAGGTTTTAAAAAGCCCAAAATTATCTGTGGGGTTTTGTAGACCTTGTGAAATTAAAATTGAAAATACTTTTTTCTGTCCTGGATTGAAAAAAGTAGTTTTATGGTATACATTTCAGAGATAAGCACATTTAAATGCAGCTACTATTTTAATGTCTTTTCAGCCTTTCTTGCCCTCCCATTCCCTTCCTTTCCATCAATCTTGTAACTGCAGCAAAGTTGAGCTAAACAAAGTGATGCTTTCTTAACATGACCATTTAGGAACACCTGAAATTATGTGGAGTTGAGTTATAGCCCCTTAGGATTGTTGTTTAACTGTCTTTTTGTGCTTCCATTGGAATAGTCTGTGTGAATAGCAGTGTTTTTTAAGTCAGTCATCTGATACAGTGTCTTGGTTAATTAATCTGAAATAAAGAGCACAGCTGGAATTTCATGGCTGTGTTACTAAGGGTGAAGCTGACTGCTCCGAGTTGGTGCAGCAGTTGTTCAAGCAAGTTTTTAACCTAATTGCCATACCCTGGTAAATTATTTTGCTCTATTGACAAAAGGGAACGTGTGACAGAGCTTTAGATCATTGTGCTGGTTTAATGCCCTTTTAGTCATAAACATTATGCATTTCTGTAGTAAGTGCTTGTGGGTGAAACAGCCAAGTAAATTTCACTTCATGTCTCTTTCATTTGGTTTTATAGGTAATTGCCTATATCAGTTCCAATACATTCTGGTAATAGGAGGAAAAATTAGGAAAAAAATATTTGTGCTTCTCTTTAGACCATTTTACTGCTGCTACTGACAGCATTATTTAACTTGTGTCATCTTGCATTGTTTTGACGTTACTCATTTAATTATAAAAATGGTGTCTAGTTGCTGTTAGTTTTCATCAGGCTCTTTAGGAAGCGCTGTCACTGTGAAAACTTGTGTTTGCCAGTCTACAGCTGGAGCAATGTTTCACCTGTGCATAGACCTGCATATATAAGATCTGCCAAGTTCTGTTGAAAATCGAGTGCAGAGAAAAAAAGCAACTCCCACTTTCAGTATTTTAAGGTCCAGCATTTTGACACAATGGGAAAAAAAAAAAAATCTCTGGATTGTTTTGACTGATGTCTCTGTTTGCTTTAGTTTGACTTGAAGGGTTATGCTTTTTGAGTTTAGAAGCCTTTTAGAAACGTTTAATGTGCTTACGCCCTCTAGTGACCCTCCAGGTGTCCTTTGCCTTGCTTATGTTTTGCTGTGGGTTATAAAATTGATTAGTGCCGTGCTGTTGCATCAGCACTTGATTTTAAGATACTAACCTTATTCTATAACTTTTATTTTATATTAAGGAAATTATTAGAAGACCTTTCCAGCAGGAAAAGTATAGAGCATACTGTGTGATGACTTTTCAAAAAAATATTTAATAGTTACATATCAAGATAGTTACAGTAAAAAGAAAAGTATGTTGGTTTTGATTGTCAAAGTACTAATCTGAAATAATTCTGACTTCATTTAAGATGAATATACAGTATGTACATATCTTCTAAAACAACTTTTACAGAAAATTTGGGCAATGTCTATATAAGTAATAAATAAGACTTATAGTTATAAATTATTTTTTGAAAATTTCCTTTATGTGGACATATTACAGAAATGTCAGTTTTCTTGTAGCTTTAGAGACATGATTAATACTTTATCCTGTAGATAGCTATTCTAAACTTTTCACTAAATTATCACTAACCTGTAAATCCAGGAAGAAGAATATCCACCACGGGATGATTTCAGTGATGCAGATCAGCTTAGAGTGGGCAATGATGGCATCTTCATGTTGGCATTTTTCAGTAAGTTATCTTGTATCCCAGACCTACTGAGGTATATCTTAATTGTACCTTTTTCCTATGGAATATAAAAGAGAGCTGTGATAAATTGCATTAATGTACTGTAATGAACAGATTTTTCTGCCTGTGCACAGACATAAACACTTCCTGTTCCAGATACAGCAAACATATTGCCTTTTTTTGGTGGCATCTGTCACAGATAAGGGGACAAAGCAAAATCATAGTAAATGCTTGAAGTTCTAGCACTGGAAATTCTACCATCTCCTAGTTGGACCATGAACTTGAGTTAAAGGCCAGATCACAGGAATATGGCAATTGATTTTTAACTAGAAAAAATGTTGAGAAAGATCATGATATGCTGTATAAAAGCTGCTGATGTTAGCGTAGTGAATTAAACAGCCGTGGGTTGATTTTGGAACAAATCCAACCGTACTCATTTTTAGGTTGAACTAACCACTGTTACATAAAAATGCATTGTCTTCAGGTAACCTCTGATTTCAACCAGCCCTCCTGTAGCTCTTTGTCACGTACTGTGTGCACACTATGCATGTCTTGTAACTTGTGTACTGCATTAAGCAAAATTAGATGTAGCAACTAGAAGCTGTTTCTACAAGGAAGCTGTGTTAATTTTACCAATTGTTTCTTTCTCTCTAATTTCTGAGGGGTTTTCCCCTTTCTGAAATAAATGTGTTTGGCAACCTGGATGGAAGTTTGGTGTTGGGGATATATCTGTTCTGCTGAGAATTTATCAGGTTTAAAGCTGATTGATTATCCACTGAAGTCTCCATTATCTCTTTCAACCTAGGTTTTGTTGTAGCTCTTTCTTCTGTAATCTTTTTTTGCAATCTCTTTAACTGTTGCACATGCAGGTTACGCTTTCACAGAAGGGTTTTTTTCATGTTGATGTATGATGCAATATTTCCATCTTGGGATAAAAATATGTGTCTGCCTCACAAAGCAGATCTACAAAGATGATTATGGAGTGGCAAAGTGAGTTTTGTAGTCTAACCTCTTTCTGTAGTTGAAGCATAGAAAGACTATAATCTTGGGGGCAAAGGGAGGTGTGACTTAATTTTTCTTTTTTGCTTTATTTTCCTCTCCCTTTTCTATATTCTGTAACTTTTTGTATTTAGCCTATATATATCCTTTATTCTGTGAACTTCCTTTTAAATTCTGGTTCAGGCCTGTATTAGCACTGCACTTGGAGGCCAAGGGGATTGTTTGCTTTAGTATGTCTTGAGTCCTTTAAGTCACAGATTTCCAAAACTGCATTCCTAGAACCTTGTGTCCACCTTCAAGAATTCAAGTATGTACTTGGATAAACTGGCAACCTTCTCTTCAAATAGATACTTAGCTGAGTCTGACTGCACAGAGCAGTACTCTTACACACTGGACAAACATACTCTGTAGATCATAATTTTTCATGATTGTTCTGAGACTGTTTCATTACAAACTTTGCTTACCTATGAAGGAAATGCATAAAATGAATGCTTACATATTGTAAGGTATTTATGCAAGTGTGTGATTGGAATGATTAGTTATTATGGATTCTGGTTACATAGGGAAATTGATAAACGTTACTTGCTGTTTGTGCTCGTAGAGTAAGGAATTCACAAAAACACAGTTATAGATAGTAATAGACCTGTAATGTTAGTTTTTAGTAGTTTTTCTTAGGAAATTGGCAAATTAAATGGAAAATGAGCTTAACATAGTGAGGGTATATGTGGGTTATGTATTCACGTTTGTCCAATAAGGAGATAAAAGTCTCCAGAAAATTCATATATGTAGATTTAGGAGAGCAGTAGTTAAAATGAAATTTACAGTAAGGCTGTCTTTTCAGTTTTCTTTCCAGAGTAGAATCTCTAAACGCTGTGAGTAGAGGTGGCAGATCACAGAAAGCCTCAAATAAATTCCCTCATGTAGTTAAAATGTAAGAAATCTGTATCAGGAACTGTTCTCTAGTGAAAGGAGAGTGAACAATGGCTTGTTCCAGATGTGCTGTCCCACCTATCCCCTGACTGTCAAGTACAGCATTGGAAGATCTTGGGCATGAAAGTAGGGGCAGATTTTGTTATAAGTATAACAGTAAGTTAGCATTCTTTAATTTCAATTTATTCAAGTGAAGTGTAGCAATATAAACTCTTTATTGAGCTTACCTACATATTACAGTCACTTAGTGTTATGTAGCCACCATCTAGTGGTAGCTGCCCATGTTGCATAAAATTGCTGTCTCCAGGCCATCTAGTGGCCAGATCTGTTTGTTGGGGGATTTTGGTTGTTTTAGGATCTTGGTGCATGCCACTCACAGATCTGTTTCCCATCTAAGCTATAGTGTTGTTCTGTTTAGCAGAACTAAACAGAATAAGACAATAAACACTAAAGAAGTAAAGTCCTTTACATGAAAAGGTGTATTTTTTTGCTTGATCCAAAAGCTTGGTGAGCAACTTTGGAACCAAACAGCCCATTTTTTTTTTTTCTAGTATATGGTAAAATCATGTTTTAGGAAATTGGTGTTTCCCTTAGTCTGTGCTTATATGGGCAAGCTAAGATTCTGCTCTTTAATGGTTGAGACTGATGTCTGTCAGCTTCTTATTTTGAGGGAAATGAATATACATGTGAATATATTCATTTTGCTATGAATGCAAAATGAAAAAAAAATTGCTGTCAGGCCACTTCATGGGGTTTTTTCTATTTTGTATTTTTAAGTCAGCTGTGCCTTATACAGCATGGTAGAAATTTGCTAGAATGCCAGAGGAAATTAATAGGTGAGTTTCTCAGAGTATTTTTTTTTTATGCACAGCAAAAGGGAGGAATTTCTGAGCTCTTTCCATTTTGAACACAGCTGTAATTGTGATAGAGCAAGTAACTGTCATGAACAAAGAGTTTGGTTTTCATGCTTAATCTGCTTGATTAAGTGGAAGTCTTTTAAATTATGTCTGATAAACTCATACTGGTATGTTATCTGAAGGAAAGCCTTTTGGACGTTATTAAAAGGCTTATTTGTTTTTCCTTTATATTTAAGGAATACTTTAGAACTAACCTTTTTTCCTGTGAGCCCCAGAGGAGTTGTGGAGCTTATCTGAATTTTTTGAAACCATGCAAGGGAGTTTTGGGTTGTCCCTACAACATAGGAAAAATTAATTTGAACTTCACAGATAGGTTAATAAGGAGATAAAAATTGAGAATAGTATTCAATGGTATAACCAAAGCTTAAATTCTCATACAGAAATCTGACCTTTTTGAACATCTAGGCTATTTAAGCACTATATACAACTCACAGCAATAAAATACTGTTTTACAGGGAAATGTAAATATACATGATGTCTTAGACGCTATATTGGAACAGAAAATACCTGTAACCAAAGTTTTGTAAATTAATGTTCATACAGTTTTGAAAACTGTGAAGTGCCTCAAACAGTCAATAAACTGCACACAAGCTGGGATATCTACTTTGGGGATTTCAGTGGGGCCCAAGCTGGAAGGCAGAGTTGTAGCACAAGCTCAGGGTGAGCCCAGTCTCCTGGTGTGTGCTTGGTAGGCATGGTTGAATTTCCCATGGGAGGCTCCCTCTTTGTAACTTTATGAAACCTGCCTTCTCTATGTCTATATCAGAAATGTTATGCAGATTTCCCTTAATCATGCAATAGAAGCTGAGGGAAAGTTCATTAAAATTTTAAATGTTGGGAGATAAACGGTTTTGAGTTCCTATTTCTCTCTGGTTATTAGGGGAGGCTGACTGACCTTCACACAATCACCTAACTTTTCTTATTGGAGAAACAAGTTGACTTACGTAGTTTTTTTTTTGTATGCATTAGATAGACTACAAAACAATTGGAATGAGGAAGCTTCTAGTTGGATAGTGAGAAAAACATACCAACAAGAGTGATGAAGCATTAGGAGTAAATTGCCAAGGAATGTTTTTGTACATTGATCACTAAGAAAAAAAAATTATCCATTTTCTGTGGAAGCTGACAGCCAACACTTCTAGTGGTCATCATCAGTCTGTAAGTGAACCCTTAGCATGGAGCAAAGATATATATCCCAGTTAAAGATTGGAACAAATTGTATGTATGAGTGGGAACAACAATTCCTAGTGGTGCATGAAGACCTGGAGATGAGTATTTATTATTGTAGTATTCTTAGTAGGTCTAGGCCAGGTATAAAGCACTAAGCTCTTTCATGTTTGCTATATATTAAAATAGTAAGTAAATGAACAAACAAATTGTTGAATAAAGGCTGTAACTGAACATAAGTTGCTTTTTGTATATATAATTGCCATTATAATCTTTTTGAAGGCTTGAGCCATGACTAAAATTGTGGAACATAAGGCTTCAGATCAGTTTTACTGGCTTCTTTTCATGATACTTATAAACTTAAAACAAGTGATTAATGTGTAGTTGTGAAAAGTTAAGTAAAAAAAGATCATCAGGTGAAGTGCTGGAGCAGCTGGGGGAAAAGCACAATGTAATGTGCTTGTCATTATTGTTTCATCTGATGTGTTTCAATATGTACAACTCAAAAGTCTTGTACTTTGTATTTTGGCTGGGATTATTTTACTGAAAACGTTAAGGAGAAATACAGCATAAATGTAGGGACTGCTTTGGATCATGAGCACTCTTTATTAAAAAAGACCTTTAGTCTCTCCCTCTTCCTCCCAAAAAACAATTTCTTATGTGTTTCATTATGAGTTTTTTTTTCATGAGGAAATAATGCTAATGTTATATTCTTTTTATGTGAATTACATTTATATAGATATGTTCCTCTTGTCATCACCTCAGGAATTATAAAATTCAAAACCCATACTTTTATTGGTCCCCTTTCTCTGAATGGTGCTAGACTATTAAAAGTAGATACTGGAATCATGATGCCAGTGCAGTCAGCATGAGTTTAATCAAAATGTCTAAAGTTTGTTAACAGAAAGTTGACAGTAATGGAAAGTTTTGCTCACTTTTGGGATAGAAAACAATTCTTTGTTGCACAGTGGTTTGATTTCTGTTGGAGATTTACAGGATGCACACAGAACCTGGCTGCGTGAAGGGAGGCAAGCAGTTAAGAAGTTAAGAATTCTTTTTTAGTTAGAATCAAGATGTGGTTGTAGCAGCTCACTAGATTTTTTTCCCCCTCACTTTTAGGAATGGCCTTCCTTATGACAGCATGTTATTAGTGTCATGGGAGGTACATTGCGCAGGAATGTCATGGAAGTGAAGCTGATGTGGTATGAAAGATGAGGTCATCTCTTAAACAGCTGAGCTGTATCACTTACATTTCACAAAGTGAATGGATGCAGACAAATAGTGGAGTATAGCATTTGTTACAGCAAGGAACTTGTACAACAACTTAACTGTCTCTAGTGAATGGAGAAGGAAGTTGGTAATTCTAGAGAAATTAGTGCGTAGTTCCTTTCACTGGTCACTGCCCTCACCAGTCTGTTTTCTCCCTTAGCTTGATAGGGGAGCTTATGTTGTGGCTTTTCTATGACAGCATAGGGATGAAAATTATGAACAACTTTCATTGCAATAATAAGTTGAGACAGGAGTTAACTGCAGTAATTCTTACCAGATACGGTGTAAGCTGTAAAGCTCAGAGCTTGCATGGCTGACCGAAGATACACATGGATTCACATGATGGAAAAAGATATACAGATAGGCAAATAAGGTTCATCTTGATGTAGAGAAAAGCAATTGGCAGGAATTGTAGTCTGCTCAGAAGCTGGAGATGCATTTCTGAAAGCAAATACTGTATTTTGTAATCAGAGTGAGACAAGGAGCATGATTTTCAAACTAGTAGTAGGACATGGGATGTAAGAGAGAAGTAATGGGGAAAATGGAAAACATGTAGACATTATTGTTACCCTTCTTAAGTTTCTTTATATGATGCAACACCAAGGCAGTGTTGGGAGAATCTCCCTAATATATTGCCTGAGTTTTAGAAAGGTTCCTTGTGTTGCTGAAGACACAGATTTTTGATTAGGTCCTTACTGTACAAGTTTTCTAGCAAGTGGTTACAGATAAATACTTAAATAATGAGATTTTTCTTCTGTACGTACTTCAGCTTTATTGGAATGCTTGAACTTGCATAGTTTACAGCTTTTATAAAGTTTGTGTCTTTTCTGCTCGCATTAGCTACTTATGTAACTTGATGGAACAACATACTGATTAGAGAGAAAAAACCCTCGCTGTGAACAAGACTGGAACATGCTGATGCCTTTACTTCCAAGAGTTGGGCAAATACCATGATGTTAAATATCCATCAAATACTTATGCAGTGACAATGGATTCTATTCTGAATATGCCTTTAGTTTGAATTGAAAGCAGGGTAAAATTGTCAGTGCTCCTCTTTAACTATAAAAACTAATTTTTCTCCTCCTGTATTTATGATTGGGAAATCTCTAATTTTTATAATGCATTTACAAATGAGTTAATTAAAAAAAATTTATATCTATTAAAAATTGTACATATTCTGAGAATACTTTTAGTCCTTGTAGACCATTAGAAACATGTGAATCCTGTGTCCTTTTTGAGATATGTCTTTAGGTATACCTAACTATAATTCTTTGTAGCTTAAGTAGTGGGGAGAAAGAGCAGTGACCTCTTAGCTGAGACAGGATCAGAGAATGTCCTGAATAAAGAGATTTTGAAATTTGTTACTGTTAAAAGATGGTGGGTTTAGAGAGCTTGCTTAAAATAGGGAAATCAAAACAGTTATCTAGGCTCTCTCAAATGTAAGTGTGAATTGGAAAGATAGGTAAATGTTGTCACAGTGTTGTTCTGTAGGGTTTTTTTTAGCTGAGGTTAGATTTTTTTTGTTTGTTTCCTCTGCATATGCCAGTTTGGATCAGCATCTGTTCAAATCTGTGGGTTTTTTGTTTTTTGGGTTTTTTTTGTTTGTTTTGTTTTTGGGGTCCTTTTAGATTAATAATTTGTATAAAAGTAAAAATTCTTGTTGCCACAATCTGTTATCCATGTCTCTGACCAATGCAAGATGTTTTCTCGCTTGTACTAAATGACTATTTTGATGTGAAGCCTTCCAAACTTCTCTTGGAACTTCAGTTTGTTTAAAGTTCATGGAATCCTGCCGCAGTTTTAGAGACTAATTTTGCATTTTTGAGCATATCATTGCATCTTCACATGGATTATTGGAAGAATTGTAAGAAGGTTTTAAAGTATAAAAATAGTGGAGTTTTATAGATAGTATTTCAAAATGCTCTAATTAAAGAAAACTGTTGAGCAATTTTCTGTTCCTAGTTGTGTGTTCAAACTTGAACTGAAGGGGCAGAGTCATTTTTCCTCTGATGAGTTAATGTCTGAATTTTATGTCACTAAGTTTGGGATTTTAAACTTTAAGGATTTGTGTGTAGGGGTTTTCTTCTCCTCTGCCCCCCTTCCATTCCTCTTTCTCTTCTCTGTGATTCTTGTGTTTACTGTGGAGTTCCCTAATGTTTTCAATTTTACACTGTTACGTGCTCTTCAGAATTCCTGTGTTGACTTCTTCTGCCAGTTTCTCCAGCTCTACTGTTTGGTGGATTTCTTTTAGGATGTCCTCATGGATTCCCAAGCTGGGCCATTCCCCTAATTCTGAATTCTCACACTGATGCAATGCATGCAACCTGAAGTCAACTCGGATGATGATTCTGGTTGCCAAGTACATATGCAAATATGAAACTTTTAAGTTGTTGAAGTGGGGGCTAATTGAAGCAATAGTGGTAGTTATGCCCAATGTCCATTTTGTTAATTGATTTTCTACCTTCTGTGTAAAACTTCCAAGGCTTCTTATGTCTTATGAATATAGATCTAAAAGAGAAGGCATGAAGATAGATCTAAAAGAAACCCATGAAACACCAGCTTCTCAACTTACCTTCATTTCTACAATAAATTTTTAGAGCAAGAGAGGATACTTTTATTTTGTTCAATCCAAACTAGAGGAAGCTGAATATGCAGCCTTGATAGATGCAAATATTGTGTGCATACAACTATATTTTTGGTTATAAAAGTATAGCAAGGATTTTTCTTCTTCGTTTCAATCCAAACATCTATGTTATAATCCTTTTTGTGTCCAGTATAATCTGGTTAGGTATCTATTGCAGTGTAATACTTTCTTTTATGTTGGAATTTTCTCTTCTGTAAAGTAGTAGATTCCAGCCTGTTTACCATTTGCTTTGTCATTAAGTGACTGTACCATGGGGGGGTGTCTGGGTTCAAAGTCAGTCTCTGGAAGCCTGAGTTACTGGAAGGGAATTAACTGACTGTGTGAGCATGTCCTTAGTAGTTTAAAAGTGAAATTACTCTTAAGTCTGTTTTCTTAGTTATACAGATTAACAGAAGCTACTGTTTCTTTTATTTTATAGTGGCGTTTATTTTCAACTGGATTGGATTTTGTTTATCCTTCTGTATAACAAATACCATAGCTGGAAGGTATGGTGCAATCTGTGGATTTGGTCTCTCCCTGATCAAATGGATTCTCATTGTACGGGTATGTTTCTTGATTCACACTGTACAGACTCTGTAGAACAAACCCAAAATAATTTATTCAAGGATATAATAAGGGAATCGAAAGCCTGTTTTTTTTGTTTTGTTACCTGACATAGCATTTGCTGTTCACATTTCCACTAAAATAAATGCGGAATGACTCATTCCTTGTGCAAGTATTTAAAAGTCCACAGAAGTGGAGCAAGTACCTAAAATATCACTGGTATTATGGTGTCATGTATAAAAGATTTATAAATGTCTTGGCCTGTTGGGAAGGGAATATAAGAAAGCATTTTTTCCTTTTTTTGATTCTTTTATTCCTTGTAAGATACATACAGGATCAAGTCCAACTTAAATATGAAGTTAGTCATATTTTTACAATCTCAGATGCTTGATTCTTGGTGTTTTCACTGCAAAACTAGATGCTTTTCCAAAAGGCACATTTGCCAAATATAAGTTACTTAGCTGACTAAGTGGATGCTAGACAAAATGTAATGCTGCTTTCTGAACTTGAATTCTTTTTATCTGTGAGACATAACATTTAAAATCCCATCCATTTTAATGAAAAGATCTTGGATTACTTATATACCTTTCATATTCTGCCATCAGTGACCTTTTATGATTTTTTTTTCCCTGTGTGAGTGTTAGTAACTTGATTTAGTCTTAGCATGATAGTAAAAAAATTGTAGAAATAATTGCATGGTGCTTCCTGGACATGTACTGCATCCTTCTTAGAGCTTTTTTTTTTTTTTAATTTCCTTTCTGCTCATGTAGAGCAGGAAAATGCTGCTGGACCAGATGTGATTCTGGTGTATTTGTTGTAATTCAGGGGCTGAGATGGAATTTATCTTAATGGAGAGAGAAGACATAAATTTTTCAACTATGCATTCATTTGGGAAGCTGAAAATGCTTCCCTTAAGGCATGCTAAACAGAGGGCAGAACTTGCTCATTATGTCAGTTTTATTATTCCTCTCTCTTGGAAAATGTGCTCAAAATAAATATAAAAATTAATATATGCTAATATTCCTTGTAGGACAGCTGTGTTCTAGACTATATCTAAATTATTGTATGTAACCCATTACCAATTCAAAAATATTAGAGCTGGCCAATTCCAAGACCTCAGGGATGGGTTTTTTTCATGATGAAGATCATTAAGAAGTTCCTCTGTTGTCTCCCTTCCTAGAGACAAGAGCAGAAAGCTCGTGAGGTGTGTGTTGACAGTCATTTTAATGGTGACACACAAGCAGACTTGTGTGTACCAAATTGTTCTGTTGCTTTCTTTCAAGATCTTCCAAAGGCTTGTGTCACCCTTTTTCATTCAGGGTCAGTAATACAAAACTTTTTAGTGTCTAAACAGCCTGAATTCACATATGCTTGATCTATATCAGTTTTTACTGGGGAGAAAGAAGAGCAGGGAGAACAAAAACACAGTTTTACCATAGGGTAAAATTCAGCCATGGCCGATTCTGCCCGAGGAGAGTAGGAGAGGAGAATAATGCACATGGGCAAGTATTTGATTGTTGCTGTTAGTAAATCTTCTTTCCAATTAAATAAAATTCTAACTGTTGGAAAAGTATATTGATATGTTTGTGTGTGTGTATATAGAGAATTGAAGATAGTGACCAAGAAGTGAGATGGCATCGATGCCAATGTGTTGTCAAAATCCTAGGAATTGAGTATTTCTATCAGGATAATGTAAATACAGATTTAGTTCAACTTAGCAATTCTCTTTCTTCCTGTTTTTTTTCTTTGGGTGATGATAGAAATGAACAGAAATATAAAATTAAACCCTCAAAGAATTCACGTGATCTGGCTTTATGCTGGAGAAAACATGTGGATTAATTGAAGAAAAAAGCCATCTTTATCTAGAGTTCTTTTAATGTCTTAGGTTTTCATCTGGTTGCATATGTGGCCCAGTATCTTTTGTTTGGTTGTTTTTGTTAGATTTTTTGGTTTAGTTGTTTTTGTGGGGGTTCTTTTGTTTGTTCGGGGTTTTTTATTTCCCCCCCATTATTTCTTGTTTGATATACTGAAGTGTCCTAGAAAGGGCAAATGGGAAACACTAAGCACAGAAGTCAGTGTGCAGTAAACATAATGAATGATAGCAGGATAGAAGTATATGGAAAGTGTGCAGAGCTGCTAAGTAGGTTATTTTACTCCTTCTGGCAACTCTTCACTCATCTCCCCATTTCTACTTTTTGTGTGGGTTTTGGAGACATTTGATTAGCCTTTTTATCAGTGAAGCATGAAGTCTGGAGTCTGGTAAAGGCACAGATACCTGTCTCCAGTGTGATCACACCCTGCCCTCCAGCTGCCTCCCACTTCACAGGGAGGACAAAACTGTCTGCCATGGTCACTCGCAGGAACAGTTGAAATGGCACTTCAAGGTTCATTTAGCTGCGTTCAGCTCACTGCTGGGAACTGAATGCTGGTTTGAAAATGAAAAGACTTTAATGAGTTGGGGGTCTTTATGGGGCTGGTATTCGTGGCAGCGATTAACAGTAGGGGGTATACAGAAGGTCAAAAACTCTTCTTTTGTGGGGTCAGCAGAACATCCCTGTCTGATAAGATTAAACTAATGTGGCTTTTCGTGTTAATATCTAAAGCAGCAGGCTTCTGTAATGTGTTTGGGATGGCAGGCACAGGGAGGAAAAAGGGAAAATCGACAATTCATTATAATAAAAAACGTCAGATTACTGGCAAGTAACACAAGGGGGTTTTTCATATATATATTTTTATGTGGGTACACCCAAATTTTTTTAGAGATTTTTAATTACTTTCCTGCAAAGCATCTGACTATAGAAGTGTTTTATTTGTGTATTAAACTGCTGTACATATACTAGTTTTGCATTTTAGTAGGACATATTACTTTTATTTTAACTTGCTTTTTCCTCCATGCTTTCTTTATTTGCAAAATGCATTAAATATGTCTTAGTCATCCTTTTCATTGCAGCTAAGCCTCATGTATGAATTTCAGTTTTCAGATTACTTTACTGGATATTTCAATGGACAGTACTGGCTTTGGTGGATATTTCTTGTACTTGGTAAGTGGCAGTTGAATTAATTTCTGTTTTGATGTGGAGGTACTCAAAGATGAATCATGTAACTGTAAATAAGAGTTTTGTAACAAGTTTAGCTATGTGCTTTTCCTTAGCTGCTGATAGTTTTGTGTGTTGTTTTTATTTCCATAGTATTCATGAGGTTATTGGTTACCATAGTGGTGTTATTGTGTGAACTGTGGACTATTCAAATACCCTTCAGCTCAAAAAAATTTGTTCTGCATAAGGGATTATGTGTAAAACTGAGACTTGTAACTTGTGCTTGTTAAGCTGCTCCTACTGAGCTAGGGGTGCAGAACTGTGTAATGAAACTTTGGGTTTATGTGATAAGTAGTATTTGCATGTATAAACCTATTTGTGAAGTATTACATTTTTAGAAATGTGACTGAACCCGGGAAGGTGGAGTCTGCTGTCTTGTGCACAGGTCACAAAATGTCCTTTTTGAGTCCTTTGAAATGCAAACTGCATCAGCAGTTGCTCAGTAGGATGAGAGAATGGCTTCATGCTTGCTGATCACAGTGGTCCCATGATGTCAACTTTCTCTTAAGAGCTCTGCCTGCCCATGTTTTAAGTCTTATGCACATCAAATTCTGCTCTTCTGTTTGTTTTTAATGAAGGTATACCAAACCTCAACCTCTACAACTTTTTTTTCAACTGTGTAATTTGAATATGGAATCTGGAATTATTCTCTTTTACAGAAGTGAATGCTGCTATGCATTTTGATTTCTGTATCCAGCTCTGGAAGCACGGTAAACTGTAGCTGGTTCAGTAGGTGGCACTCTTTCCTTTGAGTCAATCGATTCAAGTGGCTCACAGCCGATGTTAGATTGGAGTGTTAAGATCATCACTGTTCGTGACTCGCTATTTATCTTACAAGGGATGCCAAAAGTGTTGAACAACATTACCTAAAAATTTTTCTCTGCCTTTTAGTAGTGTTCAAGGGCATTCATTAGCCTTTCTGATGCCCACCTTGCTTTGCTATTGTGCACTTGGTTGCTTGAAATACATGAAAACTGCAAATGTTTAACACATCACAGCATCAGTCCCTTGAATGTTTTGTATTGTTTGAGGTTATTGTATTGAAGTAGGTGAAATGACTCTTTGCAGGCACAAACAGACATCGAAGTGAAATGATGTTTTGCAGGCACAAACATCTCCAGATAAGTTTTTAATTAAAACCAAGTCCTATGGTGCCTGAGATTGAGGTTTGACACCTTTTTTCACTCGGATGAAAACAATGTTCTTCCCCTAGCACTCCCCCCACCCCCGCATGTCTATGGAAAAAGCTGTAGTTTTTCTTTATACTAGTCTTTTGCACATGTTCAGGAAGTAGCTCACTTTAATTTGGGAAAGCCTTATTTTTGGTCTGAAGTGTTTGTGGATTTTTTTTTTCCCTTTAAATCACAAAGTTTAAAATATGCCTTGGAATAAAAAGCCCTCTCAGGCACACAGTGTGCATCTGGCAGTCAGCATTCCCTTGCCTTATGTATATTTTCATGAAATGTGGCAACAATATTTTTAAACTGATAAAGTGGCTTTATGGTTTTGCTAGAACACCATAGAAGGATTCTGTCTAAAAAAAGCTACGTAGCAGGACATAGAGGAGTATTATCATGTTATGGGAATGCTGCCAACCAGATCTGTGTTTTGCTGTTTTGGATAACCTTCTGTTAGAGCACACAAAGTAGTATGTCCAGCATCTCTCCAGAAGTGAATGAGTTTGAGTCTTTCTTTTGCATAGCCCTTTGACATCCTTCAGCCCACCTACTGCCATCTCCCCTCCTCTGGTGTTCATCGATCTGTTTCTGCTCACTTCTTTCAACATCTGAAAACATCTTTCAACATCTGCTTACGTGTCACAGAAAAGCAAAGTGGTCTATTTCCAAAGAGCTGTCATGTACAGTGAAAAAATTGGAGAGAGACAATTCTAAATTTTAAATTTAAATGCTGGTCTTTGTTTCTTATTGAGGAACACAATGGAAAGTGGAGTGTTTTTCCTTACTTCCCTTAGCAGAGAAATGTAAAATACAGATTGAGCTTGGACTGGTTTTCCAACATGTATAATGCAGAAAATATTCTATCAAGTACCTAAAGAGCTGCTTGCCCTCATTTTGCTATTTCAGCTTCTTTTCAGTTGAAAGGGGAACTACTGGTAGCCTTTGGGTAGCAGGTTGTGTGGTACACTTGCAGTCAAGATCTTACTGCTTGCTTCTCTATGGAGAATTTGTCTTAATCACAGAAATGTGTTTGGCTTAGGTGTAGTTCCGCTGGTTAGCAGAATGTTCTCTGTTGCCATTTTTCCTTTGCTTTCATGCATGTCCTAATGAAGCTTTGGTTTAAAAAAGCAAGAGGAAAGTTAAAAAAAACACAAACAAAAATAATTTAGAGAAGAAATGATCATTTGAAAAAATCAGAGGCTCATTCAGGACAGCAGGAAGAAAAGGTTCGTCATGTAGAAAGAAAAGAATTCAATCCTTTGCTGAACTTGTAAAAGCTCGGTTTAGATTTTCATTTGAACCTTTGGAGTTTTTATGCACATATGTGTATTCACATAAGCATATATATCTTCCAGGTACTATTATTGCAAGTGTAACTTCTCTGTAACTATTATGTACATCTTTTTCCTCTTAGCTGAAATATTCTTTCAAATGCAGTGAAATGTAGATAATTTGAAAGATTTTTGAAATCTGGAGTTGACAAAAACTGTAATAGAGACATATGTTGAGCAATTTGCTTTGGGATTGGTTATTCTGCCTCTTGGACTGTGGTTGTTTTTTTTTTTATATATAGTTTAATCCCAAGGCATAATGTACTATAATTCATTACTGACTTCTTGTTAGAGGAATCTTTACTTTGTCTTTTTTTTCCCTCTTTTGACTCACAGTACACTTATTGTGCATATTGATAAAGGTACGTTTTGTAAACCAGGCACTCTTCTAACATACTAGTAATTAATTTTGAGACTTTCTACTTGAAAAGAATTTGCAAATCAGAGTCTTACTTTTCAGGATTTCTTTTATCTTTGTAAGTATTTTTAAGCTGTCTTTTTAGCAAATGACACTGAAAATCACTAAAATTTGTGAAAGACCTTCAGAAAATTGAATCCTTGTATCACAAGATGAAAGCTGACTTGTTGTATTTGTGAATGATAATTAAAGACATCAATTTACTTTGTAGGCTAGATCTTAAAAATTATGTTAATAAGAATAATGTGGGATAGTGTGTATTTATATTAATATACTTAATTCTGTATGTTTTCTACACTTTCAGGGCTCCTTCTGTTCTTTCGAGGCTTTGTTAATTATCTTAAAGTCAGAAATATGTCTGAAAGCATGGCAGCTGCTCACAGAACAAGATTTTTTTTCTTGTACTGAAGGTAAGCCATTTTTAGTGGTGAAGTTTTTTTTCCCAGGAAAACAGAGAAGAAAGTAATGTTGAAAATAAAGAATCAGACTTCTGTCGTGAAGTAGAAGGTGCATGGTTTTTGAACATCTGTCACGAGTATTGTATGTATATTCTTAATGGACTTGGAGATGTGTGAAGTGTCTTGAAAGCAAATGGTGCATCCTCATTGCCTCCAGTCTTCCCTGGAACTAATGTTCAGCAACAAAAGTTAAGAGGAACGTGTTGTTTTTCCTAAGAAACAGTATCTCCTCTTGTCAGGATACTGTCCTTTGTGCAGGAAAACTGGCTTTAGTAGTCAACCTGTTGTCAGCAAGTTAGGAAGCACTAATCTGCCTGCATATTAAATCTGATTGACATGGGTCTGAACATGCAAACAATAGTTGAGTATTGTCTCTCTTTACATGACTGGATTAAGACAGTCATGTACAAGTATGATTATTGTGTATGCAACAATGTGCTTTATGTATCCTTCAGGTAGCTGACTAATCAGTCTGGCACATATCCACTCTTTATTTTTTTTTAATACTATTTATCCGTTAAGTGGATTTATTGGACTTTACTATGTAACTTAAACCAGGGGTCTTTATTTGCATTCAACTTTTTTTTTAATTTTAATTGCATGACAAGATAAATTTAAGCCTAGAAATAAATATTGCAGCATTTTCATTGTTCTGCACGTTACTAAAAGTGCTTGAAGACTGTATTTTGACATACATGAGAAGCTGTGTTTGTGGTTTAAAAAAAAAAAAAAAAGTATTTTATAAATATTCTCCAGGATTGATCACAGGATCAATTTAAATTAACCTGCAACACATTTTTGAAGACTGAAAACAGAGACAGTATTTGACTGGAAAAAAATCCATGTTCTTATTATATAAGACAGTGATAAACATTTAAAAACAACTAATTTGTAATGTGTGCTGTACAATATACAATTGATTATGAAAAGAATCTGTTAACGTAACTGTGTCACAGTATTTCTTTTAATTGTGGGGTTTTTTTCCAAATTATGCAGTAAGTTAATTAGCTGCGGTGTATATTGCTTTTTAGCAAGCAATCTAAATTGGCAACTACATGGCAGCATTGCCTTTTTGCAATAGTCAGATTTGGCTTCTTTTCTATAAACTTCAGAATACTACAATTTGTAGACATGTGACTGAAAATATCTGTTAGCTTTCAGTACAGTAAAGTTTAAAAATACTATTTTAAAAACAGTTGTTAGGATTAAATGGTATTTGAGAACTGTAGTTTGAAGAGACTAATGAAAGTGTAGGATAATGCAGTCTGGGATTCCTTGCTCTCCTGCAGTTAAAATTCTGCACTGGGAGAAAACACTGTTTAACCCAGGACTTACTGAAGTTAATGAGCTGTTCTATCAGAGTTCAGTGGCTTTGAATTTTTTCTTTACATGTAAGCACCGCTGAGATGTGTGGGTTGTGGACTCATAAGGTCTATGGGGTTTTTAGAGAGATCACCATGTAAATATTATGTTTTTGAAGCATCTTAAGTACTGGAACAAGAAGTTCAAACTAATGCTGTCACATTTAAATGTCCTTGTTCCTGCATAGACAAGTAAGCTCCTCTAAAGTGACTCCTCTACACTGGTTATTAGTTTTAATAAATAACAAATAACACCCCTACAGTTGGCAATATTCTCAGGTGTTCTTTTGAAATCCTAACAAAACTACAGTAAATCTTTTGTATTTTTTCTCCCATCCTGACATGGAGGCTAGGGAGGCTGCTGTTTTGCTTGCAGTTAGGTTTGCTAGTCACTTAACAACGCTGCTCTTGGTGAGTCACAGTGATGAACTGAAGTACAACTTTTTCTTTATCTCCAGACTGCATCGAACAGACATTCCTTTCCTATGCTGGTGTGAAACTTCCAGATGATCTGTAACCCTCCAAGTTAATAAGATAGAAGACTACTAAAACCAGAAGACAAATTAATGAAAATATGGCTTAAAAAATGAATGACAGGATGGTTTATGATCAAGTACCACTTCTGGTCATTCTAGTAAATATTTATAATTGCTGCCTTTTGATTTAGCACATTTGTATATGTGCTTGTTAAAAAGATGGTATTGAAGTAAGAACAAACTATCTGTAAGTATAGATTATGTACAGTCAGACTCAGTTAATCTGTACTTGTTGTATCTGAAAGATCTGAGTGGTAACTTGTTTCACAGCTTGTACGTACCACTGACTTGGTGATCTGAACTTCTGAGTACAATGAAATGCATTAAATGATTCAGATTAACCAGTTCAGACAGGTTTTTTTTATATAATTTAGATTCATCTAATGATTGTATAGAACATTTTTAAGTTTACTAAACCCCGAAGTTCCTTGTCACAAACTTATATTCGCCAATATTTTATTGAATTCAAACCAATGTACTGGTTTGTGCTAAAATTGATACACTTTGAGCCCCCTGTAAATAACTGCATAAATGACTGTTTTAATTGCTTCTTAGGAAATATGTCAAAATATATTTTGTAACAGCATATTCTCTAAATTTTGTTTAATCTTAGAGTTATATACATATTTTTTGTTAATTGGCTATTAATGGTTTAGTTAGTAGTAGATGTAATTTTGGAGGTTTGCATTCTTGAGGTCACTATAAATACAACATCCACATTGAGTGCTTCTCAAAAAAAATCATACAACTACTTTATTATGCTTGTTTAGAATAAATACATTGCCATTTCATAAGAACAAACTAGTTTAAGTGCAAGGTAATTTGGGAAGTAATCTATGAAGGAAAAAAAATATTTTAAAGCTCTGAAAGTAGAAAATATGTTTCACCTCTCCCTTTGTTCATTTAAGGCATACCATTGCGTTCTTATAAATATCATCTCTTTAAGGGGTACTGTCTGCAGTTCATGCATGTGTAGTTTCTTTTAATGTTTGTGAAATTTATGCTTCTCCTTTAAATAGGAGAAGACATCTCTCAGTCCTTTGTACAACTGGAATCTCAGTTGCAGAAATACATTGGCTGTTAGTTGCACCTTTGAGGAAAAAAGTACAAATAGTTTCCTCCATTTTTTCTTTTTAATTAGAATTCTGCTTTTTTTATTACTAACATTAAAAGCAGTGAGGTTTATGTTGTGTTAAGCTAGTGCTGTATTGAGTTTTGTATCTATAATGAATGTTTAAAATATACATATGTAAACATTTTCATTTTCCTAATCTTTCAGAGGTAACTGATAGTGACTAAAACTTTAGGGGCACCTCTACTCAGCTTTTTATGGAAAGAGGACAGTTAAGTATTATGTTCAATATCCTATTGGGATTTTCTTCTAAACTTCTATTTGTTTCTGTGTTCTTTTGCATTCATTGTCCAGATGAAAAAGAAGCGAATAATAAAGCATTGCTTTGTTTTGCTAATTAAGACTTAATGCTTTTTGGGTTGTTTTTTCTTTTTTGTACTTCATGTCGAAAAATGCGCACTGAAGTATTTGTGTCAATATGAAATTACAGACAAATTACTTGGAAAAATAGGTACTAACCAATCCTCCCCGCTCTCTTTCATCTCATATTTTGTGGCAACAAACTGTGAGGACATTTCTTTTAAGGTGTTAATGCAACCATGCAAAGCAGGCAGTAATTGCTTCATTTTCTATGCTTAACAAAACCAACTAGCACTATTTTTCAACTATATCAATTTTCCCACATTAAGTAGCAACTTCTGGTAGAATTACTTCTGTTTGCTCCATGCATTTTATAGGAAACTTCATACACATACTTTTTGTACTACCTTGGAAAAATCCTCATTTGGTCAGAAAGAATATGCAGGGTTAAAAATGTGCATGTTATCTAATCCTCTATAGTTGATGCATCAGTTTGGAAGCCTGAAATCTCATCAGCAGGAGGAAGGGAACTGGGACAGTATTTTCAAAGACTCTGCAATCTATTCCAGATGTGTCAAATGCTGCATATTTTGCTTGCTATTTCCTGTGAGCTTGGTTTGGAGCAGCTGGCTCTGTGGTTTAGGGACACCTGGCCAGCTTTGCTTTGTGTCTTGGGGGCGTGGGGGGAGTAGCTCCAGTATCACAGTGAAGTTGACTGTAAACAGATTTTGTATGAATGCAAATAAGGCTTTGAGGCTTGGGACTAAAACGACTGAAGAGGGGAGGTGAGGAGAGAAAATTCTGGTTTAATTGAGCAGATGGCATTGAAATTTTCCTAGTTTTGTCATCTACTTCTATTGATGTAGACACTACAGGAAGACTGATGTCTTGCACGTGATTCAGGTAGCCTGTGGGACTCTCTACTGACACATTTCAGAAATGATCTGTCACTCATGCTTTCAGTCCCCTCACAGAGCAGAGGTTGTCTCCAAGTTTCTACTTTGCTGTCTCACCTAAGATATGGACACAGTCCTCATCCTGCAACACCTTTTAAACTGATTTCAACAACCTGCTTTTTCTGTATCTGTTTCCCTCCCTTTGAATGATGACAGCAGGTGAGGAAAAGTGTCTTTATTTGTGTGTTATCATAACATCAGAAAGCTTTTATTCTCCCACTTTTTAAGAATGTTTTCCCATAATATTATGCATTAGTCCCTCCTGTGTTGTTGCTTACATTGTTCGCTTGAGCAAAAAACATTCATCTCGTGACATAACAATAGATAACTTCCTGGACTTTTGGAGATAAGATGAACAACCTCTGATACGGAAGTAAATACCCCTCAATAAGGCAAAAAAAAATTTCTAATCATGCTAAAATATTATAAACATGTGCACAGCTACCCAGAAACAGCAGAGTCCAAGCTATTGTTTTTTCTCCAGTGTATGTTGTTCTTTTCCACCATCCAGAGAGCCTTATCTTTTTTTCTTTATTATTCTGAGTATACTTTTGCCATCTGTATGTAGTCTACTTAGCATATGCTTTCCAGTTCCACATCCCTTCTTTCTCAGTGCACTGTCTATGCTCCCTGCAAGGATATATCAGCAGAAGGCTGCTCTACTGCATGTTGACTGCAGTTAATAAATAAAACACCTAGAAATTCTGAAGAGTAATTTTTTATTTCTTACAATGATGATTTGTATCCCCATATATCCATATGTTAGTATTATTTCTGTTATGTAATTGCCTTTCTCCCTCAACCCTTTTCAAATTAAATAAAGTCAGCTTTCTTGGATTTTTACCTGTTGTATGTTTTCTGCTTGAGGTAACTGGAATGCAGTGAGGCTTGAAAGTATTGCAAACGGCATCAGATCTCCAGCTCTTATTCCTTTTTTAGGAACAAGAATGGTGTCTATTCAGAAAAAGTTAAAAATGTTTTGCTTCTTTCATGCTGAGGGATGGTCACAGTTATTCCCATGTTATTCCCTCCTAATCTTTCTTGTAGACAAAGAAACAGTGTTTGTGTGGGGATCGTCTTAGTGTAATATGAGAAATTCTTCATTGATTCTTCATTATCCACAGCTGCACAGATGCCCATCCTTCTTAATATTCTAGGGTGGTGTAGTCCCATGACTTCCAAATGCCCAGTTGCACACAGAACACAGACTCCTGCTGCTATAAATTGTTTATGAGTTAGATAACGATGAAACATGCTTCCCTTGGATGCACTCATTAACTGAGTCTGCTAATTTAGTATAATTGCAGTTGTGTTGCTGGTTAATCCACTGCTGCTTCTGTTATATACATTGCTTTCTCCTGGAGTCTGAAGCCTTTGGTGTATCTTGTCTGGGTGTTTGAGCACAGTTTGCTGGAAGTATTCACTGGGAGAAAGCCAGTGCTAATCATCATGTAATTGGTAGTATGAGCACCTGTTGGGATCATTGCTGGCATCAAGCAGCCCTACAGGAGAACTGGATGTGGGTGCCTTTTGTGTGGGCATGTGGGGATCATGGCTTATCCCATGGTGGGAAAGAAAGCATGTTTCATTCAGATATTACAAAGAAATTCTTTACTGTGAGGGTAGTGAGGTGCTGGAATAGGTTGTCCAGAGGACCTGTGGACAACCCTTTAAGTGTTCAAGGCCAGATTGGATGGGACTTTGAGCAACCTGGTATAGTAGAAGGTGTCCCTGCACATGTCAAGGAGTTTAGAATTAGATGATCTTTAAGGTCCATTCTAACCCAAACATATATGATTCTATAATTATTCTTGATTCTTTGACTTCTAATTAATTTGACATGATCTCTTGCCGTTTTCATAAAATGTCTTCATATGGATTTTTATTTTTGAGAGTGACAAGCTGTTTTTGATGGATCAAATTTACCTCCATCTATAGAAACAACTTCTGAAGACACCACTACTGGGTCACTTTTCTGTATACAGAATAATGGAAATATCTGAAAATTAAATTGATTAGCCATTTCTACCTGAAATGTAAATCAGATTCCAACTTAAAAGCTGGTACTTTGAGAACAGTATGATGCTGTGGTTAAGCAAAAAAAGGAATTTTTGTTGTAAATAGTTATTCTCAGTCAGTTTTTGTGTTACTGTGCTTTGGATTCTCAAGTGCTGCTATTTTTCTCCTGAGAAGTCAGTTTTTTGGAGTTCTGGATTTTTTTGTTTTTTGTTTCATAGTTTTTTGGAGGGGTTTTTTTGTAGTAAACTTGCATATGTTAAGTGCAAGAAGCTGATAGCATAATCCTCTGGTTATAAAACTAAGTTTATACATTCAAGAGTTAAATGTTCCTGAATTCTGACTGAAAGCTGACATCACATGTTGGACTCGGCAGGTCATGTATGGCTACACATTGTGCTCTGAGTATTGCATGGACTCAACTCTTTTAACACTGACATTTACATTAATGAAGAAATCAGTATTTTCAACTTTGTGTTTTGTCACAAACCTCATGATGCTGGCACCTTCCTTACCCTTTTGCTTACTTACATAAGTTTAGGGTTGAAAAAGGTGTGTTCCCTCCCTGAATGCTCTTTAAAATCTCAGAGGTGGATGTGATATATTCATTAACACTTGTTCCTCATCTTGGCAGGACTTCTCTACAACTACCTGGTGCAGAGTCAGTAAGTTTTGTGACAGGCTGGTTAGGAATTAGCATTTTAGTCATAAAACTTGCATTTCTCAAAGAGAAACTGCTGCTTACTAGAAATGTTAACTTTTCAGTAACAGCAACAGCTGTATGGGGAGGATAGACCAGAACCAATAACACTTCTTACTAGTCGTGTCTAATATAGTACATTTTGCAGTGAGTGAAAAATTTTGAGTACCATGTTAAATTATTTATGTTACAGTGTTATTTTACTTCTAACTTTGATTTTCACATTTAGTATGAATGGAGGACAAACACATCTGAATGGTGAATGTTACAATTCTCAGAGGCTGAGTCTCTGTTCTTAGGGGGTCATACATCTTTGAGGTGTTGTCCTGGGTTGATGCCCTAAACCAGGACAGGTGTGAATCTGAAAGATTGCTAATTCATTTAGCAGTCATTAATTCATTCATTTCATGCTTTCAAGATCAATGAATTATCAAGAACTTAAGGAGGTATACCCAAGAAATGAAGCAAAAGCCATTGTGTGTTGTTCTCTCCACTCTCCCAAATGTGTGAATAAGTCTGTCAGCTTTTTTACTTTTTGCCATTTCTGGTTGTGAAAAAGTATCTTCAGTTCTGCAATATCTTGCCTTGCACATCGTTGACCTTAATAAGAAATCAGCAGAAGAAAGTGTCCTTCCAATTATGCCCTTACAGTTGAATTGATATTTGTAGTCTTCCTACAGTGAACACACATATAATTCATGATATAAAAATTGCCTACAAAGAAAACTAATGATTTTGTACATTGAGAAGCTATCTGTTCTATGATAATTATTAACTTCAAGTTTTGTGCACTCACTGTTAGTTCTAAGGAATGTCTGTGGTAAAATGTTGTTGGGATTTTCTTTTTATCTCCATGATCAGACTCTTCAATGGGATGTCATGGAAGCCAGTACAATTCTTAAGGCTGGCTATAGATGTTAAATCTGACAAGTATGTGTGGTGCAAGACATTAGCATGATTCTTGCCTTCCTTGATTCTCTTAAGGGCATATAATGCAAAAGATACTGCAGCTTTGTTAATTCTGTAAATATAGAAATTAATAACTTGATTGTATGGCAAGATACATTATTCTTTATTTGCTTTTTGCTTTCAAAAAATCAAATAACTAAAAGGCCCTATACATGGGTTAGGGTAACTCTTGTCAGCAGGTTGGAGAATGAACAGATGGAGAGCAGTCTTGCAGAGAAAGTCTTGGGGGTGCTGGTGGGTGAGCGGCTGCACATGACCCAGCCATGAGCACTCCCAACCCAGAAACCAAACGTGTCCTGGGCTGCATCCAGAGCAGCGTGGGCAGCAGGGGAGGGAGGGGATTCTGCCCCTCTGCTCTGCTCTGCTGAGACCCCACCTGCAGGGCTGCATCCAGCTCTGGGGAACCAGCACAGCAAGGACAGGGACCTGTGGGAGCGAGTCCAGGGGAGGGACCCCAAAATGATCAGAGGGATGGAGTGCTTCTCCCATGAAGAAAGGCTGAGAGAATTGAGATTGTCCAGCCTGGGGAAGAGAAAGCTCTGCAGGTACCTTATGACAGCCTTACAGTGCCTAAAGGGGACCTACAGGAAAGATGAGCTATAACTATTTTAGCGGTGTCTGTTGTGGTAAGGACAAGGGGTAATGGTTTTAAAGTGAAAGATATTTAGACTAGATCTAAGGATGAAGTTTTTTATTATGAGAATGCTGAACCACTGGAAAGGTTGCCTGGGGAAGTGGTAAATGCGTCATATATGGAAACGTTCAAGGCCATGTTGAAGGATGTTCCTTCTCATTGCAGAGTGATTGGACTAGATGACCTTTAAAAGTTTCTTACAACTAACTTTGTAAATGCTATCACAGCATTTTTGATGTTTCTTGTTTTTTCCCTGCGGCTTTTGTAAAGACTTACTCATGTTTTTTGGGCTATATAAGTACTATATATAGAATTTGATCTCTGTCTGTGGTCCCTGCGTATAAAGTGACCTACTGTATTTTATGTGTGGGCAGTATACATTTAAGTTCTCAAGAGAAAAGATGGTGTGGGAGGGGTTTTAAATAAAGTGTCTAGTGAAGTTTGCTTTTGTTTTGCTTTAGAAGTTTCACCAGACTGTTTATTATTATTCTACATCTCAGGACTAAACTTTTAGTTGTGGTGGTAATGGTAATTTTTGCATACTTATTTCCTTGGATTTTTTCTCGTTCTTTTTTCGATGCCTGTGTTCTTGCTTGTGCAAGTGTTTAGCTCCACTCCCCATCTTTTTCAGAGCTTCTAGTTATAGATCATCTGTGTTACAAAAGTGATTAAACAGCTCACATTACAAATGACATGTGGGATTTAATCCAGATTTGGGGCTTGTGAAATGCATAGAATTCAGTCCAGTATTATTTATACTACTAATTAGTACAGAATTGTTCTGCTCTTCAAGTAATAGATACCATACTATTTATTAACTCTCAGCTATCCAGAAGTAGCTTATCTTCATTCTGAATCCCATGGACTGACTTCTGCCCTGGTCTTGTTTGGCACACAAATCTGTGCTTAGATGTTTAGCAACTGTGCTAAGAGCTTGGATTTGGGTTTGAGTTTGGAAAAGTTACCACAGCCAACCAATGTCCCTGATCCTGAGTCCTTTGCAACTGATCTAGCTGCATTCAGAGCTATCTTTAATTTCCTAGACTGTGACTAGTATCATCAGGACTACTGGGAATTATGGTGCAGAAATTTAGATGTGGAACCAGCTTGGATTTTACATGACTGGTTGTAACACAAATAGAACAGATTTGGTGAGGCTGAAGCACTTGCTTTTGGGCCAGGTTGGGCATGAGCATCACTTTCTTCAGCACATCTTGACTATCCATATTAACCAGTTCCTTTTTAATGATAGTGAGAAATGAGTAGCAGACTGATGTATATTACATTTAAGTTCCTTTATGAAACTGGACTTAGGTGTATTGCTTGGTTGTACAACAGGTTGTCCTGAATTCCTTCTTTCAGGATTATTTCTACATTTAGCATAAATAAAAGTCACTGTTCCTAAGAGTTCCAATTCCTATTTGAGGGCTATAGCTAATTTACGGGATTCGGCATCTTCTTACCAGCTTTCCTTTGGACCAGTAGTTTGCACACTCACTGCACCATCAGTCATTCAGGTTAGAGGGAACCACAGGAAGTAATCTGGTGTGAGCTCCTGTTCAAAGCAGGGCTGGTGCTGAACTCAGACTACATTGCTTAAGACTTTGTCAGATGGATCTTGAACACCCCAGAGCAGAGTGATTTTCTACACACGGTGAGTGACTTGTCCTAGTGCTTGATTATCCTCCTGTGTTGTTGTCAGTGACCAAGTACTGATGAGGGATGTGCTCAGTGCCTCCTTCCACAGAGCCCCAGAGCCCCGAGCTCTCTCTTGGCAGGGGAGCCCTGCCAAGGAGGAGAAATGTAACCTAGATCTCCAGGTTACTGAGCAGCCCTGAAAACTGCTCTGCTGTCAAGTGACAAAGGGCAGAAGGCATTTGGAATGAAATTAATAGTCCAAGCTCTAATGAATTGCTCACGTTTCCAACACTGAAAAAAGGATTGTGGGTTTCCTACTATTTCCTGCCAGCTTGTTTTAACGTTGTAGCAGTCAGGGTGCTGGATGCTGTGAATACTCTTAATTGTTCCTGAAATTATCTCCCTCGTGGGGCCTCTTCCTCAATACATGGCATCCTGTGATTCCTATTTCCAACTAACTGTAGGTTTGAGTGCCTGGATCACTTGCCACAGCACTCGTGTAATCTAATTTCATTTGCCTAAAATTTTGTATTCATTTGCCATCTAGTCTAAGCTAGTTACCAGGGATTATGCTGTCGCCAGATCAAGAAATGCAATTTCAAATTATGCTTTTTTCCACCGAAAGCCTTATGTCTAAACTGGAGTCAATGGAATCAGAATTTAAAATATTGGGACTGTAAACTGCACCTTTCAGTACCTTTTAAGAAATGTGCCTAAGAAAACAATAGCTTTTGGTCTCACTGGAACTTGCTGAAGAGTTCCTCAGTTATAGGAAAATTGCTTTTCTTTCTGTGAAATTCAGTTGTGCAATTTTCCACGGTTTCCAGTGTTCCTGCCCTTCGGGAACATCTGTCCTGTGGCTGAGGATACCACAACTTCCAGAGTTGCCAGTCCCCTGGGTTCCTCCCGGATCCTGCCTTGTATTTGGCAATAAACTTCACTCTGTGGTGTTTCGAATGGAATGGTTTGGGCTTTGTGAAATCCTGTTTTCCTACAGACTTTGTTTCATAAGCAAATAAGGATCAGCTGTTTGCTCCCTTCTGATCCAAGAATTGTCAGGACATAATGAAGCAAGTATACAGATGTCAAAATTTTTTCACAAAATATGCCACTGAACTGTGAGACTCCTTCCCCAGTATTTTGGTATTAGTTGTGATTTAAGTGGCGGAGTTCTTTACAAAGACCAAAGAAAACAGTTTCCATGGCTAGGCTGCTTTTTGGTATGGCTTATGGGGGCTGTATGTTTCCATGATAGAACTGGCAAGGTGGGTTGAGAGTTCCACACAGCAAGATGCTGGTCAAAAATTTTCACATTCCCAGCTCATTTACTTAGTTTATGAACAGTCTTTCTAGATTTTATTTTGGGATTACTTGCTATTTGAGTAATTTTGAGATTTTGAGGGGTCACCCAAGTGCTCTGAGGCCTACAGCTCCATTTGATTCTTGAATCCTTTCTCTGTACTCGTGAGTGCTCACCCAGTTCTGAGTTTTACTTAGACACTTGGCACAAAGAAGAACAATCCTGCTGCAGGAGTGCTGCTCAGCCACTGGGCAGCACTTTCCAGATGGGGCTTAGGGACTTGCACTGGCATGGATTAAACTGATTTTAGAGGCAGCCTGGGACACTCAGTGCAGTGTAGCTAGAGAAAGGGTTCCTTGACACCCAGGCCAGTGGTGCAGAACAACTTGCATTTATGCAGATGCAGCAGACTGCAGCAGCCTGACTGTGTCCATGCTGCATATATATATAATGCTCAATTGTCCTGGGACTTCTGAGGTAGTGTTTGGAGGACTGAGACAGTAGAAGAGGAGAAAGAGTCAAACCTGGTGTAGTCTTAGTCATAGTCATAGCCTGTTGGGAGCCTCCTCTAGAATAATTTTGTGCCTGAAATGCATCCAAGTCCAGTCAATGGGGAGAGAACTTATTCAGAGCAGTCCAAAATAGCACCAGAGAATGACCTAACAACTCCTCTGTGCAGGTGACTGGGACTCCGGTGCTTCCTTCCAATCCATGACTCCTTCATTGAGCAATGTGGGCATAACCCTGAAACCTATTTTTGTGACACCACAAATTTACTTTGCAGCAAGCTCAATGAGGTAAAGCCTGTGAAAAACCTCCATATTGTTTAAGAAGTAGGGAGACTCCTTCTCTTAGCTCTGGAAAACTGAGTCAGTTGCTCCAAAATAAGCAAGATTTTCTTGTGATTTGGAAGGTTAGGCTTGGATGTTTTAATCTGTTACATGAAATATGAAGTGTTCCAAAATGGGAAATTTTGGAAATTTTGAAAATTTGGAAAACACCACTTGTAAGCTCAAACTTGCCCTCATCACCACTATACATGTTAAAATGTTGTGACTGTGTGACTTCCAGGCAGGTAGCAGAAAGAGCATATTAATATTTAATTTTCATCCTGTCTGGCATACATACAGCCTGCCCACTCCCACTTCCACTCCACATCCCATCTTCTGCCAAGGCATTTCCACACAAAGGAAGGAAATTTCAGAGAGCTCTGAAAATATCCTTGGGTCTAAACAACCCTGAAAAGAAGGTGTGTTACCAAATACACTTGCCTTGGCCCGGCAGGGAGACCACCCTTTGGGTAGTTTCACAAGCTGTAAGGCCTCAAATTCTGCCAATGTTAGCACATAATCTTCGCTTTGCATTTATAAATGGTCCCCTAGCTCTTGAAGAGTTGGGGGAGTTTAGAAGAGACACTTTTCTTTGTGGGACTGAGGTTTTTTATTTTTTAAATCTCAATCAATGTTTTTTGGTTAAGGAACAAACCAAAGAAATTATTTGTTCCTTAACGAAAAACATTGAAAATGTGACTTTTAAAATATTTTAGTCATGTTTTTCCTCCTTTAGTTTTCTGTAATGAGGTACGGAAAGGATGGCAGAGCTGTTGGCACAAGCATAAAGGATAGTTGGTTGCTCTCAGAGGGGCTGGATGGGTATCTGGGAGGTAATGCTTCACCTGAGCTTTGTTTTCATCCCTGGTGCCCACCCAGAAGGCTCAATAAAAACCTGTTTTATGGGTTTTTTTTCCTTTTGCTATTGTTCTAGTGAGAGGAGGCTTCCTGGATTCAGCTGTATAAAGTTTTAATGAGTGACCTATTTGTGAGACTCCTTTCCACATTGGCAAACAGTGTGGATGGGAGGCAGCTCCTCGTGCTCTCTGCCCTGCAGCCACCCCCTCCTCCCCGTCCCCTCTCCGTGGGGCCCAACTGAGGCAACGAGAGCTTGACCCGCACTCGCCAGCTGAGAAATACAGCAGCTGGACACGGCATTTCTGCACCTTGCTGTATCAACAGCAAAACAAACAGGGGCCTTGTGGTGAAACTGGTGGTGTGTGCTGTCTGCCCCCACTGATGAGAAACTTCTCAGGTCCAATGCAAACATCTCTTGCTGAATGCTGGGGCCCACACTGTTGTTGACATAGCGATAAAATCACGTTTGCACCCTGCACCGTCCTTTCTTTCACTGCTTGTGAAAGGTGAGGAGTGCCCAAGCACCAAAAAAGCTGTGGGTTGGGATCTGGTGTGTCATGCTTTGCAAGGAGAGATCCCAGCGTCTGTCTGGATGGGGTGTAACATGCCCTACTTCCTTCTCCTCTACCTGCTGCTCTCAGGTTTGGGTTTTTTTCTCCAAACACAACTCTGGATTAATTTCTTCATAAAAAGAAAAGACGGTTCTTTGAGATAAGATCTTTTGCCATGCTGGTATTATTTAGGCATAATGTATTCCTGAGAATGGGATTGTGAAGTAGAACTGGAGGGAAAGCCCAAAATCCAAAGAAAAATAATGAATGATTGAAAAGGTGAAGATGTAACTTGGCACATTCTTTGAAATCCAGATGAGTTCATAGTATGCAAGACAATATGGCAGGAGTTTATAATGAATAATCCAGTTCATCATGTGATATTCTAGTAAATACTGAAAAAAAAAAAAAGAATTATTGCTCAAGTTTATGAGGCTAGGTATTCTTTATGAAAATAGTGCTGAGTTAACTTCCACAGGCAGCTCTGGTCAGATTTGTTCCACAGTTAGCAAAGACCTTAGAGGAAATAGCACTGGCCGACTTTAAATACTTAACTTTTGCTTTAACAGAAAGGAGTTCATGGGCTGTACTGATGACAGCCTAGTCCTTCACCTTTGACAGACTTGAAAGATATTCACATTGCTACAGTGAAGATCAAATATGTACCTTACATATGTTGGAAATAGACAGGATACATAAAGAGGAGAATAAGCAGGCATCAATTAACATCTGATTTCACCTGAGGCAGATGTGGCTTTCACATCTTGGATTTGGTTCTGTTTTACTGTTCCCTTATAGGCTTTGTGAGAGACCAGATGCATAGGCTGATTGCAAGCAGAGTCCATCTTTTACATCTACGTACTTAAGAATGCAACATTTGCTGTATGCAGGGAGAAGGACAAATCCATCTGTGTTTGTCTTGTACTTGGAAAGTGAAAGAAAAATGCCCATTTCAAGTCTGCAAAGTTGCTCCCTTTTCAATGGTTTTCCAGTGAGCTGGTCTATAAGCCCATTTGCAGCTCCGTAGAAAATTGTCATTACAGTTTGCATCCCCAGTATTTCATCTTCTACTTCTCTACACTAAGTAATAAAAGCTACAAGAGTGATATCCACTGTCCTTGAAATGCCCAAATTTGGTTGCAACTGAGTTCAAGGTCTGTGTAAATATCTTCATCCTGGAACACACTGGTTTATTTAGCATGTTGGATGGTTTATTTGTATGCATCTCAAACCCACTGCATAGTTTGGCATGGGAAGGGAGCAGCAGCCAACTGGCGTGTCCAGGAGTGAGGTCAGCTGGCAAAATGGTGAGGAAGCTGGCACAATACCTGCCTGCCACTGGTTTTGCTCCAGCTGATACTAATGCCCCATGCCATCAGGAGCTCTGAAGTCACCCACAAGTCAAACAACATTAAAGAAACATTGTAGACATTTATATAACACTGTCAACATGAATCAGTTTTGTTAATGGAATGTGCTTTATCAATGGCAACGGGAATCCGGATTTGGGGGAAAGGAGACTGGTGGGAGGTGGGCTGTTTCTGGGAGTGGGGGGAAGAGGAGTCTTTTCTTTGAGGAGAGTGAAAATCTTTCCTCTGGAAGGTCCCACCAGGTGTTTTGGTGAAGTCCTGTGGAGGAGTGTGCAGTAATAAGAAATTGAGATTCAGCGAACAAACCAGGAGGCAAGGATAGATTTATGTCCTTGGCAGCTCAGGCCGGTCTCCATATGTTGTTAACATTAGATGGTGAGAGAAATTAACTGTATCATACACTATTGCACAGCCTGCATGTTAAGCCTCTCCTGTTTAAAACCTATTTAATACAAATGGAAAAGATAAAATGAGAATTTTTCTCAAGTGAGAACAGATGGCAAAGTTTTCAGGCTCTGGAAGTCGGAGGGAGACTTCTCCATGGCCAGGAAAGAGGTGGGACAAAGAGCTCTCCTCAGGGCTCTGTGTCACCACTTTCTATAGCAGGAGTGTCTAAATCCTCCAGCAACGTGCATTGTGTTGCATTAGCTTACCTTTGGAGCTAGCCATACTTCTTTTCTTTGCTGTGGTTTGAAGCTGAAAATATTGTGGGCATAAAGTTCCAGGGTAGCCATGGTCATTACTCTTGATAAGATTTGATTCATTAAGCTGCATTTGCCAGCTCCTGCTTCAGCAAGACTCGGAGAGTAGGATGTGGCACTGTTGAGCATCTTGGTCATCTTCCTCTCTTATATCTCAGGAAATATAGGGGTTTACTGCTAATTTTTGTGGTGTCTAAGTTGCTCTCAGACCATCTCTCTGTCTCCACCTCTTCCTGGGCTGTAGTGCCAGCGAGTAAAGGAGCTGTAACAGATATTGGTGGGACCTGGAGGTAGTCCAGAGCCTCCAAATAAAGCAGGGAGGATGCATTTAAAACAATTAGTTCAGGAACTCTGTAGTTTATTTAATTTATTAAAGATGTGGTCTGACTTGAGCTTCTTAAAAGCCTTAATTGCAATTCTCTTCTTTTAAGATGAGAGCCTTTTCAAGGCTCTGAAAAAACACCACTTCCCATTTTGTCCAAAAATGGTGTCATTAAAACACCTGCCAGAAGAAACTGCAATTCTCATTTTACCTGCAGGGTTTTTTTTTAATCCATATCAATTTTAAACATGACAGTTATGCCATGCCAAAACAGCACCCCAAGTGATAAGGTTTCTGGGGGCTATTTTCCCAGTCCCTGATGATAACTTTCTTTTATCCAATAAAAATTTATTAGGTCTCTGAAATAGCAACATCAGTAATGAATTATTTACTGGTTTGCTTCACCTCCCAGCAGAGTGCCCTAAACTGATAGGCCTTAAAGTAATTTCCCTCTCTCTTTGTTCTATGTATATTTAAGTAATTACTTTATACAAAGGAGTGGAACAGCTCCAGGAGCAGAGCTTGGCAAAACAGGGCTGCTTTGTCAGGGCAGGCAGGATCCCCTCCCATGAGATGACTGCTAAGGATTCCACATCCTGAACCAGTATCTCCCAAATCCAGCATGCTAGCTGTTGAATAAAAGCACTACTGCCTTTGTTTTGCAGATTATGCTGAAACACAGATGCCTGAGCATTTCATGTGCCCCAAAACAGTTTAGTTTGTTTCAATGTCACTAAGGGCACTGCCCTTCAAGACCCATTTTGCTTTGGAAAAATGCCTTTTAATTTCTTTCAGTAGTTTATTTTCAAGATTTAAGTAAAAGGAAAAGAACCAAGGAATTTATTGACATATCTATAGCTTGCTGGGCCTTGCAGAGAAGAGGCAGTGAGGGAAGTGCAGCTGCAGGTTGATCCCTGCAGGGCAAGGAGATAACTTCTCATTTTCTGTCTGCTGCATGATGATGAATTTCAATTCATCTGGAAAATAGGCATGGCTGTAGGATCTCAGTTCAGCTCTGACCTTCTGGGCGGTTCCTATCATCGCAGGGCCTGGGGGTTTGGGTTTGTAATCACTTTTGCACTGCCTTATGCTCAGTAAACATTTTGAAAGCTGACTGCATCTCTAACTACTAGAGACTTTATTTTCCAGTGTAATCTGAGATCTGAGGCATGTTTTGCAGAAGAGTTGAGCTGTGGGCACTCATGAAATATACAGCAGAGGCTGCCATCTCTCCTGCCTGTGCTCGTAATTGCTGTCAAACCTGGTAGCAGCTAAATCACTTTATAGCCTCTGCAAATAAGAACAATTGAGACACCAGGTCTGACAGATGTTATTGTATGATTGCAAATAAACTGCAGTGTCTGGGTGATTTTGGGGTGGATTATCTGAAGGATCAAAATTTGTAAGGTGTCTACAGTACAGAATCTGAATTTCTCAGCAGCAAGTCATCAAAAAAAAAAAAAANAAAAAAAAGATTGGCCAGGAAGTTAGTTGTTTACCCTAAAACAGCTTTCTTTCAAGACTTTGGGTGTGGATGAAGCATAATATTTATTTAAAGATGGAGATAAAACTTTACCATTCTCATATAATCTCATATGTACATCTCTGATGTAAATACCTTCTTATCCCTAATGCCTCTGACTACTCTAATTGTGTATTGCACTATTTATACAACCAGGAAGAGATGAGTGAAAAAGAAAATCCTGTACGACTTTTAGGGGTACACAAAAACATCCAAATCAGGAAATGAGAATCTTTATTTTCACATGGATTTTGTGAGTTTTAGCCAAGAAAAAGGCTTCTAAACACACACATTTTTTTCTTGCCACATAGTTACTAGCAGTTACAGTGTAGTTCATGCCTAGAGAAGATCGGTCTAGACTTTTGCCCCATCTTTGTAATGACACTGCTGCAGAGGGTTTGGTGCTCCGTCCCTCCCCTCTTTGGGCTGCAGGCAGGGGCTCTGGGCAGCAGCAGCAGCCCTGTGAGCAGTGAATGGCACCGTGATTGCTGCGGTGAGGAGGTGCTTAGCAGGCCAGTCCCAACATGGCCTATTGCTCCCTTACCAAGGATTCCAAACTTGTTGACTGGGAAAACCCTACTTGCCAGAACAAGATCATTTTACACACAGTGAGAACAATCTCCTATTGTCTCCGGGGATAAAATGGTGCCAGTAAAAGACAAAAACCCCATGCCAACACGGTGATACATAAAACTATGTTAACTGCTTCACCACTGTATTTAACTATGAGGTAAAAGCTTCTGAGAGAGGTGTTTTTGGGTCTAACAAATCCAAATAAATGGAATGTAGTAATTATACTGAAATCCCCAAAATGTTGCATTCACAACTCTGTAACTATGCAACTATGAATACTACCATTTTATTGTTTGTTTCTTCTTGTGCCCTGGCTGAGTGTCTGTATGGTGGGGCAGGAGTGAATGTTTGACTGTCCCTTGCTGCCTTCCCAGCTTTATGGGGCTGCTGTCAGAGGTGAAGCACTCATACTTTTGTTCTCCATATCTGAAAAGAAGATGCTGTGACACATTTCAATTTTTCATGGGAATGTGCCATTTCTTGTGCTTTCTCTCATGGTGCTTCTTCTCTCTACAGAAATAGAGGCTACCTTAATTCCCCCTTACTAGACCAGCCCAGCTCTGAATAAACAACAGCTCCCTAAGGGTACCTGTGTAGTATAGCTAGGAATTTTTAGGAAATGGAAGGAGACTAGAGATGAGTCTTATCTAAGATGCGCAGTGACTCGGAAACTGTGAAAGCTGGTCTGATATTCCTGATTCCCTCTTCTCAGCTTTATGCCCTGACAATGAGCCTGAAGAATACATTTTTCTGTCCCCAACTCCTCCTCCAACTCACACCCTTGATGGCCTGTCCTGCCAGGTAAGGTGTCCAGGGAGAAGGGCAAGGGAGTTCCAGTGGCAAGGTACTTCGTTTTCACCATAAGCTCTTTATATAAGCTTTTCAGGAGAAGCCTGACTCATTTTCTCCAGAGACATTCACAGAATATTCTGTGTTGGAAGTGACTCGCAAGGATCATCGAGACCAACTCTTCAGAGAATGGCCCATACAGGGATTGAACCCGCAGCCTTGGCATTATTAGCACCATACCCTGACCAGCTGAACTAAAACTGTGCACAAAGGTCACGAGAGGTCTGCCCAGAAGGGATCCTGGATGCAGCAAGCACCTCTTTCAAGAGGCAGAGCATTTTAATATCCCAAGTCTGTTGTATTCAGTAGTAGAGGTAAGGTCCTCAGGATGTGAAGCAGCAGCTTGCAGAGCTCTATGTGGGAGATGGGTGTCTCTTCACAGAGAAGACTTTGCTCAAGGCAAGGGATGCTGGAAGCTCCCAGGCTCACCAGGGAGGCTCTGAGGAGGATCCTCAAGCTTTGGTGCTTCTGTCCAGTACAGGCTTTCAGGATCCTTTGGCTACTGGGACGTAGGTAGTCACAAAGAGAGTTTGGTGGCCTGAATCTTGGCTGAATCTTGCCTTTACCTGATTTTCTTTACACAAAATTATAATTCTACTGATAGTTTTGAAACCCATCTGCTGCTTATCCTTTGGTCTTCCATTATTCTTCTTGCCCTGCTTAAGCCTATTTTGTAAATTAGCTGGATCATAGTACAGGCATTGCCTTTGAGCAGTCTTTAGATGAGGAGGGGGCTTTACTTTGAGCCATTCCAGCCCCTTCTCTTTCTCTTCCCCCCTTCCCTGCTCCACCTTCCCTTCACTAAGCTCAAATAATGTATCTCCTAAAGATCAGGTAGAAAGGCAGTGTGTATTGTATGAATATGTATGTACAGTGCACATATATATGCATGGGTAGTGCATATGTATACACACAGAGCATGTAGGAGTATATGTATATGTATATGTATATGTATATGTATATGTATATGTATATGTATATGTATATGTATATGTATATGTATATGTATATGTATATGTATATGTATATGTATATGTATATGTATATGTATATGTATACGTATCTAGAGTGCTGCAGAAGAGCTCCAAATGCAGCACAGCCTCTAGATGCTACTGCATACAAACAACCAGCCCCTCTTTGAAAATCTCTTTTTTTAAGTTTGGATGTGCTCATTGTGGAGAGCTGGCCCCATGACGGGGCTTGCCCTTTTCCATTGATTACATGGCACCAAAATATAGACTTGAATGCAAGTCTAGGTTCATGCTGAGAAAACCCTGCTAACCTCAGGGAGAAAGAATTAGTCTGTTTTGGAATTTTAATTTGGTCCCAACTGTATTTCAGCTTTATTTCAAAAATCTGAAAGCATAAAAATCAGAAAAAACATACTACATAGATCAAGGCCATTGAGTTAACATGTTTTTTTAGACTAAATTAATGGAAGTGCAAACCACTACAAACAATCTGGTTGCAGATTGTTGTCAAAATTATATAGACACGTTTATACATTTTCATTTCCTTCCTTCCCAAGATAAATTATTCTTTAAACTTCTCCTGTGGAACACGTGTCTGGAATTCCAGGGGACTGAAATGTGTGGAAATGCAGCAGGTGAAATCAGAATTACATCTCGTTATGTACTTTTTTGACTCCATTATGGCTCAATTTCTTGCTTCCCAACTATGTCTAGATTAACCCCTCCAAGATGAAAATTGATTCTCTTTGTGTCTCTGAATTTACAGCCATGAGAAATAAAAAAAAAAAAAGAGGTGAGAAAGTGTTTCCCTGTATTGCTCTATGTTGTTTTTGTTTTTTTTTCTTTATTTTGGTAAAATCAGCTGTTATGACAGAGGCAGCATGATAAATAATAAGCAGCAAGCTGTCCAAGCAAGAGCTTCTTTCTCACGCTATTTCCTGCAGAGTCAGATTGTATGAATGCCTGCAAATATCTAAACTTGGGGCAGTATTTGAACATCCCTATTACCTTTCCGAGCTTTAGATCCAGCTCTTTGATTTGTTCTCTCAAGCTCCTTAAAGCTCCTTCTCTGCCAGTTTGGATGATGTGTAGGAGTCTGTAATGAATACGCTCATTATCTAATACAAAGTGGCATAAAACACTCATGCCATGAACTCCGCCACACAGCTATACCCCGCTGCAATTCTCTGATTCATGCTGTACGAGATTAATAGCATTTATGTTATTCATATATCTTGGTTGACCTTGATCTGTTAGAAACTCCCTCCTTTTTATCTCTGTCCCATACTGGGGAGGTTTTGTCCCACATTAACAATGGAACTTTTGTACTTCAAAGCACATTCCCCCCACGCCCAACATCCTGAGTTTTAATTTTCTTTACATATATAATATCTGTTCCCTTCTTTTTTGCCTCTCATATTCTTACCTACATTTAATGGGCTGATACTATCTCATGAGCTGCAAGCTTTTATTTTGTTTTTTTTACATATCATAGTTAGTTAACCCTTTGAAATCTAATTGCAGAAAAATATTTGAATTCTACCAGAAGAAATGAAAACATGTTCTAAGAATAAACAGTATTTGTAGCTTTTCTCTGTGACATTTGCAGGGCAAATACTATCATTTCAGCTGCAACAACACATAAGAAGATGTGTATATAGGGAAAAGATGATACAGAAACTTGAATAAGGAAAAGGCAGAGTCACATAGTTATAGATGTAATTTTTCAGAATGCTTTGAGTTTCTCCTTGGACACTGCAAAACTGAAGCATGTTCCTGCCTCTTGCATTGCCTCTGTTCTTAGAGAAATTAATTGGCCCCTGTGATCCCCCACTTCTGCTTCCCACTGTAGCACACTGCTCCCTGCTCATGGTGATGTGAGAGAGACCCTTTGTCTGTGAGAAAATCTGGGCTGTGTGAAAAAAAGATGTCCCATGGGAAGTAGGTGTCTGTGGTCTAATGTGTCTCAGTCAACAGGTCTCCCTTTGTGGGCTGCAGCCTCTCACCACTACTGGTGGTGCACAGGGAGGTTGAGAGGTGAGCTGAGGCTGGGAGGAGCCATCCCCTGCAGATGAGGAGCCATCCTTCCCTGTCCCCTGGCACAGCAGCAGTGCCTCGAGGAGAGTTTGCTGCCATACTGGTGGGGAAAGAGCTCTGGATGGGCCTGACAACGCTTGTCCAGAGCTGGAGCAAGAGCTAACAAGGCTCTGGGCTGCGTGAGCCTGGGAAGAGACAGAGGGGCAAAAGTGGAGCTGGGCAGGGGCTTCTGGCAGTGCATTGGGGCAGGGAGGTGCAGAGAAGCACATAAGCAGATGCTGAGAGAAGGCAAGATAAGAAAAAGATCAAAAGTGGGATCTGGTGACAAGCATGAGTGACAGTTTAGTGAAAATCAGAACAGAGCCCCTACATATAGTGCAAGGAGAGATGCTGCCTGAAGCACTGGGGGCCAGACTCACACCTTGAGGAGTCATGGCTCTGATGTGCACTGGACCTCCTATGTCTTTACTGTCCTTCCTGGCCATCACACCATAGCTGGAAGTGGGATTCAGCTCTGTCTGCATTCCAGTCTGTCGTTGCTGTGACACCAAGACAGCAAGCAGGGAACACCAGCTACCACCTCCCTCTTTTCTTTTCCTCAGCACATATCAAGACTGAGATCTGTCAAAACAGGTGTATGCCTGAGTCCAAAAAGTGCAACTGGCAAGGACCATGTGGTTCTTAGGCTTATAACAACTTTCCAGTCTATTTATTTATTTACATCTCTCTCCAACTTGTGATCGATGGCTTCTTAATTTTTATTTTCCCAACAGCTTTCTGGAAGGCTGGATTAAAAATGTAACAGCAAAAAACACTGATCTGGAAATATTTATGAACCAAGAGCTGCAGGAAGAAGCAATATCTTTTCTTTAGACACTGACACAGCTGAAAAAATAGGCAATGTCCAGATATAATGGCTCAGCTTTAGGTCATGAAACCTTGTCTTTATTTTTTTCTCCAGTGGTTCGGCCTAATAAAAGATATGACATCTCCTTTCAGATCCTTCCTTCCCTATGTTCCTAGACCATCAGCACTTATCAGTACACGTTTGTGGCCAGAGCTGTGCTGCTTGGAGCCTGTTCTCCCTCCAGCTTCCTGGCAGCTGTGGTGTTGTCTCCTCGTGGCCCCGCTGCTGCCGGCCTTCAGCCCCTGTGCTGGGCAACAGCAGCCCCAGGAGCACAAGGGTGTCTGGTTCTGCTCCACACCCATAACTCTGCATTCACACACAGGTCTGTTTTCGGGGGATTTGCTGAAAGGGAAATAAAACTATTGCATCTAATGCAGAGTAAATAGAGCAGATCCTACAAACCTTTCTTTGTGATGTATGGTGAGTTCTGTGTATTTTTTACTGGTTTTTTTTTACAGCATATGAATAACCATGAATCAGAGTTATGAAGCAGACAGTGCTTGGAAATACTTATGGGTTTTCCATGTGTTGTTTTCCAGGTTTGAAGAATATTAAGATACATATATGTTTTAATGCATTAAATTAGCTAAGGGAGAGAAGAGGAGCAACCAAGATAACTGTTTTCCAATCTTTGCTTTAATCTTGCAAAAAAACTCCTGACACTTTCTAATAGAATTCCAAAGTGATAACAACCTTACAGCTATAAGGCCCATAGTTAAACTATACTGTACCTGTGTTGAAGGAAAGCTCTGTTGTCTCTGAGTTTGTGGCAGAACATATACTACTTTCATGGGATTAGAAGTGTGTATTCTCTGGCCTTGTGAAATTGTTTTGCTTTCTTGGCATGTTCGAACTTCTTGAGGAAGTGAAGGACTTCCTCTATGAAGGGCTGTGCTTACTTCATTTCTTTGTGCTCCAAATACTGAGACAGCAAGTTCCTCGGGACATCTGTTCTTTGTTCGCTCTGGGTTTATTTATGACATGCATCTGCCTGCCTTTTCCTCTCTGCATTCAGCGCTAGGAAGAAAAAAGAAAGGAAAGAAAAAAAAAGAAAAAAAGAAACTCTCGGTGCTGCTACAAAACCATATCCCCTAGCCTTTAGTAAGAGATAGACTGACGATTTAAGGCACAGTTTCACACTAAATTAAATTGCAAGATGCAGTGCCAGGAAGTGTATCTGAACATCAGTGGGGAAAATATCCTCCCCACCACCATCCTTTTGGGCTTGGAAAGAGCTGAGCTGCTTTCCCTTTTTGTTATTTGTTTTTTTTTGTAGACTCTAGCGAGCCATGTACCAGTGCTACCAAGCATTGTCTATCCTTATGGTATTCACCAGGCCAGAGCCAACTAAAAGGTTTATTTTCTGGCATTTAAAGTCTGAGTTTTTGTCAAAGTTTATCCTGTAACTAAATGTACCACATTCCTTGTTTCCATAAAGGCCATGTGAATTCCCACAAGTTCTACAGGACTCATGTACTGCATACAAAATTGTGTAAAAACAGTGCTTAAACAGGATGGGGCCCCAACATACTTTGGGTAGGCTCAGGCTGTATTGCAGATGTCCTACAGCACCTCATAGGACATGGATTAAAAAGTGGTATAAACTTTCTTACTGCGTCTCCTGAAAAATCTGCACTTGAAAATCACTTTTTTCTGAAATAGACATGTCAAAGCACAATTTATGATCCCAGAGTTGGTTGCTAGGCTTAAAGTCCCTCTCACTCCAAATTAAGCTCATCCTTTAAGGTTCCTCTGTGGTCAGGGGTGGTGGGTTCATCCCACTCAAGAGGAATTGTCTGAAATAAGGATTGCTCTCTCTCCCCAGGGATTCTTCCCTCCTTCATTCAGGGGTAGTTCTAGCAGTATGCTTAGGCTAGCTGACTGTATGTTACATGCTTAATATTTAGACAAGCTGTATCCTACCATGAGCAAACAAAACTTGTTCTCAGCTGGAAGGCAATGTACCCAGACAATGACCAGGATAATACAGAGACATTTGCAACAGTTCCTCAAAACATTCCACAGCACAAACCACATGTGAGACTTTAAATGTTGAATGGTGCTTCCATCTTTAATATATGTGGCAGCTTTTACTTGCTACAACTCCTTGCTGATTCATGAGAAGATGCAATGGAAGAGGGGAGAGTGATTATAGCATTTAGATTTAACCTCAGAAAGGAGAGAATTCATCTTTTCAGGCCCATTGGGAAAATAAATAATTTCAATAATTTTGTTAAACTACAGTGGAAATGATTTTGGCCAAAAGCCTTTCTGCCATAAAGGATGACTAAATGCTTAACTAGACTAGAGGCTATGGAAACCTTCCACTAGAGGTTTGTGAATAAGAGGTTAAACAAACTTTGGTTTAGTTTATAAAAAGAAACAAGATCAGTTGTAGAAAGATGGGCTTGTTCCAAAGTTACAGAATGTGTTTGCCAACACTGATCTCTGGGCACTGAAGTCTCCTTCCTACTGCTTCTGCTGAGGAAGGAGAGTCAAAGCAGGAGTCTGTCTCACAAAGAACTGGGGAGTGACTGATATAATGACTCTGGACATGGGGAAACTTCTTGCATTGTGCAAAGAACGTGTGGATAAGGAGTTATAACAGAAACCTGAACAGGCACTGCATTACTCAACAAGGACTGATGAAAAGCCATTTGAGTTAATGAGTTACATGACACAAGTCTGGAGAAAGACAGCCAAGCTCAGTCTGACGGCAATTTCTGAACTTGGTAAAACTTCTTTCAGGATGAATGTAGAATGGCTAAAAAAATGGTAAGAATTTCCAGGATATACAAGGAAAGGAAGTAGCAGTCAGGATGAGAAAGAAGCAATTGTGTGTATAATGTTGTGTCTTGCTTGTTTGTACATCCCTGCCACTCTATCCCCTATAGCCATCTGCATTTGTTGCCTGCCTTGTTTGGGATCTGGACATGGGCTGTATTTTTAGCTTGATTTGAAACATTGTCAGTGCTTGGCTCTGAGTTGCAGAGGCTCTTGCCATTTCTAATATTCATTGTTTGGGACAGGGAAGCCTTATATAGCCTTGAGCTGGAAGATAATGTATTCAGATTCTACAGTCACAGGAACCAACTGATTTACATCCACTTGGTGTTAAAGGTTTAGGTAAAACATCCAAAGACCTCTTCCTGTTGTAGAGTAAAAACTGGGAAAATTTCTATCTGGTACCATAATTCACAATTTCCTTTTACCTTGTTTCTTTTATAAGTTTCTTTTAAAAGTGGATCCAGCCTGGAATTTGAGATGGGGCTGCTGTGGTAAGGGCTGTGTCTCTGTTTGAAAACCAATTCCTCTCTGCTTACCATAGAGGGAGCTGAGAGGACCAGCTTGGATTGCACATTCGTCTTTCTGCCTGCTGACATTAGATTAAAGGAATCTGTGTCTCTATCAGTAGTGACATCAAACCATGAGGAGAGAAAGTGCCACAAAGCAGATCCACTGAAGTCAGTATAGAGTGGAAAAGCTTAGCTAGCTTTAAGGAAATACCCATGAGATAGTGTGGTTTGGGCACTTCTTCGGAAAGTGAAACCGACTTTGAGGTTCCAAAGAAACGTCTGCTGCTGATCGGGGTCACATCTATGAATAAACCTTATTGCATTTGTTCTCACAAAGACCAGCAGAGTATTCTCTGCACATGTCAGAAATATGAGGGCTTTCTTTCCTCTTTTGACTGCCACTTGTGAGACATGGCTGGTTTAATAGCAGTCATCCAAGAGACAGTTCTTGGCCATGAATTTCACATGGAGGGATGCATACTGTGGTTCAGACTCAAAACCTGGAGCCTAAGTGCGCCAAAAATAGCAAGAAGTGTCTAAGATTAAAAGCACTGTTCCTTTACCTGTGTGGACAATGGAAAGAGTAAGAATCACCTACAGAAAGGAGATACCTCTGCTTGTAAGGGAAGGGTGTCTGGGACACCTCGGGAATGTTTGGGTGGGCACCTTGTCCTATACCACTACTACAAATGGGACTTTTACCACAGAGTAAGTGGAAATGAATCATTGTCTCATGACCCTTTATTTGCACAGACATCAGGAGCAAAGCTGTGCTCACCTATCATAAAAGCAATTCTCTTGTAGACAGTGTGAATTTGCACATGTTCTAGATATAAGTGGTTTTGAAGCTAATCAAATGTTTTAATGAGATCTGTGTCATAAATACTGTTGTATCATAGGATACTACTACTGATTCTATGTGTTTACTTTCCATTTACACTGTTGGCTCTGTTTATTGCATTTTATTAAAGTTCATCACACAGGTTATTTTTAAATCTTGTTGTGAGAAAGATGAACTCCAACATGTAGAATAATGTAAATAAGTAAACTGAAAATAGTTGAAAGCTTCTATACTCAGAAGTGCCTTATTTGAATTTCTTGCGTGGGAGTATTTGCTTGCAAAAGACAGGATATTGATGATCAAACATGCAATTAACGAGAAGAGTTCTGTGTCTTTGTACTAAACAAAAGTATATTGCATAAAAGCTCTGGCAGTTTATTTTAAAACATTTTTCACTCATTTAAATGTATGAATACAAATGTTTCAGTATGTTTTTACTGTAAGTTGACTAAATGTAGTCACACATTTGTTAAAAAGAAAAAGATTAGCTTTCAATGACTTAAAAGCTCACAGAACTACTGACATAAATTGCTTCATCTGTGCAAGCTGATCTGCCCATATGTTATACTATACTGGTTCATTTCTATATTTTAGTCACAGGGTCACTGAAAACATCCTATCAGATCTCCTGTGCAATGTAGCCAGTAAGTCAGCTTGCATTTAGAGCCAAGTCTATAGTGTGTATAGGAGCTTGAAAGCATCTCAAAAGACATCTCATTCACTTAAAAGACTGATGGAAGGATATTCTGCCTTAATATTACCACCCTGTCACATTTCAGAAATGCTTTTAGGTTATCATCATCCCTCTGTGTTAGTCATCCAGCTTTCTAGTGCACCTGTTTCTTTTTTTTTTTCCTTTTTAATTTCTTTTTTTTTTTTTTCCCCAGGCTCCTCACAAGTGTCTGCATTCACAGTTTTTGTGTGTCTGTTTGTATTTTACTCTGCCATCTGACACCCTGTTTCTTTGCTGGGATGTACCTCTGCAGTCCCAGTCTTCCACATTTCCTGTTCAGTTGTCATTTTTATCCTACCCTCTACTCCCAGACACAGAGTTACCTTTGTGCTCTTGACATCTCTAGCAGATGTCTTCATCTGACCTGAGTGCTCCCCAGCACCTGTTAGCCTTCCACCAAATCCTATTTGAAATAATGCCTTCCCTTTGCAATTCCATCCATTTTCTTGAGTAAATTGGCTCCACTGCACTAAGTAATCCCTTCCTTGTATGATCATTTTTGTCTTTATTCCTATCTTATCCAGTATTCAGGAGAAATAATACTGCTTTTACATGTCTTTTACAAACACTGGGCTTTCCTTGCCAAATACTGCAAGGTGTAGCAATGAAGAGCAGTTCAGGATGGAATTTGTGTGGCAATTTCAGCCCTAATGACTGTGAAGTCATGTTTGCATAAAGAGATGTATTCTCTGCACTGCCTTGCAAGAATAAACTGCATTAGTACCTCATTGATGAATTACGGACACAGAAGTTTGAAGCGATATATAGAATGGAAATGGTTCAAGAGAGGATTTAATAACCCAGAAGTTCAAAATTTGAACCATATTTCTGATAATCAAAGCATTATTCCAATGATCTTTTAACTCAGGCATATGTGAGATACAAGTTTGTTGTCACTAGCAGAGAAATGTGCATCCCTGGAAAGATACCCTTCAGTCTTGTGAGGCATCGAATTGCCCCTGATAAGTGAGGTCTAAGGGCAGAAGACACTGAATCAAAATTGCTGCATCTGACTGGGGCAAATCCTCTTTTGTAGGCACACAGATGACATACAAAACAAAAGTATGACCTACTCTTGATTTTGCCTAGCTTTTTTAAAAAGTGTGACAGTGTCCCAACTTGCTGCACCTCCTAGTGGTACACAACCCAAATTCTGACACACAAAAAGGGGTTAGAGAGTGTTCTCAGCTGCTGCTTTTTGCCCATTCCCACCCCAGTGAGAATGAATGTCTCTCACTTACTCTGTACCATGCTGCAGATATTTGAAGTGATGTGCAGAAATCCTCAAGCTGGTCAAATTTGCCCATATTCAGTTCCTTTACTTAACTGGTCTGCAAACCTCACATTGCTCTACTAAACTGGCCTGCAACCCTCACAATCTTGTGTCACATCAACAAGACATGATTTTCTGCTTGGGAATTGGTGACATAGGCAGTAGCTTAGCACATGGAGCAAACTATTTGCTCTGTTTAAAAGCGAAGAAAAACTTTCTCTTTGAAGTGTGTGGTGTGAACATTTCTTTTAATAAATGTTCGGTTTGTTTTTGCTTCTTTTTTAAAGAGGAAGAGAGTACCTCATCTAGAAATCCATCAAAGAATTCTTCCCAAAATGTGCAAAATATGGTCTCTATATCTAACAGGTGTGTTTGAATTTAAAGAAGATGACAAGTTTCCTTTTGAAACTTATTTCTTATTAATCAACACTGCTAAAGTACAACAAGGTATAAGATTTACCATGGTGGGATCCAGATGTTTTCTGGGCTCTTTCTCTTTTTCTTTCTTTCTTTCTTTCACTCACAGATCACCTTTCCCTGTCTATGAGTTGTGCCATAAGGCAGTGGCTATACTTGACTGTTGATTCTTGGTAACACATTGTATGAGCAATATTTTTATTTGTTTGCTTGCTTTACGTATGGGCAGAGACCATTTAAAGCAGTGCAAAATTACATAGGGAAAGTATAGGAAAACACTCAGGGCAGTAGCTAAACTCCTCTCTGAACTGTGGCCATTTTCACTGCCTGCATGGCCACCACTCTACGACAGGGCAGCCTACACCACATCTGTTCAGGACCTGCAACTGCATTAACCTCGGGATTATGACATCAAGAATGGCATTTGTACAATTAAAAATGTTATCTCACAGGGCAGCCCTTGTTGCCCTCGGCCACCTTTGGGTAAATTGTGTTGTAGGAAAGGTTAAAAAAAGCTGCTGGAACTAATCCTTTTGATGAAACCTTTAACAAGTATGTCAAGCTCCTCTGATCTTGGCCCTGGCAGAGTATAGTTGTAGCTAATGTCCCCGTCTCTAACTCACCATCTAAGACCCTCTTTCCTGCCACGTGTTTTCTTCATCAGTTTGTATTTCTGCCAGTCAGTGTCACAAAGCACTTCCTGCTTCATCCCCTCCTGACGGGGTTAAGCCACGCTGATGGTCTGCAGTTGTGTGCAGCTTCATTTTTCATAGATTCTTTCTGATAACCATAACATGAACTCTGGAGTATGTGTTAGGAACTGAAAACAGGCCAAGTGTTTTGTATTAGAGCCTCTATTCCCACATTCACCAATTCTCCAAGGGCTGAAAATGCATCAGTGACATGTATGAGAAAAAAAAGACTGGGACTAAAATCAATTTTCTCCCCTCTTGCCTACATGAAACAAAATTAAAAGCACAATGAGCCTTATTCTTTTTTCATTTACTGCCGAAATTCTTCTGCTGTCTGTGAAGCAACTCTTTTTACACCACTGTAACTGGAAGTAGAATCAACCCCGGTATCTGCTGCAGATGTTTACACCTTAAAAAAACAGGAGCACACACAGTTTCTTCAGGTAATAATTTTTTAAAAAGTCAGTAAACATTTTATCTTTATGGATGGAGCTAGACCCTGGAGAACTGATTAACCAAAACTTGTAGCTTGCTCTAAACAAACTATTTGGTACTCCCTTATACATGACTGCCTTTCAATATCCTGGTGCGTATTGTGACCCTAAGCTGTCAGTTTAATGCCTGTGTTAGCATAGATCAAAGGAGAACAGAAACAAAATATAAAAATATAGCAATAAATAACCTACTGTGCTTTCTTATCTCTAGTGAATATTTTATATTAGGCTGGTTTATTTGCTTGGTATTACAGAGTCGTCTTTACTTCCGCTGAAATAAACTGGGGTGAAAAGCCACAATAATCCTTCAGATAAAATGGAAAAAGTTATTTATGCCTGTGCTATTCATAGATGTCTCTTCTTAGAAACTGGCCATTTGTGGTTTTGTTTTTTTCTGTAGCATCTGCTTTTCTCCTTGAAATCTCACAACCTTTTAATTTTTAATTAAAAAAATAAAATAATAAAAAAACGTAATGCAGACTCATGCTAACAATTCTGCCATCCTGGATGCCAAAGTGCTTTCCTGTGGTCGGTTTTTGGCTGTGCACTCAGACAGTTGCACTGTATATCAGGCATTTGTTTAAAAAGTAAACAGCTACAGTCACCATCGGCATCAACATTAACCCATGATGTGCAGGACTTTTTGCTTTCTTAGTGTCTACCCTGGAGCCACCTGAAGACTCATGTAAAGGTGGACAGGCAAGAGGTTGAATGGATCTGAGGGAGGTTGTTGCTGTGAGAAAAGCAACAAGTGAGCCAAGTGTCATTGCCTGAATGCTAAACAGGGGTAACCATGGATTTGCTCATGTGATTTGGTCCCTTTACACTGCTCAGAGAAAGGGATGGAGGAAATGCTGCTGAGGCCCTTACAGCTGGGGACAGAAGGGGACAGTCCCTCCCTCCCTGACAGCACCAGGCTGTGCAGCTCCCACATGCACCATTAAAATAGATCAGGTTAATTGTCTAAGAACAGATCAGCTATGGATTTTTTCACAGTATTGTTTGAAGAATAATTGTGGTTTCACAAGTTATTTTTCACAGTAACATGTGAAGAAAAGGCTAAATTATTCTGCTCTGTTCAGGATGCAGTGGTATGTAGAAACATTTTCCAACAGTAGGTGCCTTTTGACTTAAGAACACAAAGAATTTGGTTTGGGTTTTTTTTCTCCCTTTGCTGCAATTTTGACTTTAGGTGCCTAGTCCTGTTTTAAACATCAGATCACTGTCTGGCTCGATCTGGCAGTTCCTCTGTATTAAAAATATTTTTTGATGCTTGCCAAGAATGCTATATGAGTGAGTAATATGATTTGACTTACTGAAAGGGCTCTAATGCAACATTAATTCAATGTAACAAACCCCTCTCTGAGCAGAAATACAGCTTTCTTTAAAAGCTGGTGAGATAACATACTATAATGTTGCAACCAGAAGGATTTGCAATGCTTTAATTTTGGCTGCCTATTTAAATTTGGGCAGTATAGAAATTAATCTGCATAATTATTTGCTTTAAGAATGAATCAAAATTTTTATTTCCTGCATTAGACTGTACTTTTAAAGCAAGTGTCATTGGAGATAAATGCCTCTGTTTGCAGCAGTGATGTATATTAACACATCTTGCAGAAACTGCCTGTTCTTTGTGGTACAGAAAAAAAACACTGATAAATTATGTAGATATCCACAGGTTTTTATCAAACTTGGAAAATCAAACCTAGGGTTGGTTATACAACTAAATTCTTTACACACAAACGAATATACTGAGGCATGTTATGGGGTAATATGGAGTAGGGCTCATCTAACATTAGCTCCTGAAAGGTAAGTCTCCAGGAACATGTGCTTCTAGTGGACTATATACCCCATGTTCAAGTTGAAGGTAAATTCTGCTCTCAGAGCAGTGGCAGTGCCTGGTTCTAGGAGGGCTTGTGAAAGCATTTCATATTTGGGGGTCCTTTATGGGAAGTGACATGGAATCACTTTCTAAGCTGGAACCACGTACTTCTAGTACTGATAATGATGCCACTGCAAGTCACTCATTTCTCATGTTAAGTGGATCCATTATTTTGGCTCTCTGATCTTCCAGTTCCAGGAATGCCCTGGGCTTTTTTTTTTTCTGAAGCTGTATTTCTTTTTGAAAAGACCATGAAGTGGATTCATTTCTCTAAGGAACATGAATAAATTTTGTTTTTCTTAAATTCCTGGCAAACAAGTTGATGAAATCCATATGGATCACAAAGTCTGAAGCTTGAGTACAATGTTCCTTGGTTGAGCAAACACTTGTCTTTTAAAACAGATGACTTTTAGCTGTGGGGATTATATATATATATATATATATATATATATTTGAGATCCGTTCTGTGAGCCATCAGCTCGACTTCAAAAACATAAGACAGGAAGCTGACTGCTTCTGAAGGTGTTTTTCCTGCTTCCTCCTGTTAAGCATATATTCTTTTCAGATAATGGTTTTTAATTTGAATTTGTCATAATATCTTATAATTTAAGAAAAATTGTTAAAAGTGGTTTGAAGCTTTCATTTTAAACCTTACTCATTCTCAGCCCAAATGGCTGAGAGTTTTAACCTTATTCTTACTCTTGTCAAAATGCTTTCACCATGCACACATGTACATACACACATATATCATGTGTCTTCTACTTTGGCCAAGCTGCAGATGATCCAATCTACTGGGATTTTGTATCAATCTCTTTTCAATATGTCCTGTGCACATCCCCATGCCCCAGCATGTCTTTAGTCACACCTTCTTGGCACCAGTCTGTCTCAGACATCTTCGAGTGCAGGCTAGAATGGGAAAGCATCTTTGGGGGCCAGTGCTCTGAAAGGCTGCAGAGAAGATTCTTTCTTATATGTCCCAGGCTCCTCAAAGAAAAGCTATGACCTTCCCTCCTTTGGAAAAGGGAGTGACCAGCTTAGTTAATTAAAAAATGCTTGTTTGTGAAAGGAATAGCAGTGAAAGGAATCATCAATGAGCAGAGCTCTTCTCAGTACCATCTTTGGCTCCCCTAAAACCTTTCCTGGGGATTCCACACCAGCCAGGTACCTCACAATGAACAACTTTCCCTCTTTTCCAGCAGGAAGAAACAGACATGTTTAGTTGTATTCTCGAATATCTTTTCACCTCCTCAAAAGACAGGAGAAGCAGCAACAGCCCTAAAGTTCCAGGAGAAGTGTGCATGGAGATGAAAGCACTGGTGAAAGAGTGAGCAGCACTCATGAAGTGAGATGGCCCCATTTGGATGGGTTGGAGGGTGAGGATGGGTTTGGTGCATCCCTTTACAGAGGCTGGGGAGTGCTGGGCAGCTGCCCTTGCACCTGGAGGCTGGAGATTGCTCCTGGCCACTGTGGTGACCCTACACAGTAGTGCACAATTATCAGTTGATCTGAAAAATAAAGCAAAAGCTTTTTAGTTTAAAGCCTCAGAAACCTTTAAAATTGCTTGAGAGGAGAACAAAAGCAATTAGCAAAATATGTTGTTAGAAATGAGGCAGTTTCTGCTGATTTTTTCCTAAATATTTCTTTTGTATTTGAGGGAACAGTGTGTAGTAAAAAAAATTAATAATAGTGAAAAGTTTTCCTTGGCAAAAAGAAAACATTTTGAAAGCAGCTGAAGATGAAATGTCAAGGCAGCTGCTGGATTGCAGTCTCCATGGCAATCACAACACAACACTTTGATTAGTTAGGCACATGGCAGAGCCTCTGGATAAGAGTCCAGGGGTGGTGGTGGTGAAGGGCAGGTTACTGTTTTTTAAGGACTTAGGAAAAAAATCAGCACAGAGAAAGATCTGTCCTTTTTAAAGAGCACAGTATATCGAGTTTTCTCTTCAAAAGCACTCGTACAACCATATTGGTACTTAAAAAAATCTTAAAATTGGTAACAGTCCAATGCTTTTTGCTAAAATAATTATTGCAAAATAGAAGGATGATTCCCTTATTATGAGGTCCAAGCGTCTTTTGTCTTTCATGTATTTATATTTTCAACACCCTGTAGAACAAGGAAGTCTTTTATTCACATATTTTCTTGTGGGGATAAGAGACCAGGAAGGCTATGGTGTGTATTCAGGAGAAAAGGCAGATGTTTGGACACTGCATCACCCCATACAGGCACACCCAAACTACTTGCCAAGTGAGCTGGGCTCACCTGTGTCCCCATTTGTGCAGTTTTGACAGTGACATGAACTGAACATGCTGGAAGCAAGGTAGAGCTTCCTCTCCTTTTGCTCCTGCTCTTCTCCACTTCCCAAAAAGCAGAAGTGAGCCTTAAATACTGTGTTATTGGTTAGAAGTGGACAGTCCTTCCAGTCAATGGTGCCTCACTGCAAACAAGGACACTTCAGCTCTGTGATTGTGGGTTCTCTTCAGACCTTTTGCCTGTTGTGTTTTGACTAGAAATGGGGAGGAGGGGTGTGTGTGTGCAGGGACACACAGGACTGGCTCCTGTGACGGGTGTGCACAGCATGGTTCACCTCTGAGGTGATGCTGTAAGGACACATCACCAACACAAACAGCACAAACAATGTTGCATGTTTCAAAGCAGTGAAATAATTGAATTACATAGAATGACACATCACCTGCTTATCCTTTTTCTTTCAAAAAACCCACACAATTGAAGATCAACTTGTATTGCTTTTTTTGTCGCTTTTTGTTTGTTTTTTTTGTTTTTTTATGGGAAAGCTTGAACAAGGAGGGCAGTACCAAATCTTGTAATATGTTTCCTCAGGGTAAGTTTTCTTATCTCTTTTAGAACTGCTGCTAGTTCTGTGCTGTGCTGTTCTACATCCTCACAAGTCAGGAATGTTAAAATCAATCCCTTCTTCATTTTGTTTGTTGATTAAAAATCTCCTCTTGCATTTTTGAATTCAAGGGCTAGTCCCTTTCTTTCACCTGGCACACATTTTCCTGGGTAGGGGCCATCTTCCTCCACTGTCACTTGGCACCATGGCATCTCCAGCACCCCATCTTGTGGGGACCTATCCCCTGAGCAGTCCCTTGACTGTGCAGAAACTTCTCTGGTCTGACTTCATGGATCAGCTGGCAGGGTAGAGATCTCAGCACACAGACAGAATGTCATTTCAGGCTGAAAAGTGCAGGAGTAATGCAGTAATATAAAATAATGCCTGAAGAAACCCACACAACCTAGAAGGGAAGAAAGTCCTGTAATTGCCCTAAGCTTTACTAATTGTGAGACCTCCAGCTCTGATAAAGGAAATTGATTTCATCAGTTGTCAGTCGTCCTCCATTTTTTTAAAATGATCAGAAGTTCACATTTCCTCCAGGCAGAGCAAAGTCCTGCTTTGCTCTGCTGTCTCTTGTTATGCTGAAAGCCTTGGCTATAGCCAACCCTTGCATGTTAGGCAGGGAAATTTCTCTCTGCCTGGTGGTATTTCTTGCTGGGATCATGCTGAAACGAGTCCCTGTCCTGACAACATCACTTGGAAGTTTCTTGTTAAGTTTGTTTCTTCAGCCCTTTGCTTATTAACTAATTAATATATCTGACTTCTAGGGCAGAATTTGTCTGTTCTGGGTTTGAACTGGTTTCTTCGAAATACAGCTGGGCACCCTGAGAGAGTGTTATTAACTATGATGGGTAGTACAAAAATGCAGGACAATGCTGACTGTTTCTTAGAAAAAAAGAGGCATGCTTATTTCAAATTTACATGAAACTGAATTCAAAGAAGCCATATTGAAAGTGAAGTTGTTTTGTTTGACTACACATCAGGAAATATTCCTTTCCACCTCTCCTTCACTCCAGTGCAAAGCTAACTCTTAAAAAAGCTGTTCAAGGATGGAATTTTATCAGAAGAAAACTTGAAATTTTGTTGGATACCATCAGTTCTTGCTTGCTTGGGTTCCAGTTTCAGATAGATGTGTATTGACAAGCCTTGGTACTACTCTCAGAAAAATGTGACAGCTCTTAAAAATAATAGGAAAAATTGAAAAAGGGAACCAGAACAGGCACATGCTCCTCCCTCTTCATTTTAAGCAAATGATTTTGGCAGTGCTTTTCCAGCTGACTGGATGTGTATAGAGGAAAAAGATGTACCAGACTTTTAAACTGTGAGCACTGAGCTTTATTCTCAGTAGAAAATTATTATTTTAAAATTTGTTGAAGGAACATTGGTGGGGAAAAAATTTTTTGGGGGTCAGATGAGAGGTTTTGCCTAAATGCTGAGGGATTTTTTTTTCCTCTTTCTGTTTATTATATTCAGACTTGTCCATCTAAGATTTGGACACCTGCAGTAGGGCACATAAAGCCACTCCTGAGGTTTAGTAGAGAAGCTGGCAATGTGGCATACAAGTGCTGCATTTAATCAGTGTTCCCAGGAAGTGACTGTTCTGAGGGGACAATACAGAGGACAGCATTGCAGTTCCTGTCAGAACCATGTTAATTCACAGTTGCTACCTGAGCATTGCTCTTGACTTGAGGTAATGTCAGGAGTGCTGGAGTCCAACTGTGATGCAGACAGTCAGGGAACAGAAATGTCAGCCATTACTATTTCTGGATGACTCTGTGTTGAATTATTATTTATTGGGGTTTTTTAGATAAAATTGACACAGATGTGGATTGAGTTAGATGTGCTAAAAAGTAATAAGCGAGAAATTAAAAGCCACTCCCAAACTCTTTTACTTTCATCTACACTTATATGTAGCACAATTCCATCTCTCTATAAAGTTCGTGTGGGGCTTCCCTCTGTGCTGTGTGTTTGAAAGGTCTTTGTTCTGTTATAAAATCTGGAAGCTGTGTGAAGTGCAGTGTGTGAGTGCAGGCAGCTTGCTGTGACGGCCTCTCTGGAAGTGCCACCTCTGACAGGCTCAAAGCCTGGTGTCCATTTGAAGACTATCTGCAGGGGAAAGCAGATATTTTTAGAGGCACCCTCTAGTAGTGATCCATTCTTTGCCAGTTTGTCTGTACGTTTAAACAATAATCAAGCTCTTCCTGTCTCAGCTGGTGATTCACAGTAATTTTGTCCTATACAGGCTCTAGATTAGATGGAGGCAGCTGCGTACACTTGATCAGACTCTCCCATCGGCTGAATTCCGACAGGCTGGCACTGTCCTGCTTTAGCACCGTCCTTCATGCATACAAATGTTCTGGCATGAAGATTTCCTAAATGACATGGCTGAGGCTGGCCAGCATGGGAACCCCGCTACAGCAGAGAATAAATAAGTGCCTTGCCTATGAGGTTCAGGCTATTTTGTTTCCCATTTAAGTTGCTGCACTGGAAATGTGATATATGCAGTTAATCTTCAACCAGCAATCTCAGACATTATAGATCCACTTATACCTTGTGATGAATTACTTCAGTATTTGGAAAATATTAAATAACATTTTTTTGTTAACATGGAAGTGTGACCTGAAGGCTGCAGCTGGTCCCAGTGTTTGGTGCTGTTTGTGTCCTGCTGTCTGGCTCTTCCTCTCTCTCTTCTCTCGCTACTGAGACTCAGCTGGTTTATGTCCATCACAATCAATGGAAGGACATTTCCAAGCTGGTAATTGCTGAGAGGATCCGGTGCTGATGGTTTCTGGAGCTGCCAATCTAGGGAGCAGCCTTTGGCTCCTGCTGCACACAATATGTCTGCAGTTTTACCATTTATCTCACTTTACATACTTGAACTGAAAGAAAGGTTTGTGTAAGCACTTGCAACTCATTCCTGGGGATGTCTTTCTCCCCCTCATCCCCTCCCTTCTGCACTTGTGTGTTATCAGCTATTGCAACAGCACCAAACTGTGTCAAATAAGGTGAAGGCTGTTGTCAAGTTCAGAGGTAATGCTTCACAGTGACTCCATTCAGAGTCAGGTGGGGGCTTTGAAATAATCATGGATTCATGATCATGGGAAAAGAGACAAATTTACTGCCTTCATTTTGAATGTTGAAGGCCCAAACTGTTAAAATGTGATCTGTAAATGCAGCTGCAGAAAATCTATTTCAGCATTTTCAAATGTGCTTCTAAGCTCAAAAGCTAGTGAAAACTCTCTGTTAAGGAGACACAGAAGGTGGAAGAGCAAAGAAATCAGCCTGCTGATGTAGGTGATTGAATTGCTTCATTTAAGCTGTCAGATGATAAAAATGTTGAGTGGGATTAAGTCTGCAAAACCCTCCCTATGCTGTGACTTAGGTTCCTAAAAGTCATTCAATTTCCAGTTTTGCTTAATCCTGTAGACATCTAAAATTCACTAAGCCATTAAACCTTACCTTCTATTTGAAATCTTCAGTTCCTCTTTTGATTAGCCTTCAAACACTCAGATTGTGGTTGCTCTGAAATGAGTGTCTATCTGTCATCTAAAGCAGTTTGGGATTCAAGATGAGGAGGACAGGCACTCGAACACTGCCCAAGCCCCTTGGAGAAGAAAATGAAAAATGAGATTTCAACAAACCACTGATTACTTTTGTTTGACACAATGACAATGCCCATGTGATGCTTGTTAGTGCAGTGTCTTGCATGCTGACAGAAGGAGGGAGATGCTGGGTGGTTAGCACACTGACAGAAAATTGACAACAGAACAGAAATGCTATTCAGCATCTTTCATCCAAAGAGCCTGTGTAGCCCTTAGAGCTTTTAGTGGAACCCAGCTGGACCCAGCTAACTGCAGTGTACATCTCCTTTCTAGTAGATTATCAGTGGATAAACAACCAAAACTGTCTTGGGGATCAGGATAGTAGGTGTCTATCCTTTCTACTTTGGTTTCTCAACTGTTTACTAAGTTAGATAGAAATTGTACTGAAGAAAACTCCTAAAATGAAAATGTTACCCCTTCCCTTCCCTTCCCTTCCCTTCCCTTCCCTTCCCTGAAACTTCCCTTCCCTGAAACTTCCCTTCCCTGAAACTTCCCTTCCCTGAAACTTCCCTTCCCTTCCCTGAACTTCCCTTCCCTGCATGTGCAGGGAGGAATGCTGTCTTCCCACTTTGGTATCTTCTTTGTTTAACTCAGCTGCTGGTCAGGACTGTTCACATCCGTTTACTTCTCAGGCTCCATGGAGACTGAATATAAATCCAGAGTGAGGTGACAAAGACCTCATAAAAAGGTGTTTGCTTCCAGAGAGATATTGAGAAATATCTCATAGGTAGCTACTAGAAAACTGGAAGTAAACATTCTTCTGACTCTGAGGGATAAAGTTCACAATCAACTCTCTATTTATTATCTTACGCCTTCAATGAGACATCACCAGATAGCAAAAACTGAAGCAAAACTCCATATCTTATTTTCTTACCATTTTCACCATAGGTCTTATCACATCAGATCTGTACTAGGTGGAGGATGGAGAACATCACTCTCTTGTTTACAGAAGACTGGGTTTAGATAATTGCAATACTGATCTGTGGAGAAGACTTAGTCTATGACAGATTCCTCTGTCTGTGTTCTGGTCCACACACAAATACTGTGCCATGGTGTTTGGAGGACGAAGGAAAAAGGAAGGTCCAGTCTGTTCTCCCCTCTCTTCTGCTCTAAAAGAGCCTGGCTGTGCACAGCTCAGCTTTGCAAGGATGACTCCCAGAAGGAAGGAGATCACCTCAGTGCCATGTCTGGTCTGCCTGTGCAAATCCATTCCTGATTCAGTTCCTTGCACATGGACAAAAAGAAAAAAAATAATGTTTTGGAATGGCTTTCTGGCTCAAAACTGCTCAGTCTTTGTAATGTGACAAATCAATATAGAAAGTTATTGATGATTAATTTGACAAATGACAGAAATGATTGGTGGCACAAGCAATTTCTAATTATTATTTAATTATATATCTTAAAAAAAAATCTCATCTGAAGCATATTCTTAAAGGGAAAGGTTTTCAAAACAATAGGATAAAATATATGCAAAGCCTTTTGTGCTGCCTTTTTAGCAGTGTCTGGCAGCTTTTTATGGCTGCAGACAACTTCAAATAGAACAAGACAGCAAATCATCCACAGCAAAGGAACAGTGACAGCTAAACTGGTAGGCAATAAAGCACAAAAATAACTAATACTTCCCTTTTAAGAAATCAATGGAAATATTGTACTTTATTACTATTTTCAATTGGACATGGAAGATGAGAATTCAAGGACTTTCAGTATGATCTAGAACAGCCTTGTTAGACAATTTTATAGATTTTTTAATGGAAAACTTTGTTTTTTATTAGGTTTTATAGCAGTAGGTGTTTGATTAGAGAAAACCTCGCAGAGATCGCTTACAGAATATCCTACCATCTAAGGTTTGCCTGAAGGAGTAGAAATTTTTGCCTTTATTTGCAAAATATAAAAAATCCAAATATAAATTTTGACAAAAACTATCCTAAGACTTATTCACAAGAAAGGTGAATAAATTGATTTTTTAAAAAGAAACAGGTATCAATCAAGGTTGAAATACTCCTAGGTTGCAACACTTCTTCCACAGAATTTATTGTAGCCAATACTGTTCTTAGGAAAATCATTGTGCATATGTTCTTATCCCAAACCAAACAAATCATTCACACGTAAGAGTGTGATATATTTGTCTGTAGGTAAAAAGAATAAACTCTTTAAGTGACAACACATTCATAAAACTGCAATAATGACAAAGGAACTGTAGGAACGGATCTTCCCATTTTTACCAAACAACAGCAGGTGGATTAACCCATTTGAGCTCCTTGTGGAGACAAACAAAATATATAACATCCTCCCTCATAAAACTCCACATTTCATTTTCATTTCCTGGGTAAACACTGGAACAGTATCAAACAGCAGGTGTCCTTTGCCTTGCAGGCTTAAGGCCTAAATCCAAATATTCGGATGTTACGTGAACACTGGGATGTGAATATAACTGGAACTCCTTTGACCTCAGTGAATGAACACATGAGCTTAACTAGAGAACAGTCGTCACACAGGACTGAAGCACATGAAGATGCTCAAAATGATAAATAACCAGAAGTGAGCATCCAGAGTTTCTCTTTCCACCTATTTACTGTTCACATAAACTCTATTCTTGCCTCAAACTGTGAAATCTCTGACTGTTCCCTTTATCTTTTTTCACTTGGATTTATAGGTGCAAGACACACTGAATATTTAATTTGTTATGCCCTGAATTATAGCATCTCATCTGCTTGACTAAGATAAATCATTAACACATGGGTTTTTAAATAACTTGGAAAACATCCTGTCTGAAGGTATTTCTGATATTGTCTAGTCAGGTGGAATTCAAAACATTCCTATAGCTCTAAAAATATACATACTCATGATTTCTTCTGTCACAGATTGGTGCTTTATTACGCTTGCTACTAAAGTCTACACACTACACACTAACAGCTCCAACATGGAATTTTCTAAAGCATATTTATTTTCAGCTCAGTTTTAGACACAATAACATTGGTTAATAACTGCCTAGTTGTGCTTGCTCTCTAAAATATCTACAACATCTGCTGTCCTTTGCTATGATAACTGAAAAAATAAATAGTAGTAATGTTGATTAAACCTGATGTTGATGGGGTTAGACTGTGCAATTCAGTACAGCCTTCATGAATACTATTCTCTATGGTTTGGAGATAATTCCTTTTTTGTTTTTTTAATTTTCTACTGTTTCATCCAACTAAATTGCAAAAAATCTATTTCCAGAAAATTTCCTTCTGAATTATAAAAGCTGCAGTTTCCATTATTTAATTCTGGAAAGAAAAATCAAACTCAAATTTGTGTGAAAGTTTGTCTTGACTTTCCCCCACTCTTCCCACTTGCAGCCTATTTGAAACATCAGAATAATTTTCTGCTTGCAAAAGGCATGGATTAATAAAGTCTACTTCCATTTTTGTAAGTGTTTTCAACTTGTTCAGTGTAATAGCTTTATAGTGTGAGTCCTTGACTAGCAAAATTACAGATGTTATCTCATTTTTTCATCAAGGTGATTCTGATTTTCTTCTAAGAGCACTAAAACTTTGTGATCTGAAAAAAGAAAAGGAAAAAAGAACTGTTTGTGGATGTCTGGTCACAGGAAGAAGTCTGGGAATTTCCAATTCAGCTCCTATTAAAAAAAATCATTCAGTATGAAAGCTATAACTGGATGTTTAGTTGAAGAATAGCCTACATTTAAATGGTGCAGTGTACTGACAGATCAATACATTTCTGGGTGACTAGATGGAGAATAATGGACAATTTAAGCTCTTTGAAAGGGAATTGGTCACTCCTACTTGAAAAGGGTTTGTAAGCTGTTCCACTGGCAGTGGAAATGATGAATCTACTGTGTTATAAATATGTTTTGTACCTTCCTGTTCCCTCATGTTATTTCTAATGGAATTCAAAAATAATAATAACTAGTGATTATCATTGATTATTCAGTTTGTAAATGGACTGGGTTCCCTTTCTATATATCCCTCTGGAAGAAGAGGTGGCCTGTGTTATGTCTGATTTTGGATTTTGAACATATTTACTGGATGGGTAGGAAGTACAAACCAAATAGCCACGCTAATAGAGGATTTCCATTATCCTTTATTGGAAATCCAGGTGGAAGATGTGTGGATAAATGGAGAAAAAGAAAGGATTTAATCGCTCTTCTGAATGTGCCAGGGTGACCAATATTTCTGCAGCACACATCTTTTTGCCTAGCATGGCTTTATTCTCATATCACACTCGTGGTAGAAAAAAAAAGTAGCAACCATAATTTAAAAGAAATACCACCAGGTATTTCTCACACCACCAGGTCTTGCAAGGGAAATGTACCCAAGCAGGTATAAAATTACTGTGAGCTCCAGCAGGTCCCGTGGCATGAGCACGAATCTTTATGGCAAACATCCATCTGCCATTTAGATGTGTCTTGATGTGCTGTGTGCTAGGCAGTTGTAATTGCATTAGCCCAAGTTATGTCGTGTTTGGACTTGGAGCTGTTGCCTTTAGTTACCTTTCTGGGCAATCAGCTCACTGCCATTCTTGTCCTTCCTTTCTGGACTATGGAGAAAGGCTATTTGTGAAATGGCTTCATCCACGCTGCTACGGCAAAGAAAGCCATCTCAAGCACTGAGGCCTCTGTCACACTCCTGATTGTGCACACAGTTTAACTGCTTGCTTTCTCCATTTCAAAGTGTCACAGGATCACACTGTAGTTTAGGGTGGAAGGGAGCTCTTGAGATCACTGTTGATGGAAAACTAAACTAGAGCCAGGAGTGCCCTGGCAGCCAGAAGGGCCAGCCCTGTCCTGAGGGACATCAGGCACAGCATCAGCAGCTGGGCAAGGGAGGGGACTGTCCTGCTCTGCTCTGCTCTGGGGCAGCCTCACCTTGAATATTGTGTGCAGTTTAGGGTGCATCAATATAAAAAACACATTAAATTATTAGAGGGTGCCCAAAGGATGGCCATGAGGATGGTGAAGAAGCCTTGAGAAGAAGCTGTGTGAGGAGGGGCTGAGGTCACTGGTCTGTTCAGCCTGGACAAGAGGAGACTGAGGGGACACCTCACTGCAATTACAACTTCCTTGTGAAGGGAAGAGGAAGGGCAGACACTGATCTCTTCCCTGTGGTGCCCAGTGACAGAACCTGAGCAAATGGCCTGAAGCTGTGTCAGGGGAGGTTTACGTTGGATATTAAAAAAATGTTCTTCACCCAGAGGGTAGCTGGGCACTGGAACAGGCTCCCTGGAAAGTGGTTGCAGCACCAGCTTAATAAAGTTCAAAAGCATTTGGACAATGCTCTCAGGCACATGGTGTGACTCTTGAGGATGGTGCTGTGCAGGGCCAGGAGTTGAACTCCATGATTATGATCGGTTCCTCCCAAGTCAGCATATTCTATAGTTCTATGATCTAGTCAACCCTCTCTGCTCAGATAAGGTCACCTAGAGCAAGCTGGCCAGAAAAATTCCCAGTCAGGTTTTGAATATCTTCCAGGAAACTCCACAACCACTCTAGACCACCTGTTCCAGTGTTTGATCAACTTCAGAGTAAAAAAGGCTTATTTTTTTGCTTTCAAATGGAATTTCAGGTGTGTTAACCTCTGCCCATTGCCACATATTCTATCACTGGGCACCACTGACAAGAATCTGGATGCCTTTTCTTCATCTATTGTATACTTTTATCACATTTGATAAAATCCACCTCCCCCTGCCTCCGAGGTTTTTCTCCAGGCTAGAGTCTCAGATCTCTCAGACTTCTCTTTTGCTCATTATCTGATTGCTAGGTGCATGCTCTGACTGCAAAATCCATTCTAGTGCAGTTCTGTTCTGTAACCTTTATTGTGTCATTGACATTTTAAAAGATCGTCAATTTCCAAGTTACACACATATAATCAAAAAAATAAAAATATTCCTCTATGTATTCTCAGGACTTCCATGGCAGTTTCAGCTACCTGCAACTTTATTGGGTACACTCATGTACATTTTCATAACAAAACATCATAAACAAAATTGTCTTTTTGAATGCTTAGTTTTTGGTAGGACAGGCACAAACCACTGATTTACACTTTAGCCTCTCCTGATGCCTGAGAGCTAAAGTAACACAGCCTGTGGAGTCACCAGTGGACAAATAAGCATTGAGGCTCCTACACTAAATTTTGCTCCTAATCAATAATCTTTTTGTTGTGTCCCAATCTCAGCTTTGAAGTGGAATGGTCACACTATTATATCTGTTCCTCCTCTGTTCAGTCAGGCAGGCTATGGTGGTTCTGACCTTACTGCAGTCCATTTTCTCACCTCAAAATGTTGTTCTTATTTGATGGAGTTTCTATTTTGTTTATTAGAAATGTTAATTTTGTTTAGCAGAATATTGCTGTCTCCTTCCAAAACTCTTCAGATTCACTGGTTATGGTCCTCAATTGTCTTTCCTCTGGGAAAAAAAAAGCCTATTTACATGGCGGTTGTCTTACCATCACAATGTTTACTTTACTTTCAGTACAAAAAGCTTGTTACTAAATACAAGCCAGATGGTGGCTTGTTTTTCCAAAAGATAACATTGTAATATAGACAAACATGCTGTGATTTCTCTGAGGATAGAAAAATATTTTACATCAATAATGTCTCAAAAAATTTACTTGTGGAGACCATATTATCTTTTATTACATTTCTGGGTTGTTCTGTGTCTATACAAGAGAATACATCCATCTTTCCTCTCTTGTTGACCCATTTTTTTTTTTTTTTGGTCTTCTTTACTTAAGGTCTGCTTTGAAAAGAAATTAATCATCCTCTGATGATTCTAGGCAAAGGGAACTTTGCAATGACTAATCTAAAAATTCAGGTTTGATCATATGCTATTGGGATTTCAGTTTAACACTGAACAGGGGAGAGCTTTCTCTCTTAGTGTAATGAATGATACTGATCTCCAAATATATTGCTTGCATCCACTGTATAAATTCCCCTTATGGGTGTAAACCCAGCTTTGAAAGATGTCTGATTTTAATCTTAATTTCTTTAGCTTGGATATTGCTTACAGTGTTAGTGCTGTTGTCTCTGACCTTGCCTGTGCATCTGTTCAGTTTAAAATTAATGATATTCCCTTGGCTTTCAAGATCTACTGATGTTCTGTTGTGACATAAGCAAATACTCCACTTAAGAGAGGTCATTTAAGGTAGTCCTTCAGTTGCCATCTTTCTTGTCTAAACAATGGAAGTCGTGCTGGCATTTGGACAGTTCTGCAAAGTAATGCTCTGCATTGCATTCCTAGCTTTTCTCTAAAGTGCCTGGGATTTTTTGGGCTTATTGGTCAGCATGCGTTTAGCATGTAGTGCTTTAGGGATGTTTGCTAACACAAGGTGCTCAGAAGTAACTTAGTGGCACATGGAAAATGAATATGGTCCTCCACAGAGAAGCTAAAGCATTGCTGGGTACACACTGCTCACAGCATTTGCAGCCTGTGGCACTGGGCATAGGCATCACCCTCTGACAATAACGTATTTCACAGGGTTGTTCATTTATCTGCCATGTGTGCTGGTAAAAGGTTGGCAGCCTTCAGGCTCAGCTCCTCAGCAATCCACTTGGATTTGCTTGCCTTATTAGCAAAAAATTAACAAGAGTAGGAACAATCAGTTTTTGGGTGCAACCTTTCACAGTCAGCAGATTCTGAAATCCATGTGTGCTTCTTTCCAGCTTTGTCAGTGTCATATAATTTCTGAGAAATCTGTCACTCTTGATTAATCACCTGTCTCCATCCAAAAAAGTTCCATTGAGAGACAAATCAGAAGTATGGCTGTAATTTAGAGTCCTACACATAAAATAGGATTTTTTTAAGGCAGGGTTTTCTAGAAACATAGAGTGAAAGTCCATTTCTGTCTCACAAATATGGCAAAGGACTGCTGACATTAAAATTTAAAACAGACTACCTGTAAAGAAGACAATCAATTTCACAATGTACTGTTATAATATTAATCTGTGGGATGAACTTATTGGGAGACTACCTATGAATTTTTGGATATATTTACTATTATATTTTAATTTTTCATTTTGAAGCAATATTTTCATTTGAGCAATGCGTTAAATTAAACAAACAAAACAAAAAAGATTTTTTAAAAAAGAATGTGAAATTATCCAAGCTACCAATAATACTTTTCATTTGGAATTGAAATATTTCATATTAACCCAAAAATCTTTCAAAAGCTTGGTTGGTTATTTTGCGAAAAAAAAGGGTCTTAACTTGATTACTTATTTCTTTTGGAACTGTTCTCACTTTTCCATTTTCTGTTCTTTTTTATTATTCTACTAAACAAAAATATGAATATTCATATGGTTCTTTTCTGAGATGTTATTTCTCTGTGTATGTTTCAATCCTAACCAGAAGAAGCTGAGATTGCAGCTTTCACTAGGAAAATGCTAGTACTACAAAAAATGACTAAATCCTTTTTCTTTAGTTATGACATGAAACCATTGAAAGAAAACTGAAAGCTATTAAGAACAACAAAAAAAAATCCAGCAATTACAACCAGTTCTTATTCTTATTTCTGACAATATATTTTTCTAAGAAAGCCTTCCTTTTCAGTACAATTCATATTGATAACTCCCTGTTTTGCATACCAAAAGTGTTACAGGGATATACTATTCAATTTCAATTCCAGACATCAAGGCATTTGTTGCTTCTCTTAACAGCCCTAAGAAATGTTTCTGTACCTAAAGGCTTGTCTAATTCTTCCACCTACATCAGTAATAGATATTAACTCTGCCTCATTTAATATCCTACCCGTACTTTTTTGTATTAGCATTACAACAAAATACTACTTCAGAAAGAGATTTTCTAGACAGTATTTTGGAGAGCCTCTCTAGTTTTCTTCACAGATCATAGGGAAATGCAAAGGACACTAATCTCTTAATTTCACCACTTCATTATATAACTTAAAACTCACCTGTCCAAAATACACACTGAAATCTTGGTCCTTGCTGCCTCACCAGGCAACCAACTGTTCACTTAAATCTAAAGATTTGTGCTTCACACTGTGAGAATAACAGCACAGAAAAATCTGCACTGTAGAAGTCAGAACATAGCATTAATTTCAATCAATCTTTAGACTTACAACTTTTAGATTACAAAATATCCTTCCACAGAAAGATTTACAGATACCTGAGCTTTATCTAAAGGCTCCTTGTCATCAGTGGTCCCAGTGGGAGGATGCCTCAACCTCTGGGGATCTGCAGTCTTGTGCCATTTTGTTGCAGCTTCCAGGCATATGGTGAAATCAGGAAATGCCATTCAACATGCACCATGTGATTTATCACAGTCACCAAGATATCAGTTTCTTATGATATTTTGTGCAGACTCTCTTACTGTTTATCCATGCCCTGAAATTTTCTCTGTGGCAGTTCTGGAAAACTGTGCAATCTTTCAGGGGCTCTGTACGTTTTTGGTTTCTCTGATGCCTGTTTGAGTGCTTTGTGAAGGCAAAGAAAACTCTAAAAGGAAAGACTGCAGAAGTTAACAGGAAAGGTGAGACAATGGCACAGATAAGAGAGTCAGGTTCTCAGCTTCAAAGGAGTTCAGATAACAATGACTAAGACAACAAGTGATGGGAAGCATTTGCCTGTCTGGCTCCATCCTTTCTGGGATCAAAAGACATGGAAAAACCCTCAAAGATCCTTGAAGAGGGAGGGGACTCAGAAGAGTGCCCAGAATTTGTCAATGAGAAAGCACCGGTGGGCTCCCTCCTCCCACATTAGAGAGAGAGGTCACATTTGACAGAGAAATTGGGAGTAAAGGAGGGGTTCCTTTTGATAGAGTGGAGAAAAATTGGTAAATAATGCATGTGGTCAACATAATTTAAAAAATAATTTCACCAGTATTGCATTCTTTCTGGTGAAATACAAATGTTTTGTTTTCCATTACAAATGTTTTCCTTATTGCTGTAGAAGATATTCAGGCTACAGGAAGAGTCCTCCTAGAAAGTCTAGTCTGTCTCCTATTATCTTATCTGTCTCCTATTTATAGCTAAGAGAGGATAAAATTTTGGAGAACATGTTTTGGATACTTCTCTGAGAATGGGCTCAATGAAGCCAGTCACTCTGAGGGTGCATTGATAATGGTCAGTATTGTCTTTACACTTTGTATGTCACTCTGTGTATAATAATTTGAAGACCAGATAGATCACATTCTAACAGAATGCTTATTTCTCTCTCAGGAGACTCCTCTGAACAAAAATATTGTGATGAGCACATCCCTCTGTCCATCATATTCAGCATTTCCTTCTTTCCCATAAGTGTCTGCAGCCCGTGTGCTAGCTGATTGTAAGAAAACTATTGATCACAAAAGTATATAAGCAAGAGTAAAATTATTCATATTTCCAGGAAGCCTTTGGTCTCTGTTTGGACCTGTGGTGGCTATTACAGGAACATGCCACAAGTGTTGTAGTTTTCAAGAATTTAGGATTTGCTGATAGACATTTTGGTGCTAACAGTAATAGATCACCTCTCTCTCTCCAGCTCTTGTGTTAGCAACTCTCTGTAAATCTTTCATTAGGAATTGGTAAATCTGGATTAATTTTGTTGTCAGTGGTAAGAAATAGGTATCTTCAGAACATACTCATCATACCTCAGTTAGCTGTTTTTGTATGAGATGAGTCAGCCTCAGTAGCTGAGTATGTCTGTACATTAGCAACAGAGGACAAAAATTCAAAAATTGGCTGAATGTTCTTATCCTCTGTTAGTTGTCAATATGTTGACTTAAATACTTCATATATGTGTATGATGTCAGATATCTGCCAACCACGACTCACAAGAAACTTTAAAATAATTGAGTATTTTTAACTTTAAGAGGGAAACATTGAAACAGTAAATTGTTATTCCAAGTGTTCAGAAGGTAGCTGCAAAGAGAAAAGAAACACAGTCTATCCTTAGCCAATTGGCATATGAAAACAGCTGCCTAGCATGGCTTTAGGGTAGATTTGAATGAAATGAAGTATGATTATCAATTAAATGAGCAGCCAGTGGTGGTTATGTGATCTCTGTCTCTAGAAGTTTTTGAGAACTGTACAGACAAACACCTGTCAGCACTGAGAATTTGCCCTGCACAACCTGCATCTGCACATCTGCAAGAAGCAGATGATCTTATTGAGCTCCCTGTATCTTTGTTTTCTAAGGCTTCATCTGTATTGACAATTTAAATCTGCTAAGGTTCATTTTCTGACATGACTCCAGCTAGTATAGGGCAATGTGTATCTAGAGTATTTAAGTGCCTTGGCCACCCAAGATGAGGTGGCCAACTCCACCCCACTCAAGATGGACATTGGCCTGTGCCAACTCCCAAGTCATACCTAGAATTGGTTCAGAAAGTTGCTAATTGATGTCATCCAAAGATGTGTAGAGTCCCTCCCAGTATTTGAACAATACCGATGATCAAGGCAAATTGCTCAGGAACATTCCCTGGCCCAATTTATTTGCTGATATCTCTATAATTTGTAATTCTGTAGCCAAGTTTGTCCACATGCTCATCAGAACTGTTCTAAAATTGAAAAACGAAATAAAGCTTAATGTTCTCTACACCTGAAAACAGTCTTTTATTACTTGTACTAGCTGGTGAAGATTCTCTGTAGCTCTCCTATCTAGTCTCCTATCCTTTTTTTCTCAGTAGAGGGCATCCTTAGTACAGTCACTTCAGCAGCCTGTATCCACACAGCAAAGAGTCGGGGAAAACTTCATATTGCCTCCAAAGTAGACTACACTGCGTAAACACTTGGTACACACATATATTTGTGAGAAACACTAAGTCTTCTGGAACAATTTGGGACAGTATTCTTTTGAACAGACTTTCTACTCTTCACCATAATAGGCAAAAAAAAGAGGGAAGTAGGGACTGGAACACTAAAAAACACTTGTGAAAATTTCTTGTTTAACTTTTTTGGGGGACTCGACAAAAAGAACCAGTTTGAGCATAGAGTCAAAATAGCATATTTATGTTTTTGTCAGAAGAAGAAGGGGAGATTTCCCCATTTACTTTAATTAAAGTTCTCCACAAGCTCTTTTTTCCACCCTTAGGTTTGGGATCTTGGCAGGATTTATGTTTTTTAAAAAAATCCAGCATGTTCACTAGGCAAATTTTCCCATGCTTTCAAAGCAGTACTGCTTAGGCAATCAAATGTTAATCCAACCACAGTCTAGCTTTTGCTTTCTTCCCAACAGCTTGATATCTCTTGCCATTGCTGTAATATCCTCAGATGCAGAGTAGACAGTGATGTCGCTGTCCAGCACATAAGTGGTAACGAACTGCAGCATAAATAATGAATTGATAACATGCATGTGTTCCTCACCCCCAGAGCATGTGCAGGGCTAAGCCAGCTGCAAGTGATTTATTCAACGTACCAAAGTTATACTAAATCAAACTAAACAACATTGCCTTTTTTTTTTTTCTGTAAGGGTGAAGTATTTCCCACGAAGCTGGTAACTCATATCTATTAACTTATAGTCTCTATAACTCAAATGTTTTGCTTCATAACGCTCTGCCAGGGGTAAATATCTAAACAATTGAAGGCAGTCTCTAAGGACTGTGTTAGCTTAATAACTGTGAAAGTGAGCATGCAAATGAAATAACGAAAGCACATCTAAGGAGAGTATAAAAGTGAAAGAGTCTGCCTTTAAACATTTGTTCACTGAGTCTGATCTGCAAAGCACCCTGAATATTTTAAAAAGCAGACCAATGTAAAACTTGAATTACAGCCTTTAAATCTACCTGATCTGTATTGTTCTTCATTGGTGGCCTTCACAGATAAATGTAATATTTATCTAAGAGATCTGATAACAATAAAAAGAAAAAAGAGAGGAAGTTTTAAAAAAAATTAAAAAAAAAATTAACAAACATCTTTATTATAAAGGAGGTTTGTACCATTTCTTTATTAGAAGTTAAATTTAAATGACAATAATTTTGCTATGATTGTTTTTGAAGATAAACTGGAAACAGCATACAGTGATCACTACCACATGTATTTAGACTTGGGTTGGCTAGACTTGTATTCTCCCAGGGAATCTGGGTACTTCAACTGGATTTCATTTCTTAAAATTTATCTCTCACTGAGAAATTTCCAGCTTAGTTTCCAATCTATTTATTCACAAGAATTCTTAGGGTTTCCACTAACTGTTGCAGATGTTCTTTGCTAGCCTGGGTTCCGCAGTCTTGGAACAAGCTCTTGGGAGAGAAAAGGCCTATTTTATGGGATCAGACTGTTTATTCACACTGAAGTCAAAAGAACTAGCTGTATCACGTTGCAAACAACAGCAAATTATCTGAACAGATAGATTCCTTTTTATTACAAGGATAAATGTGCACGTGCACACACATGCACACACAGACACACAAGCACACACACACATATGCATGAACTGTTCGGGAGTAAATTTGAGAAAAAAAAATGAGGGAGGGATGAGGTTAGCAAAAGTTAATGGAAGAAAAATAACCCCCTTGGGCTTAGCCCTACTCCTGTCAAAGAGTAATAAAGAGGTTTTGTTTGTTTTGTTTTGTCTTGTTTTTCGCCTGATGAAAACAGATGTCTGAGGCCTGATTCTGTTCTCAGCAAAACTATTGTAAAAGCCAGAGCTGGAAGTTGAGCAAAAAGAAGCACTTGTTGGTGCTTGCCCAGAGAGGAGAGCATGAAAGTTTAGGACCTAAAACAGTAGTGTGACATTAATGTCAGAATGTTTGGACTTCTCTATTTATGAAAGAAGTGCCCATGTCTTTTTAGGTGCAGAAGTTAGATGGATGCAGCAGTAACAAAGGACCCAGTTTCTCAGAGATTGTTAAGAGCTGCCAGATAAAATTAGGGTTTCATGAAAGGCTGAGAGAGTGCAGACGCTCATAAATAACGATGCTGTCCTCCTTCCTTCAACAGCACTGCAGTGGGCTCTTCTGGCAGAAGGCACTGTGTTAATGCTTTTAATACACCTTAAAAATTAGGCTTATATTTTAATGAAACATCCATGTCTGTTTTGAAAGAGATTTTTGTTTTTAACTAGAAACCTGGAAGTTATTGTTGTTCAAACAATATAGCTATCTCATCTTCCTCATCCAGAATGTGTAATTTCTCCTGGAAAACATAAGGAACTGCAAAAAACACATAGCCATGAACATCATTGGAGCCACACTGTCTCCCAGCAGTGCATCTCTGAATGTCAAATATACCTGAGGTTGCATCTTTGTGAGAAATAAAGAAGGGGGAGGGGTGTGTGTCACAGTTTGTCACTTGTTATATTTACAGCAGAGGATATCCTGTACCATGCAGGGTCTCTCTCTGTGGTCAGCAGAAAGCTGAAAGCTTCTGCAGAAAGCAGAAAATGAAGAAAGGTGATCCATTGGATTCTCGTCTAAGCCTTTGTCCCAGCCCAGAAATAATCCAAATATTTCATTTAAAATCTTGACAAAATTCACACTTATTTCAATCTGCAAAACTCACTGTTACGTGGCAATATTTTGTGCCATAGAAAGCAGATGTTTGCACAGGCCTAGACATTATCACATGAGTCAGATAACTCAAAAGAGCTCAGTGTAAATGAGAGACAGGGGAAAACCTCTTATCATCTTTGTTTCTTACTCCTTGTCTGTTAGAAAAAGAATTATTTCATTAATTTAAAAAAAAAACAGACTTAAAAATCCAAACATGAGGACAAATCACCAACTTCCCCCTCCCAAAAACCTTACAAGCACTAAACAAGCAAACAATATTTAGCTGGAGTCACTCTTATAGTTGAAGCAAAAATTGCACTAAAAAATCTAAATGACAACAATAGCAAACCTTCCCTGACTCCAGAGTCATGGCATCCTCCATGCCTTTTGGTGTTGTTTCAGAAGGAAATCCACCTTCCAGTCATTTAGTCCCAGAAGCTCCCTGGAACATGTGGTCTCTAAGCTCCAGGGGGAACCAGGAGACTGAAAGGGAAGAGGTCTCAAATGTGTCCTAACACAGCCCAAGAAAGTACTTCATTATTTGTGTTTCTTTATTGAAATTCAGCCCCTTTTATAGCTGAGGAGATACAGACAGCTGCTCCAATTATTTCAAATACTCCCTGTTTCTGGGGTAATCATTTAGATCTGGTAGCTGAACTTCTGAACAGAGATTGCTTGACTTCTCAAATAGAGATGAAAATCCAGCCTGCAGATCAATGGGAACTTTTCTGGTAGTTCTGGGTAATTGAGATAAATTTTCTTATTATACTTTTCTTTATCTTGCAGCCAGACAGTCATCCTGCAGGAACTGAGGAAAAAATAGAAAAGAAATTCACAAAAGCCAGCCTCAAAACTAAATCCTACTGTGTAATATAATCTCTCCTTGGGAATTTCTTTTTTCCCTTGACCAGGCTATATTGCTGCCAGTCTCATGACTCCAAAATTTGTGAGTCACACCTTGATCTGTAGAGGAGCTGGGTCATGTGCATTGTCACATATTGCACTTGCCTTTCCCGTTGCTACTGTGGGTGAGCATTGCCAATTCCATTAGCATGGCTAACGGTTCTAATTTGCTTCTGGTTTACATTGGCTTCAGGGAAAGAAAATACTGTCACCCTTCACTTTAGGTGGCACCAGGAGAACTAGTTTTATCATGGCACAGAGGAGCCAAAAGAAATATAGTAATTTCTGAGAAATGGACTTATTTACATGTTATATTCTTTTTAGTGCTATACTGTCATAGCTGTCTGTCTGTTCAACAGGCTTGGACACACAAGATCTGGATGAGGACTATAAAAGAAGCAGGGGAAAGTGGAACAAAATTAGGGAAATACTGGAAGTAACAGCAGAAACAAACAATGGATCTTAACTGAAATGCAAACTTGAGACAAATGAATATTGAAGATAAAAGCATTGGTTACACAAGAGAAGGAATTGACTGTGGTCAAATTCAGCCTCCCTACATTTAAAAAACAAACAGCAAAAGAGTGGTGAGAAGTATAAGTAGTCGCATTCTGGCTTCTCCATTTGTATAGACCCTGTTCTCTGCAAACAGCCAAAGCTCTTGGCATCCACAAATATCATAGCTGGACCCCTCACTTTCCTTGTCACTTCCATGTCCCTGTTATACCTAAGCACTAATTATGATAAAAAAATATACCTACAATGCATAAATGCTAATGTATTAATATAGTTTATTTTGTCCTGACTGGAAATGGAAAATACTAGACAAATCCTTTACAACATTGATGAAAGAAACTCACAGGAGGGCCAAGTGTCTCCAGAGCATTCTTGTGTGATGTTAATCAAAATGTTAATTCTCATATGGGAGAGAGCAGGGGACTGACCTTAGGACACATCAGACATTAGAGAAGCATTGAAAGCTGCTGGGTCATATCAATCTCAGAAGATGTCACAAAAATTGTAATATTGAGAAAGGAGTTATGGGGAAGGAAAAAGCATTTATTGATTGGTAAATAAGCATATATGTTTTAAAAATGTGTCCCAAATACCTTCAAATTTCAACCCATACTGAATTTGTAAATCTGCAGTGTATACTGAAGAAGTGTTAAAGCAAAATTATGTTCATCATTCATTGACAAACTGTAAGAAGAAATTAACCATTATCGTTTCCTTCAGTAATTTCAAAGAGTGTAGAGAAGGCTCTCAGAACAACTCAAATATTTGAATTGCAGAGCACCAAGTGAAAGGAGAAAATTACAGCTGATTTTTGTGAGCTATTGCCCAATGGCAAAATACCTTTTCTCTTTGAGCAACACATATTCCAGATATCTGCTGCTGGCACTTTGTCATCTCGTCATCGGATGCTGCGCTTCCTGTTTTGGATCATATACTAAGCACATATGGTAACTAACTTTTATCAGACCTGACAGCCAACCACTGTTTGATAGACTAGTTTCTAAAAAAATGTGTGGAACTTTTTGGACTTAAACACAAGGAAATTCAAACCCAGCTGGACACCCTCCACTGGCCTTTATACGAAAAACCTCTGCTTGTCAATTATTAAGAACATTCTCTTAGGAGTATCTCTAAATCAGTTTTGAGATATTACAATTCCATAGCATGTCTCATTATGGGGAAATTGTCTAGAAAGTTTGATTTATTGAAGGCAAGTAGAGATGACTTTTCCAGCTATCACGCAGAAGAAGCCTGATTGTGACATCTCCATAAATGCTCAGGTCACTTGAAGAGCCAAGAAATGCACTATAAAAAAAAGATGACAAAAACTGTCTTTGGAAACTGGGATCAGTGTCTGGCTGGAAGAATATGAATTGTAAAAAGACTTGTCTCTGTTTCTACACAATTTCCAGTCAACAGAAGGAAACCACATGGAATTTAAAGCAAACCTCCACCTTTCAATCAGCTCATCAATTTCCAAAGCAGAGATGTAATCTGTATTGAATTTTACTGGATGGCTTACAGACATTCAGAAAGGATTTAATTCTAAATTAATTTTCACAGAACATTTCTATACACCTCTATTGGCTTCATCTCTCTTGTATTTTATGAGATCTTTCACATCAATAAGGAAAAGCCCTTTTTTTACCTGAAATAAGGGAAACTTGCCCATTTAAGAACCATGGGTGGGGGATATGTATCTATGGCACAGTTAAGTGTCATGCAGAGATACTGGAAGCCACCCTGGATATTCTTGCTAGATTATGGGAAGCCTTATGGCTGTATTAACACTGGACTTTACCCAGACTCATAATTTACATCTCAGTTGAGCTTATCAGCATATGGAAAGTGTTGAATTGATGAAAAGAACATTTATTTCCACAGTAACCTACATAGATTTCACTTGCCCTTTTTGAGACATCACATCCTATTAAATAGACTCTCCAAAAGTGGCTGGAAGAAAAAAAAAAAGCTTTTGTGTGAGGGGTGATTCATCCAATATAAATTAAATTCACTGCATCTCCTATGGAAGGTGTCAACAAATGGGAATGCCAAATGCAATTATTTTCTGTTGATCCTGATTATGGTGATTATCTTCCAAGAAGTAGGCAGATTAATGTGCAGTGAGGAGGAGGAAAGTGTTTCTAGTGTGGTTGAGTAGGTTAGCCACAGGCCTAGTGATCTGATCTAAGGCACTTGAGCTGAAGTTTTCAAATACCTCTGCCAACCCACTTGTGCACTTTAACACAGTGAGAAGCTAGTTTTTCCAAAGCATGTATAAATATGATGCTAAGCTATGCCTGAAAATTTAAAGTAAAGGTTGAGATCTTCCTGGAATGTACCTAGAATGAACAATGTGTATCATAATTCACTCCACTTGGTGGTGATTTTTGTTATTCTGAGGGCAGTCTCCCCATATCATACAGCCCATGATTTCCAATAATAATAATAAAAGATTTTTTTATTTTTAGTTACAAGTGCCCAGCTGTTTTATCTGTGCAATGATAGCTGCAATTTCAATTTAAAAAAATCACTCCCTTTGCAGGAGCCAGGAATTTTGTTCACCACATGTGTCTGGATTCCTTTACATTATCCTAACACAACACACAATTGTCAAGCTAGACTTTGACAATGAAATTAGTGTCATGGACAAAAAAATCCAAGAGCTTTAGCCTCTAGGTGCACCTGTTTACAGCAACTAGGCAGGCTCAGTCAGGGTGTGTGTCAGTCTGCCACTGCAGCTGTTCCATTACCATAAAACCCATAGTATTTATTAAGTTTTAAGCCTTTCTGAACTCCGTAACTTTGGCTTACAAAGGGAGGCTGTAATGCTATGTCTGGACTGTGATAATAGTTCAGATAAAGATCCACATGTGGCTCCTAATGAAAGCATTAAGTCTGTTGGAAGAAACTATATCAAACTATATGTGGCAAAGCAGACAGCAAATATGAACCATGAAGAATTAATGATTAACTATTCACTGCATGCTTCACTTAGAACAGCGCTGCCATTGAAGGAGTCTGCCAGCTCTGTGGAAGAAGTTAATTCACAAACTCGTATTGCACAGCAAGGTAAAAATCACAAATGTGTTGCTTAAATTTTGGGTGGCTGTTTTTTAGTGCAAGAAAGTTTCCTTTGCAAATAAATGTTGGGTCTTGTTCATGTCTCCAGTTCTGCAGCTGATTGTACACAGACAGGACACTCTACATAAACTACCCAGGCACACTGAATTTATTGTCGGTCCCAGGCATGCCCACATGGATTCAGCTAAGGCATAGTCATGATAAACAGCCAACTCTTAGATGCTGAATTACGTCCTTAATATTCTTTAAAACTGCTTCTGTTTTTTTCTTTTCCTAGGAGAAAGTTGTGTGGGATTACATTCATTAATCTTTGTGCATTCTGTTATTTCAGCAAACTGTGACATTTGAAAGCTAAATTCAGAGATACCATAATTTTAATGACTTCTGTGTTAGCATCCACAACTTTGAATTAGCATCACTGGCAGAACTGGAGGAAAACCCTGGAGTACCCAATGCCACAGCTAATGACAGCCTGTGAGGATATCATCTGTCTCCCTCTTTTCCTGGCAGCAAGAAACTGCTGTTTTGCAACTGGTCTCTTCTGTGAAAGGTACAAGTGTTGGCTCCTGGCACTCCAGTGGGAGGAAAAACTGCGCACTCTAGGAGCACTGCCTACTCCAGAGGCAGTGCTCCTGCAGGTCCCAGAGATTAAATCCTGCTGTCAGCTGGTGTGTTGTGGTTCACCACTGTCCATGTCAACAGTGTGAGAGCCAGCCTGCACTGCTGCAGTGCAGAGTAGTGGTGTGCTAGGGATCTGCTTGGCCTTCGAGGCCCTGGATATGCCCCAAGGGCACATTGCAGCTGAAATCCTGACCTGACTCCCCATTCTGAGCGCCAGAGTAGCAATCTTGTGCAAAACTCATTCTGCAATCAGAGGAGCAAAGCAGACAGTGGAGCAAACCCCAGCAGTTAATTCAGTTCTGCCTCAGCTTTAAATTGCTTAACTGCAGAAGACGCCATTGGCAGTGTGAAATGATGGTGCTCCAAACTTAAGGCTCACTGGAAGTGCAGGCTTGTTTACCTAAGTCAAGTGCCAAGTACAGAAATTATGTTTATGCCAACACAGTTCTATTTATGGCACTTCTATTTATCTTGTAATAATGAATGAGCCTAATGAAAATGAGGATGAGCTACAGCATATTGAGAAAGTAGGTTATGATGTTCTTTTCCTAAAACTACAGAAAATTTTCAGTGTTAAACAAGAAGTACTTAATGGTTTGGGCCAGTGTTTTGGTGCAGGCTGATGCAACTCTTGATTACTCCATTTTCTGGCACTTTATAATCAGCATAGTGCATGCAAATTCCATCTATGTTCTTACAGGGGCTTTTATATTTCTTTTCTACTGCTAGATCAGTGGGAATTAGAAGGACTCTCAGTTATGTTTTATGACAAATATGAACTTCCTGTGGTAGGCTGACCTACCAGACACTGGCCCAGCCTTTCTCTCACTCCCGTTCCTCAACAGGACAGAGAGGGAGAAAATAGGATGGAAAAGTTCATGGTCTCAAATAAGGGCAGGGAGACACTCACCAGTTACTTTTATGTGCAAAACAGACTCAACATGGAGAAAATTAATTTTATTTATTGCCAGTTTGAAAGAATAGAATGGTGAGAAAGACTGAAACTAATACACCTTCCCCCCCCTCTTAGGTTCAATTTCACTCCTCAATTCCCAGCTCCACTACCTTCTTTCCCAGGAGTTTTACAAGGGGATGAGGGACAGCTCCTTCCTGCCATTCTTTATGACTTAGACTTTTTCCTTCATTCAGCATGGGTCTTTACCAAGGGCTGCAGTTCCTTTTAGGACCCTGTTCAAGTGTGTTGCAGCAAAATCCCATCCATGCCATAGTCTCCCTCAGGGAATGAAATACAGGGAAATCTCTGGGGGATGTCCTCCCCTCCTCTGACCTTATCCTTCCCTCCTCTGTTATTTCTCACTCCTTTCATTTCTGCTGTGTTTTTTTCCCCATTCTCAAATATGTTTTCCTTGAGGTGCCACCACTTTCACTACCCAGAGCTCAGCTGTGCCCTCTTGTTAGTTGGTTGGTTGGAGCTGTCTGGAATCATTTGTATTGAGCAAGGGTCAGCCCTGGTCCCTCCTCATCCCGTGCAGCTCCACAAAACCCAGATCCACAGGAGTATTTGCTTCTGTCAGTCTCATCTGATCCAAGCATTTCAGGCAATTTTATCAATAGACAAGTTTAGTTACATGTGGGAATTCTTGCAACTGTCTTACACACCCAAAAGTCAGGTCTTTGGGTTTACACTTGCTGATTGGGGAGAGACAGGCATCTTGAGGCATGTGTTCAGTACGTACTAAACTATGGATGGATGGCAGAGCTGGACATCCCTTCAGCAGACTTGTCCTTCTCCACTGACTACAGAAGTAGACTAGGCAAGATGTTATTTCCCTCTTCCTCTTTCCTGAAGTTTGCTTCATGTCTGCCCTAAAACAACACATTTCTCTGCCTTTAGAGAGGAAACATCCCTTCCTTCAAGACAATTTGATTTTAAAGCTCTGTGGATCAAACAGCTTTAGAACTTCACCATAATGACAGACCAGAATTTTATTATGGAGATATCACAGCTCAGTACTGCAGTAGGACTTCATGAAGATTCACTCTAGTTTTGAAGTCTTTGGCTCTTGCATGTGTGTCTGTGTGTCTGTGTGTCTGTGTGTCTTTGTGTGTGTGCTTACACCGCTCCAGTGGACAGGTTAAGGAGGGGGTTTGAGTGCAGGACCTGTGATGGTCCACCATGTTAAATGATTTCCTTTTTGACTGCGTTTTGAACTGCTCCAACTACATGTCTCCAAGACAAATTTCCTCAGGAGGGCTCAGACCAATCAGTGTCAAATGTCTTTTGATTTATCAGCAGTGACACAGCTGTTATTTGTGCTATCATAACACTAGCATATTGTGTGCTGAATGGGCCCGAGGTACGAATAAAATACTAGGTTTCAAGGAAGAAGTTAAGAACTGCTTTCAAAAGCAAGGATGAGGAATGATGACTCTGTGGGAGAGGTCCAGTTTCAAACAAAGGCATTTGGAGCTATTTGAGGTACCCTGAGGTACCAAACATGTCCACTTGGTACTGGGAAACACAGCCCAGGGGCCATGGGGATTTTGCTTCTAGCATGGAAGCCAGGGACCCACTGGGCTGTTCTGTGGTGACTACAGCCACAACAGGGCTGTGCATTTAAACAAACCTATCATACAATCATTCATTAATTGCAGGTTTGTACATTTTCTTCAAGGAATTTATTTCAAAATCTGTCGTCTTCTTTGCTTCTTTTTCCAGGTACCTATTTAGGGAATTGTGCTATCCTTACTGAAAATGAGTACTATGTACACTATGAGTACACTATGAGTACTCTTTCAGTGTTATTTGCCTCACTGATAACTTTGATGATGAATGTGAAAAAGGCAAAATCAGTCAAAAAATGAATATATGAGAAAGGGAAACTGTTCCTAATAGTCACTATTAATTTGAATTCTTTTTATTTGGAAAGGAATTCCTTCCTTATTTCTTTTTCCCCTTTTCTTTAAAACAATTTGGAATCAGCTAAATCTTTCTCCAACTTGGTTTTTAAATTAGTCATTGCTTTGGGTTCTCCAGCTTTATAATTTAGAGAAAAAAAAATCTTCCTAGCATTACAAAACCACATTTCCTTTTAATTTAGTGGCTGCTTTCCAAAGCAGGAAGTTAAGAAAATAAAGCAACTTTATACCCAGAGTAAGATAAATAGTACTGTCCTAAGAGGCAATGCTATTTATACTTTCTTTGTATTTTTATTTCCTACTCTGCCCTCTTCCCCATTCCATTGACTATAATTAAAATCATAGCTTCTGAAGTAATTTTACATTTCCTTTACAGTGCTAATACTCTTCTATCTCCTGCAGAAATTATAATGGTGTGGTTGCTAGTGTAGGCAAGTTAGAAAGGACAACTGGCACTTTAATCTGCTCTATTTAAACCTTCTCTTTTTAGCTGGATCATTATGGTGAAATAGGGGGTGCTTTCAGGAATGTTTTATCGTGAATAGAGTCTTAGGGTTGCGCATGTTCTAACAATTCCATTGCTTTGGCAAAACACCTATCTTTCTGAATATGGGTCCTCTTGGAAGAATGGGAGATGACCTGGGTTTCGGTAGGGAAGGAGTCAGACAGCATTTACAATGACTCCTTGATCAGTCTGTATAGAGAAATACATGCCTAGGGTGCTTGGTTTGTCTTCTGAAGCTCTTCAAAGACCCACGTGCCTCTCCACTGAGAGGAGAGGGAAGCATGGTACATCATTTAGCAGGACTGTGTTGCTCAGGGATGGAGAAACACACCAGGTGCCCTAGAGCTGGATGCTTAAATTAGCCCCCTAGACCTGGATATAGTCTATTATATAAAAGTGGCATGATCATTATCAGCAGCAGAAGCTTAGTAAAGGAAAAGCTGGAAATAATTCTGGCTCACAGACTCCAAATAGCTGGGATTGGATAAGGAACAAAGAGAGGAAATGTTTCAGGGACACCTTTGTCCTCAGAGTCTGTGTCTACATGTTTTGTTCCAGCTGGTACAAAACAGCCATGTCCCTGCAGCAGGGCTGTAGAGGTGCTGGGCTGGTGGGAGTGATGCCTGAGTTGTGTCTGCCTGGGATGGCTCACAAGTCTGATGTCACAGAGAACCTGTTGTTTCATTTCAAAAGAACGCCACAGAGCTTATTAGTGCTTATGAATTATCTTGCCTATGGTAATTGGGAGTGTATGGGGGAGTGCCAAGATCGTCTGGCAGAGCAAGAATTTAGACTTTTTTTTCTCTAAATTATTATATATTATTTCCTAAATTGTTTCCCTGTATGAATAATAGGCTAGCCATGGTGGAGTTCTCCTAAGACATCCGTTCTTTGCTAAGTTAACTGGATTTAACTGTAGGTGCACTTCTGCAACTGTAGTCCTTTAATGAATTTGATTATAAGGGCATTAAAAATGTGGTGCTGGGCAGGAACTTTGTAGGACTGAAACCCATTAATACAAAATGCACTGCTAAAAGCAACAGAATTATCCTCCTATCTTAAATTCATATATTTTGGGACTTAAGAGTCACTGTAAGCAAATGGCAAAAACAAACTAAAACAATGCAGAGTAAATTGGTAAGGCATTTTTAGGGCGCATAATGTCCTTTCATAGAAATGTAAACAAATGCCAACCACAGTGAAGGCTGATCCCTATTTAGGATCCACAGGCAATTTAGGAAAACTGCACAGTCAGAGACTGCCTCGTCATGCTCCTTCAAAGGTGAAATAGAGGTGGTAGAGTTAAATCACTCAGAATACCAGGGTTTCAGTAAGAAAAAGCACTGTCCAGTGTTGAGTGACATAAAGAAAAGCTGATTTAAACCAGTTAAACACACCTCTCTCCATCCCTCCTCTAAAGGCAGTGAGTGGTTTGACTAAAGCTCAGTCATACCTAGAGCTTTTCCAAACTGGAGATGTGTGTAAGGGGTGTCTGGCAGACGTGGAATAAATCCAAGATAAATGCAGGACTTGCTGGACAGGCTGCACGTGCAGCTCAGGGGGCAGTGCTTGGGCTGCCTGTCGGCTGCTGCTCCATGGAAATGTCAGGGGAAAGTGGGTGGCCAGGCAGGACACCTCGGAGGAGACTTGACCGACTTGTCATGTGGCTGGCAACTCCAGGTATAAAGGTTTTGACCTGTGCCAGGGCTACCAGACATCCAGAAGTCACAAGTAAAACCATAAATGTATCAAAATACACCTAGAGGGAGCCTCTCAGCAGGAAGGAGGAGGGGTGGTGGGGGGGTGCACGTTCGGAAAAATTTGGAAAAGCCTGCTACGTGCTAGATTGCGTGCATGAAACATATCTCATCTCTTAGTGTTTTGAGGCTAGAACATTCTTTTTCAAGTATTGTTATCTTTTTTTTTTTTTTTTGAGTGTCTACATGTTAAATGTGATCAAAGTAACAGCTTGGTTTTTAATGATGTGCTCTAGAATGGAGCAGTGATTCCTAATTGCAAAATGGGTAGTACTCAGCCTGGCTTTCTGATTGGCTTCAGGGAGCTTGAATGCATGGCCTTATTTCACTGCAAAGCCCTGGCAGACTTTGCACATTAAAATTCTAAACTGTCTAAGTAGGTGTGAAACTAATTTTATGTTTATTTTTTAAAAACCACCTATGATCATTTAGGGCCATCCACTTCACTTTGGGAGGCCCTTACCTAGCTGCAGGTGGGCCCTAGGAGACAATAAAGCCCACCTCAGAGAGGATAATTTCTTGAATATCATAACCTGAATATTTATAGCTTCTGGAATCGTTGTAGCTACTTATCCATGTTTCCAGCCACAACTTTTCTTAATAAGAAGGGCTTTGAAAAACCTGCTAAATCTGGACATAAAAGGAAACAGAAATTTTCCTAGTGCAGTGGAATTTTTTAAAAGTCACATAGTAACTTTATTGATGAAACAAGGAAGAAAGCACTTTTCCACCAGACTTTGCAGAGCTTATTTACAAAACACAAGATTTTTTTCATTAATGTGTAGGCAAAGGAAAGTCATAGCAAGGTTTCCTCCAGAGTGAGGGTGCTTATGTGGCGAGTCATTTCATCAGTGAGTTATCTTATTTGTTTGCTTGTGGTGTTTGAATATGTTTATGAGAGATGAACCTTGAGGCGAAAAAAAGGCTTTCAAAGAGAGATGAAAGAACTCAAAGACATTTTTGAGTTTTAAAGTTTTATTTTACATGTGAAAATGTGTGCTGTGACCTATTTACACAATTGCAAAAATGTCTGCTAATCACATTTTACATCTATAATTCCTATGATCACTAACTCTTCTAAGCTCATTCAGTCACTGACAGAGACAAGCTTCAAAATTGTTCAACAAATTCCAGTGAGGGCAGAAATTCACCCTCAAGTTAAGACATATAATTTTGGGTATCTAATTAAAAAGCTCCTGCATCTAAACTATAGAAGTAAGCTCTTATCCTGTCAACGGGGATGTGAAGAGCTGGAACAGGATTCGATTACCTGAGAGTGGGTATAGGGTGGCTATCTGTTGTCACACGGAATACCCAAGTGTCTTCCATCAGGTTCCTTCTGACATTTAAAAGAGGTTCAGGTGTAGCATATTAATGGTAAGCACGTAGTTAGGTCAATGTGCAAGCATAAACGCACACTACACGTGGCCCATCTTATTGGCACATATTGAAGGAGGTGTGGCTGATAAATAATTTAATTTTCAGTCTCAGAGTGCAAAGTTCTGAATGTGAAGGTAAAGTTGGGATGTAGGTGCTAAGCAGCTGTGTGCCCCGTCCACTTGAGTGACACTAAAGATACAGTAAAACTGCAGACAGAAGTCAGTGTCACTAAGTAAACTTTCAGAAATAGAATTAGGTTTTCAGCAATCCAGCAGACAATACCTTCTCTGTCCACTGCAGAGATGATAGGCAGAAAAAAAGCTTTTGCAAATGTCCCCTGTAGTTGTAAGATGCAAAAAGATGCACCACTGCTACTATTTGGTAGTTACCACTAACAAATGGGGCAACTAGCTGCTGAATGAGGTTTCAAACTTAGTGCTGGCAGGGTGCAAATTGTTTGGGGAAGCTGTAATGCCTTATTGCAAATGATGGGAGCTAGAAAGCATTGAAGTTATGTGAAAGTGTTATTACTATGTACGCTTAATTGGCTTTTATGTATGTTTATGTTTATATGACTATTCATGCTTGTGTTACTACTACGTTTGTACTTGTGGAGAATAAAAGCTAAAGTATCATTTTCCCACTATATATATTCTCTCTAAATCAAGAATACTCACTGTAAACACCTTAAAACAGTTAATCAGCAATGCCATTCTGTGTCTTGTGAGTAAATAATTGCTCTGGAGGTGATCTGTTCAACAGTTATTACCACAAGATATTAAGACCACAAGAAACTGTTCTTTCCAAACATGAAGACTTCCCTCCTTTAAGACAAATCTTGCAAATAATTGACTGTGAGTCACAACCCGCAGCCTTGTATCCAGAAGGAAAACGCTTTGGTTCCTTAATTAAGCAATCCAAGTCCTTTTATTTTTTTCTGCAGTGTTGGAAAAATAAAATAAAAAACTGATTGATTATAACAACAAGCTGAACACCAGATGTTTTATGAATATATAGCTTCCCCAGCTGACACCCTTGTGCATGTAAGAGAAAAAGAAAAAACAAAAGGACTGTTTATAATTGTCAGAATATTAAAACCTTTGCTTATTCAATGTTCTTTCTTTGCTGGCCTGTTCATCCAGCCAAAAAATTCATTTATGACATAGACCATTCATTGCTTGAGTTTTGCTTTCCAAACTTGGTAGAAGTATTTCATGGCCATAGTCAGATGTCTTTCTTTATGTAAATTTTGATAATTTGGAGGCTATCTTTAAACCAGTTCCTGAAACCGCAGGCTGCAATAACTCACTTGGTTTCATGCGCTCTGCTCAGACCCATCAAGACAAATTGCTGGGTTCAGTGTCCTTTGCCAAAAGAGAGGAACATTCCCTTCTCCTGTTACATAACACTGAGACACTGGAGCGGGAGAGACGGCAACCAAGGCTTGCTGACTAGCAGGTATTCTGCAGCTTTGGGGCTTTCTGCCACTCTTTAGAGTATCTTTTACGGAAATCTAAATACTGTCTACTGAAAATTTGTGAATGTAGCAATTACTAGTGCATCAGCCTTTTCCTAAAAGATGGGCTGTGGACCAAAGCTTTCCTGCTGTACACTTACAAAAGCTTCTGTTTGCTTTTAAAGGATTTTTTTGTTACAGCAATGCAAGAGTTGGTCCAAGAACACCTAAAAAAACAGTCCATCACACCGTTTTATGGTTTCTATAAAAATCTATGGTTATTTTTCCAGCCTTGTCAAAAAGAAAAATCTTGCTTGGATTCATTGCTATCTTTAACTCCTTGGATGACAAGGTACCTGAAACTGATTTTTAATGGCATTACTGCTTTCAGGATTTTATTGTTTCACATAATTTGATAGAGTTCCAAAGCACACTTCAGACTACACATGTTGGTTTGAGCCTGTTGCAGCCACACTTTAAAGACACAGAGTAAAACTGGGCAGCAAGCATTAGGCTCCCTTCACAAGGTTACTGATAGCTTGAGTTAGGATCTTCAACTGCCTGAATCTATGCTTTGCATGTGCTACACTTTGATGTAACTGAAATGAGAAGTGCCATGACTGCTTTGTTTAAACTGTGAAATAGCTAAAAAAGTATCACATAAAATCCCTTGCTTTTCTGTTTGAACTGATCTTCAGCAGTTTTTATAACCTGTATATTTAAAATGAGATAACTGCCTTAGTATTTTCCCTAACTTAAATATATACACATATGTGCATGAGTTTAGTTTAGTTTCTGAGAGGCATGAGGCTTAGGCCATCACATGGTGAAGGGCATGTCCATATGTCTTGCTCCTTCCTCCTCTGTAATAATTTTTGAACTGGTTGCTATGCGACAACCAAAACTAACAAGCCAGTGGACCCAGGACCCCGAACTTCCTACACATTTTACAGAAAGTGATGGCTGTGAAGGAAAGAGAGACCCAAATAAGGGCTGCTGTCAAAAGAAGAGCCGTAGTAATCTATCTCTGTAATGTTTGAAGGGATTGCAGGTGACCAGTTTGCACTGCAGGACAGCACATGCTGCTGTTTTGCTGACCAGAGAGCTGGGGCTCTCAGAGGACTGTGGAGGGATGCGTGGAGTGGGAATATGTGAGGAAAAACATCCAGCTCATCTCACTGCTCACTGAACAATTTATGTATATATCTGTACATATACAGTGTGATTAAAAACCAGAATAAGTTTTATACTTATCACTGAGGGCAATGAGAACTGATCTCTCCTGCTATCAAGTTACCAACTGTCAGCTGAGTTTCTCAGGGTTTTCTTAGGCAGTATTTAACCAAAGATGGAGAAAAGAGGGGAAATAGAGGATTCAAATCCCAATCTACTTATTTCTGGTACTCAAATATATTTTGTTATTTTACTAGACTTCCCAGACCAGACTCTAATTCTTCATTCTAATGGATTAGCAGGTGTTTTTCTGGTGCAGATACAAAGGCAATACTCTGTCAGCATATTTATTCTCTATAAGACCATCAAAGAGACTCCAGAATTTCTCTTCAGTCTATAAGTACATATGCCTGATAATAAATGTCTATAACTTTTCCACTTAAAATAGAAGCGAAAGGATTGCCTTTTGCAAGTAAAATTTTATAATTCCTGATAAATTTCTAAAAGAGGAATCAGATTATACTGTAGTCTAGAGAAAATGTAGTGTATATTTAGCCCTTTAGAACAGTTTTGATTTTTTGATGAAATTTTATTTCCATTCTGGAAATTGCTGGAAGACTACTAAAACTAAAATTAGCACACAAATTTTAGTGAAAGGCTTGTGAGAATCCTGATTACCCCTAGTAATATGTGGAAATTATTCTCCTCTGTTTTTCCTTCTGTATTTTCCCACCTAGCAAGAGGTCATGGATTAGAAAAGAAGACACCCTGTGAACTAAAATGTGGATTCATTTTGAGCAGCTGATAGCAGCGTACATAGTCTTTCTATAAAGCTCTGTATTATACAAATATATAGATGGTTATAGCGTTCTGTGACATTGTCACTGAAAATGAGATTCAAACATTTCACCAGCTGATATATGCTGGGTTATTAGCACAGGCCCTGTTCCTCACTAACACCTCTAACAGAAATTGCCATCTCCTCTGCTCTAGTTTGAACATTTAACTGTGCTCCAAACCAAATTTTTGTAAATATCTTGCTTTAAATATATATATTTATATACACACACACACGCGCATGCACACACATTTTTATATATATAATTTCTGATGCTGGGGACAGAAATAAGACAATGCCTAAGAGCAGTTCCCTATGGGCTCTCTCAGATACTTCTGGTTTCAGTGGGGGCTGCTCATGTGTTTCTAAAATGTCCATAAAATCTTTGCAGAAATTCCCTCTTTTCTCAAAATCCTGAAACATATTCAGGTATCAAGCGCTCAGTACTTAAGGGAGTATGATCCTTGTGTTCCTTTGTGCAAAGGGTCTCGGAGCTCTGCCACACATTGTGAGAGTTAAGGTACTGTTGCAATGGATCCCTCGTGGCTCCAGGGAGCAGGTACTCTAAATGTATATTACAGCCCCTCATTTTCAGCTTGCCTGCTTCAGCCTCACATCTGAAAATCTCATTTACAAAGATATTTTATACCTGATTTCTTTCATGCTTACACTGAAATATACCGACATTCCTAAAGATTTCTTTTTGCATATGTCAAATGCTGCTCTCTGTAAATAAATGTGGATTTTGAGAAACTGTTTATAGTAAGTAGCATCTCAAAAACTGGACCTGAATTGATCACAATCAAAAAATATTCTGTGCAACATTTCAGCTTGTTGTAACAATCCTGAGGAGTGGACAATGTAACTTTGAATAGCTAAGACCTTTTTTCTAAGAGAAGAATGGAAAATACATGACGTACTGGACAGTTTGGCAGTTAAAACAGACAGGAGACAGAAAGAGGAATTGTAATATGATAAATATACAAGAGGAAGAAATAATACTTACATTTTTCCACACACAGGAACACTTAGATGCAACTTCCTTTTTAAAATCCGCATATGTCAAACACATGAGGAACTTGATAATGACATTAATACTAACAAAAGAGAACATTTGATATCCTAAACTATGCACACTGTAATATCAAGTTTATTTTACACAAAACAGATAGTATCAGCCAAAGATAATCCTTTCCACAGAACAGAAACTGTGTATCTCATTCAAATACAACTCTGCTATTTATAGCTGATTTCCGTATAAACTTTCTCCTTCAGAGATTAAATTATTTAGCTTCTTATGAGGTGTAGTGGCCAAAAGCACCTTTCAAAGTGAATCCCTTTCATTAAGGTACATTTCCTTTTCATTAAAATGCATTTCACTATTCTCAATTTCTAAGCTGGTAGGATAATGAGACAATTATTTTGATTTCGTTCATTAAAGGAAAAGAAGAGAGAAAAGCAGTTGGAGAACAACCTTTTTGGGCATTGGTTCTACAATGCTCTGGTTGTAAGAGCCACACCATGCAAAGCAGACACATCCTCTAGTATTCAGAAGCACAGTCTGTGGAGGTGTCCACCTTTTATGCAACAACCCAGAGCCCACGGCAATGGGGAGATCTCAGTGCAGTCTCATGAGCCATGTCTGAATGGAGGAACTTCTATCACTCCCACGGAAACTGGGCTGAGAATCACTCAAAGTGGAAGAAATTCGACAGATCTGAGGGAGAATAGTTTACTCCCTTTTAGATACAGGTGTTAGGGTTAAGTACATTATCTGGTGGTGAAGGAGGCACAACATGCTTCCTTCAAATCACTTTACATCTAGCTCATCAAATCTGGGCTCTGGATTAGGGCTTTCCACTAGGGAATTAAATTCTAATAACTAAATACTAGGAACCTTGAGAGACGCCCTACTATACTGTCCTACTGAAATCTGCCCTTAAAATAAATATGAATTGGGGGAAGAAAAGGCCTAGAGGCTTATAGTGCAGAGAGAAAAGTCACTGTTTGACTGCAGACTCGGTAGCTCCCATTTGTCATGCAAAGCAGAATAGCTTTCCACAGAAAACCCCTGCATTTCCTAGGCTGGTTATGTGCTCTGCTAAGTCAAAGGATACATTTTAAGCTCACACACTGAATGAGGCAAAGGGAAGATTTGAATGTTATCTTCACATGTTGGATAATATTATCTGAACCTTAAGGCATATGCCTCCTCTGATCTGTGAATTGTTCCAAATGTCTTTCATAGATGAAGTCTCTCTTTATCCTTTTCTTTCAGAAAGACTTAGATGAGACAATTTGTAATTTTAAAATTTTTTATTATTTTTTGCACCAATCCAAATTTGCCAAATCTGATTCATGCTAAAGAATCACTTTCAATTGAAATAGTTTTTTTGTTTGTTTTTTGTCTTTTTTCCAAAAAATTCATTATTTACTGAAAATAATTTACTTGACTACCCTATGGTTCAACATTCCTAGCTATATTATTAGAGTGTAAAGTATTTTTCTCAGTGTTTTGCCCTCTTGTTTGTGCATTTTCTGGAGTAAACTCGGCAGATTAATACTATGTTAGCAAAATGATCAGAGGGCCAAACACAGTGGAATATTAACTATGTATCAACATAAGTCCCTGCAGTGGGAGGTGTGAGCAAGCTGATCATCTTCTAACCCTACAGGGCAAAAAGTGTGAAGGAAGAAATTCAGCCAGGCTGCAGCAGGAGCTGCCAAGTGTTCAGGCAGGAATAAGAGAGGAATCTCTGGCTGCTGGCAGTAATCCTCCCAGATAGAGAGTTTGCTGATGGCACTGCCAATCATTCTGACTCTTTTATTGTACTGCTTTCACATATGCTTTTATTTATCTATTTGCTTATTATTTATTCATTTCCTGGAGGATTATTTATTAATTTCATGTAGGATTTAAATAATTAAAAATTGTTTTTGAGGATATGGATCTTCCTGTCAAAGCATTACGATGTCCCCTATAAAAGTGTTTGGCCCAATGTTACTATATCACTCAGCTGATGTTTACCTAATGCCAAAGAAGAATGATCATTTTGAGGCAGTTTGTTCAAAGATGGGAAATGTGGGAGATTTCACATCCCATCAGAATGAATTAGTGAGAAACATGGTGTAATAAGTCTTTTTGTAGATGTCTTTTCCTCTTGCGTTTTAGAGCAATGCAGGATACGTGGAACCATGGTGGTTCTCAAAATTTTGCTTAAAAAACAAAACAAAGGTCCCTGTTTCTTTTCAGTTTGAAACCACCTGATCTTCATCTAAACCCGTACAGTTGACATTCTCTTTGTTCTCTCCTTCAATCAATCAAACGTACGTGCACAGCTTTTTCGAATCTGCTTACTGCTTACTTCTGACACCAGAAGGATGTTCCAAGCTGGTGGTCACTAAATTCCTTTGCTTAAATCAAAACATTCTGTGGAAATCTAAATTTAACCATCTTTTCTTTCCCAAAGATGGATAATAAACAGACTCATAAACTAAAAGGGTACAGTATCTTTCCAGTACAGTGTAAAGGCAGAACCGCATCATATTTTTAGGCTAGCTGATAGAGGCCAAATTCCGTCCTCTGCTGCATTCTTTGGGATCATTTTGAATTCAATGAGAACCATCTGCACACAGAATTTGACCCCCAAAATGAAAGCCTGGTCACAGATTTGATTTTAATTGCTTGACATAGAAGTGAGGTAGGATTTTTTTCCCCAGTATTTTGGAGTATCTGTCATAGTAATAATAAAGATAGGACATTTCTTTATGGAATAGGTAACAGAATATTTAGAAATACTTCTGAAATATAGTGATGATCTGCTGTTGCTGTACCATCTATTAAAATGTCCCATTTTTCTGTGATGCATTGGAGCCATTTAGTTTGAGATGATATGGCTATGTGGTGCCAATGACTCAAAAATTCAGGTGAGTAGGAGTTTACAAGTGGGTTGAGTTTTAATAACTAGCAGAGCCATCTGGACTGCTTCAATTTAAGCAGTCCTGTAAACCCACCACACATTGTGGTTAACTCCCTGTACTGGAACATAAGGACAGGGAATAGAATGAATTTCTCATCATCCAAGGGGAAATGATCAGTGACTTGCTGCACCACTTAGACACACACAAGTCTGTGGGGCTGGGTGGGATCCACCAAGGAGCACTGCAGGAGCTGCAGAAGCACTCACTGAACCACTTTCCATCATCACTCACGAGCAGCTCTGCCCATCTGGGGAGGTTCCACCTGACAGAAAGTCAGTGAATGTGCCACCAATTGCAAGAAAGGCCAGAAGGAGAACTCGGGGAAATAAAGCCCTGTGAGCCTCACATCAGTGCTGGGGAAGGCCATGGAGCAGACCATCCACTGAGTACGATCCCATGGCACACACAGGACAACCAGGTGACCAGGGCCACCAACACAGGTTTGTGAAAAGTTGGTCCTGCTTGGCCAACCTGACCTCCTTCTATGACCAGGTGTCCCACTTAGGGGATGAGGGAAAGGCTGTGGATGTTGTCTACCTGGCATTTAGTAAAGCCCTTGTCTCCTTTTATCACAGAATTTTCCCAGAGAAACTGGTAGCTCATGGCTTGAAGAGGTGCTCTCTTCACTGGGTTGAACTGGCTGGATGTCTGGACCCAGAGAGTGATGGTGAATGGGGTTACATCCAGCTGGCAGCTGGTCACTAATGGGGATCCCTAAGAATCAGGGCCAGTTGTGTTCAATAATTTTATCAGTGATCTGGATGAGGGAATAAGTCAATTCATAAATGACACCAAGTTGTGTGGGAGTGTTGATCTGTGGAGGGCAGGAAGGCTCTGCAGAGGAATGAGGACAGACTGGATCAATGTGCAGAGGCCAATTGTATGATGATTAACAAGGCAAAGTGCCAGGTCCTGCACTTTGGTCACAACTCCCTGCATCACTACAGGCTGAGGGATGAGCGACTGGAAAGTGGCTCAGTAGGAAATGATCCAGGGGTGATGGCTGACTGCAGCTGACCATGAGCCAGCACGTGCCAAGATGGCCAAAAAGGCCAATGACATCCTGAGATGAGTCTTGAGTATCTTCAAGAGTGTGGCCAGCAGGGCTAGGGCAGTGAGCTTCCTTCTCTTGATGCAGACATGCCTTGAATCCTGTGTTTAGTTTGGGGCTGCTCACTAAAAATAAAGCACTGAAGTTCTTGAGCAGGTCCAGAGAAGGGAAAGGTCTGGAACACAAGTCTTATGAGGAGCAGCTGAGGGAGCTGGGGTTGCTTAGCCTGGAGAAAAGGAGGGTCAGGGGAGACCTTATTGCTCTCTCCAGCTGCCTGAAAGGAGGCTGTGGCAAGGTGAGAGTTGATCTTTTCTCCTAGGGTACAAATGACAGAATGAGAGGAAATGGCCTCAGGTTGGACCAGGGGAGTATTAGATTGTGTGGTAGGAGAAATTTATTCACTGAAAGGGTTGTCAAACATTGGAACAGTAGTCAGCATCCCTGGACGTATTTAAAAAGTGTGTGGATATGGCACTTAGGGACATGGCTTAGTGGTGAACATGGCAGTTCTACGTTAATGATTGGACTAGATGATCTTTTATGATATAAATGATTCTATGATTCTAACTTGGTTTTAATGTCTTTTTAAATGCCAAAGCATGTTGGGCAAGGAACTTGTTTTCTACTCTGTTTACAAGTAAGAAGATAAAAATAATGACAATCTATTAATAAGAATTGTCTCAAAAAAAGAAAAAGAGAAAATATTTCTTACTGACTTCACTGTAATATACTTCTGCTAGCTATACTGCAGCTAAAAGGATGAGTGGAAAATTTTGACTAGTATTTCTTGAGTTTCCCTTAATTTCCTTAATTAATCATGACAATGATGAAAAATAAGCATTCCATTATTTATTGTACACTTAACTATGTGCCTGTCAGTAAAGCAAACTAACTGCTGAGATCAGAATATCTCTGGTTTATGTTCCTTCTAAATAATAGTCCAGTGGTGGCAGCAGCGTCTAGTTGTTAGAAGCTAAAAGAAGTGCCCTTGAAATATTTCAAATACTCTCATGTACTTGAAAGCGAAACACTCATTTAATGAGAGTGTAATCGTGAACAATAGAAAGTGTTAGTGATTAAAACATGTAATCTTTTGAAACATAATTTCTCCTTCTCTTTCTTTGTACCCTTTGTAACCAGAAAAAAACTCCACAACACGAGTGAATTTCACAGGCACCTCTGAGATCTGTACTTAAAATTCAGCGGCTGGATACCTATGGTATTTTCAAGGAGACGGGAGACATTGATTTAAACCAGGACTGAAACCACTAGAACAGGTTCTTAGGCATATTCTCACTCCCCTTCTTCTCTTCTGCTCCTTCAGTTTCTCCTTTTCTCTAGAAAAGTGTTTGATTAAATAGAAGAGCTCTCTTGCTTTTTGAGCAGTTACCTGTTTAGGGTCAGATCAGATACCTTTCCTTAGAACAAGTAGTACCCTCCTCCACAAGAGTCCTTAAGATTGCAGTGGGAACTAATGGTAGTGTACAGTGTCCCTTCCAACTAGCCATATCCTGGTCATTTAAACACGAAAGGGTCACCTTTACAAGACGTTTCCATTATGTATTGCAAGTGTACAATTATCAAAGGCGGTCTGGACATCCAAAACAGTGTCACTGAAATGAAAAGGAGGTCGCTTGAGCTGAGCATGCTTTTCCAAGGTCCTGAACATGGGTGTGAGCAATGAGACTAATGTAGAAATGTGTGCTAGAGTGGAAAGAGTACTAAAGAGCCTCACCGGAGCTACTTCGTCTTTTCTTGGAACTGCTTTTAAGATTTAAAAAAAAATTTTGGTTACGAAAATGAGTCTAGAAATTGTCCATCAAAAAAAATAACACGAAATTTGACATTTGGAAATTTGGACACGTAAGACTTTGTTATATTATTTGTTCCTGTCTCTGACCAGCTGTTGGTCAGATTCTTTGCTACCTATGTTCTGCTCTGAATATTTTGAGAATTGTATATTCTTCACTGTGGCTCAAATCGTCTCTTACTATCTGGCTCTGTAGATCATAACACAACACTGCCCCACAACCTGGGTATTACTATTGTAATACAAATAATAATTTCAACATTAATTAAATAAAAACCTTCTATCTCTCTGTAGCTGAATTATATTGGAGTCAAAACCTAACATCAGAAGAACAATACAGCTTAGTAAAAATTTTAACAAATACCTCCCCCCCTCCTCCACATACACACTTGAGATAGAGAAGCACTTTGGGCATTCATACCAAATTTGTCAAATCTATTTCCAGGGGATTTGGAATGATAGGGAAGAGCTTGGTTACTGAACCAAAGAATCTGTGACTCTTTCAGTTCTAGTAATAGTTATTAATATCTTTTTATTTTCTGAAAACTCCTCAGCCTCTTTAGGTCCAGCAAACCTCTTACTCCCCCAAGAGAAGGTGATATTAGCATAACCACCACTGTCTTGCCTCTGAGGTGACAATGCTTTCTACCGTGGACAGGCTCATTTCTATATCTGAAGGTGCTACAGCCTAGATACCTTTGGTCAATACATCAACCCCTTTGTGTTTATAGCATTTGGTGACCTGATTTTGCCTGCTTGAGATATTCATTAAACAAAGAGTTCAGAATTCTTAAAACTAGAGTTGAAAGGTTAGTTCTTGGCAAGAACCAGCCTGATTTTGAAAATTTCTGAGAGCATGACAGCTTCCATATATTTAAGCTGCAGTCAGCTTGTCCTCCTTAGTAAACCAGCTTGCCTATTGAACTGTGTTTGATTTTAAGCCCTGGGAGCTGATAGGTTTCTTTTCAAAACAGGTTTTCCTTTTTTTTCGTATTTCTGGAATATAAGCATGGATCCTAAAAGCCCTGTTTGGCTGAGAATGTGCCCAAAACTCAGCTAATGGGGGCCTGTGATGTGTTTCTTTCCTTGCTGGCCATAGTCAGCATGTGGGTACAATTTTGCCCTTTGAAAATTCTGCACATGAGTTCATGAGTTAATCTAAATTAGCAGAGAAAACATTGGCAGAATTGCCTACCTCTTGTTAGCCTGAGAGTTGGGAGCACATGAAGGCTCTCAAATCTGCATCTCCCACATGGCATCCCACTGCTGTGCCCACTTGAGTCAAAGGGCAAGAAGCAAGTACTCCTTTGAAGTACTACCTTAAACAAGAGATAAGAAATAGTAAACTTAACTGAAGCCTAACTGATGGCAAACAATTCTGTCTTCTCATGCACAATGAGCAATTGCTGAAACTGTCTTTCAACCTGTGTAACGTAATCATGACAGCACTCAACCAAGCCCAGTCATTTTTTTGCTCTTCCTATGTTATTCTTCTACTTCAGCAGATCTTCCCTGTAAAGCTGAATGATAAGACTTTGCAATTGCGTCCATGTTTCTGAAGAAATAGTGTGCAAGGTAATGACAGGTTTTGTCACTGGTGGTGGTGGAGGCTGTAACCAGTTCCCAAGCTTCCTGTTCCTGAATGATATTGCACTGGCTTCCTGCAACTACACAATACATTGTCATGCAGATTTGCCACGGGTCACTGCGTAGGGATAGGAAATTTCAGAGGTTTCTGTTGAACCTGTCAGGTTGGCAGATCTAACATAACGTTGGGATCCCCTCCAGCATTCCTCCCCATAGTCCACATAGCTTATTGCAGGCTCTCTCTGAGAAGGGGATGTAAAACAAGTTGGACTGTTCCCCTGGGGAAATGCCCCAAATGCCTGATTTAGACGCAGGCATTGAGTCTTCAGTTCCTTGAGGGAATGATTAGGCCTGAAGGCTTGCAGGAAAACAAGCTGAAGGAAACTGCAGGGATACAGAGGAGTTTATTTTAGGAATACAGGAGAGTTTGAGATCCTTATGGGCTCAGTCTGTCTTTCTCTGAAAAAGGGACATTACAAGTGTGCACATATATATAGCTACAGTCCTTGGAATAAAAGGAGAAAGAGTGAATGCGTGTGTGCAGCTTTTTCATTCAGGTGAGGCTTTTTTATTGTTGCCAAAGACAAATCAGGGAAAAAGATGTGCTTCCTCATGCTCAGGAGTTGGCATTTAACAGTGGTCTTGTTTTGTATCTAAAGTCAGGAGAAATATCCAATAAACCAAAGAGATGAGGAAGAGATATCAGAAAAAAACATTTAAGTTAACTTTAGAAAGGATAAGTTGAGAACAGAATCCAAGCTAACATAAGCAAAGAAGGAACCAGTCAAAGTCTGTCTGTATGCAATTTAGAAAACCTCACTCGTTCAAAGGAAATGACAATGCATTTGTAGCACAAATCTCATGCTGGTACTGTAATATAAGCTGTGTATATTCCAAAGTGCAAATGCAGATTGCATTTAATGTGGGAAAAGCCATGATTTAGAGACTTTATGACAAAGCTAAGCTGAGGAGCAAGCCTAGGTTTAGGAGCAGATGTATCCTGAGTTTTATCAGAATGCATAGTGGTGTGCTATAATAAAATTAGGCAGTGTTTTGGGGATGTATAAAAGCTGCTTGCCCTCACCTTCCATTCCTTACTGTGATATTTTTGTATATATATAAAATCAATTTAATTGTGTAGCAAATGCAAGTGATTCCAAAGGACAGTAGCCATGCTTCATGATGTTCTTTTCAGATGACCTTAAAAATGTTTTCTCCTATTTAAGGGAATTGTCTCTAAAAAGAGTTTACACTCTCCCTACCTTTGCAATAGACAAACTCATTGTCTATGACAACATCAGCAATTATCTCTTCTAACTTTTCCTTTGCTTTTCAGGGATACAGAGTTACAGGTTTGACAGTTTTGTGAACATTTGAAAAACTGACAGAAAAAGATAAAAAAACAGTCAACAGGTCTAGGAATATTTTGGGTTCTATTTCACCTCCTTTCACTTAAATATTCTGCTGAAGGCAGGAGTTCTGGTCTGGGCAACCTAGAAGTCTCATCTGTGGGGTTACTGTGGTGGAAGAAGAAAGCATATATATATATTCTTGCCTTGTTTTAAATACCCAGTAAAGCTGCTGATATGAAAATCCTCCCCCTCCCCCCTCTTTTTCCCTGTTAAGTGGGTGAACCTACAGAAAATTTTTTTAAACATCATCTCCACTGTCTCTCATCAGATGTCTGTCCCTCCTTTCTGTGTCCCCACTGCTGCAATTATCTTCTTGAAGCTATATAGGGGGAAGCACAGGCCAGACATTCACTGAATTGACTCATTTATTAATCATTCATTCTCTTTTGTAAGAATGAGCAAATTTACCGGCTTTTGTCTGAACAAGAGTTTTCTGAGCAGATTCTACAAGTCAGCATTTTCTGAGGTTGACAAGATCCTGAAGATGAGAAAAGCACTGTCTTCCTCCATTAACAGTGCTTCTCACTAATCTGCTGATTACCCTGAGTAGCCAGAGTAGCCAAAATGTGGATTATGCCCTGGCACAGGCTTCGTGCATGCAGAACATCTTAACTTCTGTCATGGTAGAGGACTGTGTTCTAACAAGCTGGTTGAAACTTATGCTTCAGCTTGCCATGGTATGTTTATTTAAAGGCTTAACAGCTTGCCATGGTTACACTTGATGTTATTATTAATAGGAAGTGTTTTGTTTTGACTCTCTTTCCTGCCTGACTTAGGGTCCTTTTTTACATCATGGCCATCTCCAGACATCTAAATGCACCTTCCTTCCATGCCTTTCCACACCTTTTGCAGTCACAGAAGTCTGCGTGACAGGGTAGGCAGCATAGGGATCACCACAGAAAAAATCTAGGCCAAAATGGTCATGGCTGGCCTGATTTGAAATCTTCTATTTGGAACAACTTTTCACATATAAAAATATCTTTTAAGCCTCAGTACTCTTTCTCTTACCCAATAGAGACACAGTCTGGTAGAAAATCATTGTGGGGTGTTTTACAGGGAAATTCAGGTTTCATCTGTCATTTCAATTAAAAGAATGTGATAGATGGCTGCCTTAAAATGAAATTTTTTACAGAATAATACAAATTAAATGCTTACATTTCTGTGAAGAAAATCAAACCCACCCAAACTCTTTATATTTCATTGGAATTAAATTTTAGAGTGAAAGAATATGTCTGAACCAAAATTAAGTTCTGTGAAGGTGAATAGCATGATTCTTCTTGACCCCAACAGCAACTTCTGGGTCAGGGTCTGCCTGACTCAGTTTACCCCAAAGAGGGCCATTTACTTGGTAGTTGATTGGTGTAACTAAATTCCAAAAACAAGTACAGTAACTGTGGTGGGCTGATGAATATAACTAAACTGCTGTTCTCTAAACAGTCACATAGCTAAATATCACTTAGGCAGCTTGGCTTAAATTACCTTGGAACAAGTTACTGTGAAAGGGAAATGAAAGCATATAAATGAGTCTGAGACACTTGTATTCATTTGAGGAGAAGTGAGGGAAACAATTAAGATAAACCAGAAAATGGCAGGCCTGTCGAGCCATATGGCCCTTTCCTGTTCCTAACACTTCTTTTGTTTAACTTTTACAAAGCAATTTTGTCACTATTACTACTGTGGTTGTTTCAGTTTTAAACATGTTTTCCTAGCATTCAATCTTTTCCCCAGCTGCCTCTGCCTTAAAAAAAAAAAAAAAAAAAAAAGGAAAAAAAAAAAAAAAAAAAAAAAGGAAAAGAAAAAGAAAAAAGAAAAAAAGAGAAAATAAAAAAAAAAGGAAACAAAAATGTCTCAACCCAATTAAAAATAAATGCTAGAAAGATCTTTAAGCTCTTTGGCTCATGTTGCCTTTAAAACTTCGCACTGTATGCTAATTTCTTCTGTTTTTTGCTTTCTGCCTGTTTTGCCCAGCTGTTGGGCTGGGCAAAATTTTTCATAGTTTTCCTATGTTCTGCTATAGCAAAACAGATGCAGACTACAGATCACATGGACTGCTTCAGTTGAATGAAAGCAGCTTTGGTCATTAATCCTTTCTATAGGCTCTTTGGCAATTTTTTAACAAGTTGACTTCTTTTTTTATTCTAGCTTTTAATCATGGTTTTCAAAAAATTAAGAAACAGATCTAAAAAAACTGTGAGAGATGGAGATCAAGCAGGCTGCTGCAAGCTTTGAAGCATAAAAAATAAAGGGGAAAAAAAGAGGCTTTTATTGTCAGGAAATGGCAAATACCTAGCTCAGTTTAACAATTCTGTCTGGCTGTAAGATAGGGAAGTAATGCCTTTGGCAGTACATAAACTCTTGTTTTCTTGCCCTTTGTCTTCCGGCGTAAAACACTGTTGAAAAAATCACCTGTCCATAGCGAAGTTAAACTCCTGGCTTTAACACAGTTGCATGGGAACTTTGGTTTATTAATGAATACAACATACCCCCTTTGATTTGAATGCTTTCAGAGCGCTGAAAAGATTCAAAAGGCATCGCTTCCTGCACCAGCGGCGTGCCTTTATACCTCTCAGTGGTTCACCCCTACCCAGCTGCTATATCTCATTAACAAGCGTTTGGCCAGCGCAGCGAACTTCGCAGTGTTGACACTTGAAAGGCCCGGGCAGGCGCTGGCAGGCTATCAGCTATGGCAACAGGAAACTGCCCCAAGACAACACTGAGAAAACAGCAGCTGCAGAAGCCAAAAGCAAAAGAGGACAGGGAGAGCTAGGTGTTTCCAGGCTGCGCTGTTTTCCATATGGGCTGTTTGTGCAGCAGAGCAATGCCAAGGGAGGGGAGGAGAAGAGAAAGAAAAGAAAGGTCTAATAAGGAGGTTGATATAAGCTTGGGTAGGCGCTGGGGCATTAAATACTTTTTTGTTACATTTTAATGGCTTCCTGAAGTCTATTTTCATGCAAATAAAAGCCTGTCTGTCTAAGGAGTTCACAAAAGCCAGGCCTGGGGCCGGTTCCCTGAACCATCTCTGGCCTTCGGTGGCTGGAACTTGCCACCCTTCCCTAAGGGACATGCTGTCCTTGTCCCCTTGCTTGCAACACGTTCCCTCTGCAGACATGCCGGACACTTAATTCCCACCACTTGGTATCGTTATACCCTGAACAACCGTGGCTGCAGCCTTCATCCCAAACAAGCTGTATTTCCCAGTGCCACTGGAGTGCTGAGGACCAAGCCTGTTAGCCAAAGTAGGGCATCTGCTCAGCTGCTGCCCCGCCCCAGGCAGAATGTGCTTTTCACCAGCTTTGTGTCACGCAGAGAGCTACAGAGCTTAGAGGGGAGGCGTGGGAGGGATCCTACAGGAGGGAGCACGGTGAGTGCCTTTATCACATTGGGAAAGAGGAAGCTTGGTGTCAACTGATGGCAAAGGGATGAATGAGTACAGGAACACTGAAATACAAAGCATTGAAATTAGGATCTTTGCTTAACCATGTCATGCTTCTATTTTATGTATGTAAAGGAAAAGCAAACCCTGGATGCAGTTTATCCTACCTCTTACTCTGTGCTTCCACTGGCATACCTGGTGTACCAGGGTAACTACAGCTCATTCTGCAAACATTTGCAGCAAATCTTTAAGTAACAATGGTGAAATTCATACAACAGTATTGAAAGCAGCAGCTGCAGAAAGCAAACTGACATGAGCTCAAGAGTCACCACCACCTTAACATTTTCAATGGTCTGGAAAAAACCTCTCAAATAGTTTTAAGTTTTTAATAAGGATCCGTCTTTATTTTTCCAGTGGTTCAAATGTAGCGCTAACCATTGCCATGTTTCTTCCTTCGGCTGCTTCAGGGGTTTTGCAGCTGTGAGAGGCTTAAGGGCGGATGTTTAGATAATTCAAGCTTGTATTTTACATTTACAGGTAGAAGTTGTATACACTATCACTGTTACAGAAAATGGAAAGTATTTTCTCAAGCCTCACGCACGTCAAGCTCTGTGGTTTATACTAAAAGTGGATTTTATAGCCTGTTGTGTACACTTCATGTTTCCTGTGCCAAGGAACCACAAGACAGAAAACCTGAAACCTGTGAAGTTTCCCTGCCTTAGACTTTGGTGTAGCATCGTCACCAATGGTTTCCAGCACAGCAGCACACACTTCCAGTTCTGTAACCTGTGGTTTAGCTGCAGGGTGACTCAGGTGGTTATTCAGTAGGTGGCAAGCTTCCCTCTGTCAATATTGAACTCATGTCCCACTGTCCAGGTACACAGTACTGTTTAAAGGACCAATCTTCTGCTGGGATACAAGAGAAATGCAGTGACCGATGACTGTTGTTCAAGATCCCAGGGCACAAGTGGAAATATTAACTCTTGGGCCCATGCCAGCTTTCAGTTTGATGGAATACATTCTGCTTAAATTCTCCTTTCCCATCCTTATGTTGGTTTGTAATCTTGTTCATCTTGATGGCTTTTTTCCACATGACAGAAGGCTGCATTCTTTATTATGTGAGGTTATTTTTCTGGATCCAAAGGACAGGGGATGGTGCTGGTATCCTGAGTAAAGCAGAAATAAATCATATCAGCAATAATGTTAATCCTCATTATTAAAAGAGATCATACATCCTTTGTTCAATAGTACAAGAATCTAGAGATATTTGAGATTAATCCTGAATTTTCACATGATATCTGTTGGTAAAAGAACATGCAAGAGAGTAAGTGCAAATGCCAGTTTACCATGCCACTTATTATCACTGTACAGGCCACTGGGAAATAGCACTTAATTCTAAGAAAGACATTTTTCTAACAAGACTTATATGCTGCAAGAAGTACATAAGTTCGTACTGTTTCCATTTTATCTAACTAAACTGTATTAATATTATTATTATTTTGCATTTCTGGTAAAATATTACACATTGAAACTGATATTCCTAAAAACCTCCCATACTTCAGATGTTTGCCAGTTGAGAAGTGGCTGCTGGAAATTGAAATGAGCAATGCTTGTTCTGTGGCTGGCACCTCGCTGGAACAGAGCAGTCTGCTAGCACACTTTCATGCCAGGAGGACGTGCATGTGCTTGCCTCAGCGTGTAACTCTCTTTTGCTCATTTGTGCAGCTTCACAGAGTTTTTCTTCCCTGCTCCTGATCAGATATTTTCGTGTTTGGTCTGAGTTATCTCTTGTTGCATAGATACAGCCTCTGCTCTCTTCTTGAGAAAGAATGGCAGTATTCCCCCTGTGACTTGCAAAACCATATCTAGAATATAGAGGGGTGTTTAATGATTTATTTGTCATATGTGTTCCCAAAGTAGGGAATTATTGGTCTGCTGGAAGGAAAAACAAAGAGTTTGGAGATACAGCATTATTTCCCCGGAGTACTACATTAAGACAATAAAACATTTCTTGATATTGGAGTTGTTTCTTCAATTTCATGAAAAATAAAAACAACTTCCAGTCAAAGCAGGCTTATAGAAATAAAAGTATTTTCTGAGTCTATATTAAGAAATACTTATTGCTGATTTTGAGAAGCAGCAGAATATATGACAGAATATATCCTTGCTTTAGAAGTGTAGAAAAAACCTGTGTAACAGTCCTGGTAGACAAAATCAGTGTTCTGGCTTGCTCATCAAACAACACCATTTTAAATATATGAAGATACATGAAGACAGACATATGAGAAGCAATTTCCAGGTGAGATCACCAAATAGATACTTTTTGTATAACTGTAATAAACGATGGCTATGTCAGAAAAAAAAACCCACTGCGAAATGCAGAGCAAGTTTTCTTTTTAGGAAGTAAATTTTTTTTCTTTAAGTCCCTTCCTTTATGAAATCCTACATACCTCAGATAATATGAAACATTATGTGTGCTGCTCAGACTAAATTGATTTGTGATGTCCTGAAAGTACTCATGTTAGAGTCTCTTTTATTCCCTCACTGAAGCTGAAAAAAAGTTTATCTGACCATGCATGCTTAAAATGAAGATGTAAATTAGTTTTTTCATATTATAACTTTTATCCTTACATACAATTATTTTTGTATATAGGAAGGCTAGGAAAGGATTAGAATTTCTAATTTTAAATTTTATCTCTTCAGTGTTACCAGACTTTCAGAATATGGACTTTACAAAACAAAACTGTGTACCCATCAAATAAAACATATTAATTTATTTCTGAAATGAGATTTTAAATATGAAATGTTGCTCCATATATGGAGCAAAATAAAACTATGAATTTTATTTTCTCTTTAATAAACATAGGGTAAAATGAAACAATATACATAACAAAATGTTAGCATTTCCTTGATTCCAAAAATTCTACCAGACATTTTTTTAAGGAAACCATCATCTCTCAAATGTATTTTAAAGGAATTAAGTTTTGGGGTAGTATCTTGGACATATAGATTGTTTAGAAGTTTTTTGGGTTTGTTTTTTCACGTGAGCATCTAAGATTGTTTATGGGAGACAAAGCTTCTAAGCTCCAATCCACAAAGCCCACAAACATTTACACATTTTCCAGTTCATAAAATGTGCCATGAAAAAGAGCTCATTATAGGCATAGTTATTTGAAAGATTTCTTGGTGTTCTGCTTCAAGAAATGATGGCTGATTTGAAATTGAGAAAAGTGCCATAAAATGGGTTTCTTCAGCTTGATCAGGTTCAGTGAAGATCGTAAAGGACTGTAAAAGCCTGGATTCATTCAGTCTTGTGCCTTTCCAAAGCTCCTGTGAATGTTTTGTATCATTGCTGTCAGATGTGATTTTCTCTGCTGCTGCAGATGTGCACAACAGATTTACTGTTACAAGTAATAGATAGTAAATTCCTGACATAGAGGCATTTAGGGCCACTGCCAGATGTCTCATTTTAATAATACATTTGTATACCCTAGTTCCAGAGGGACAACTAAGCTGTGAACAATAAAGATAAAATCACTGGAGGACAGGTATTACCATTTTATTGTTGTAGTCAATCTGTGGTGCTCAATAAAATGGATGAATTTAGTTTTGGTTTTCTGTTGTTGCAACAGAAAAACTATTGCTTAGATCTCATTCAAAAAACAGTGGATGGACATGTCTTCATTACAGCTGTCTGCATAGGGAGAAGATGCTCTGTTGATCCAACATTCCTCTGACAGTTTGGATGCAGAATTACCTCCATCAAACTCCAGAATGTATTAGTCAAACGGAGCCTCATTTCCATCCCAGCAAATTAGGGATGTTGAGAGATCTGTTGGCTGGATACTGACAATTTGTTATCTGTGCAATTGAATTGCCTGAGAAACAGTGTCCAACCTTGTGAAGGGCTTATCTATTTGCTGCAGGTACAGGAAAACTCTGCAGGGAATTTTCAATGATTACCTGCTTTCTGGCGATCCCTTGGGCAGAGTTTTGAACCAGTTTTGTTTAGCTAGTACAAATAACAAGGGTTACGTCCACAACTAAAGGGTGTCCGGGAGTTGCTAAATGTAAAAGCCTCAATCACAAAGAGAAAGAGAGGGAGACTGCAGGTCTAAGTAATATCTTTACTTAAAATTAGATACTACTAGTATCATGAAGACATTAAAAGAAAGAGTAAAAAGCCCAAAGCACCCATTGGAACATTATATGAGTCAAGAGCTGACCTTTCCAGAAATTCAATATTGTTTGAATTGAATGAGAAATTCTGATATTGGTACTCGTTTCTCTATGTTTGCCCCTGTGCCTCTCTTCAAGATACACTATATTTAGGTGTTAGTGTTAAGAGGTAGATGGACTGCAACAATAAGAACAGAGAAGAAATAAAGGGATTGCTGGAGGAAATCTGTAAAAACTTGTTGGTTTACAGTGAATCTTACCTCACCTAAACATGCCATAACTCTTTCCAGTCCACTCCTACTTTGAAATTGATCGGCTTTGACTCTTAGCCTTCCTTTCTCATAGTGCCTAAATGAGCAGCTGCATGGGCCCAAACTGCCCTTGTCCTGGCTTGCAGGAGTCTGGAAAATGGTGACAAAATGTGGTTGTGTGCAGTGAGCCCTCTGGACTGTTGTTTCCAATGATGGTTGTTGTCTGAAATTGGCAGACACAGAATATGGCACAGTCCCTGTTCCCGTCTCCCATTTTTGGGGTTTTTCCTTGGTTGAGTCAGTCCTTTAGAGTGGTGTCCTGTCTCTCTAGGTCACTGGGTGATGCCCCCTGCTGAAGAGTAAGCAAGGTGGGCAGTGTGCCCCGTATTCATGCACCCCAGTACCTCTGGGATGCACATTAGGGTCAGAAGTGGCCACGCTCTATCCTAATATTTGGGGGAAAAATGTTTGCAGGGATGAAGAATGAACCTTTAAATCTTCCAGTACATCCATCAAACTACAGTGCAGGGAAAACAGGATGTAGGCCTGCATCTGCCTCCAGTTTGGACATGTCCCTTGTGAGGCAGAAGAAACAGGAAAGGAGTATAAAAAGTACACTTTTTAAAGGTTTGTTTTTGAGGATGACAGTTGGAAAATCCCTCTCTTTTTACAGTCACAGGGACATAATTAGGGACAATATAGCCTCCCACGTTAGGGTCACCCTAAACTCTGGTTTGAAGGAAACATGCTTGGCTACAATCAGTCTGGATCACATACTTCAGTATATTCAATTTACAAGTGTCCTTCTTCAAACTACCCCTCCTTCCCTAGTAAAAATGAGACAGCTTTAGACAGTTTTAAGAATTATCCCATGGGTACTGTTAAAGAGACCTATTCATAGATACTCATATGTTAACCACATGTGTTAACCACTTGTGACAGCAAGTACTCAGAACCTAATGGTGATGGGGTAATGAAATAAGCCAAAATCATGTGAAATCATGAAAAAAAACCTGTGCAAATTTCTTTTAAAAAAGCCCTAATTAATAAGTCACTGGGTTATCAACATAGAATATCAGAATAAGAAGAAAAGCTTTTAATAGTCCTGCCAAGCCATCATTAGCAATTCTTAGCTTTCTTCGGAAACATCCTATTCCCCTCCTCCCACTGCCTTACATTTTTCTTTGTAAATAGTATAAACCGAGTGCCAAATTGCTTCCCTGGTTTCAGCTGTCCAGAAAGTCTCCTTGGCATAAATCAACCTGCTTTGGAGACATCTCCCTTGGTCTGGCAGATTAACAATGAAAAGAGGAGACAATGGTACAGTCAGACAGCTCTCCAAAAGAACACATTAGTTGAGAGCTAATAGCTGATTAGTAAAATCTCCCCATCATTTAAAGATGCATTTTCTTTAGTGATGAAAACCAGATCTCCTTAGACCTCGAATCAGTGTCTGGTCTTCTAGGTCAGTTCCAGGGTAGGTTTATGTTGTGATTAGAATGGGACCTGCAGTTTGGGTAGGCATATGTACAAGTTAGCTTTTAATGTCACTCTGGACAAGATTCAGGGTTGTAGCTGCAGCAAAACCAGAGAAGCACATTCAAACTGAATTGAGTGCTGCTGCTGGGGTCCAGTCAAGCTGATGAACCACATGAGGCCTTGAGGGAGGTGGAAGCAGAGCAGAGACTTCACTGCTGTCCTCTGCAGTGGTTTCAGCATTACTTCTGCCTAGAAAGGCAAGTAATGACAGCTTCCTTGGTGCTGAAGTGTACACTGATGCTTTACCTTGCTTTTCCCTGTAAGACAAAATGATCATCCATGTGGACTTTGCAGCATATGGGCTATGATTATCTCTAGTCTCCAGACTGACATTTGTGCAATTAATTACTGGTAACTCCTGCATCCAATCTACTTTAAATTCTGACAAATGACTCCATGACTAGCTTTCCTTCTTTGTCTGCTGTTGCATAAACTTGACTTTTAAAGATGCTGGAATGCAAGGATATATGAGCATAAAAGAAGTTGCAACTAGATGAATATTCAA
>VZTB01002487.1:462662-519184 GCA_013397245.1 Thryothorus ludovicianus
AAGTTGCAACTAGGTGAATATTCAATTATATATATATATATATCAAAGAATTTATAAATAATGACATAAATAACAGATTTCTACATTTAATCCAGTTTTATCATCAGATTGTAAATCCTTTATAAAATGGAAAATGGGATTTTTCTACAGAAATACTTTTCTGTGAAAGAACTCACATACAAAAAATGTTTTTTGAAACATCTATGACATTGTGCTCTTATTTAATTTTTTACTATGCAGTTTCAATAGTATGAAATATTAATTATAAATAATATTTGAAAACACTATCCAAATATATAAAAATCTATTATTGTTGGAAAACATTTTAATATTCTTTGGAGCATCTACTAAATAGATCAAGAATAAATGGATTGCAATAAGTAAAGATGCAATTTAACCTGAGTTTAGTGGGACTATATATATATCTTTATCTATCTATCTATCTATCTATCTATCTATCTATCTATCTATCTATCTATCTATTATCTGTTATCTATTTATTTATCTATCTCTACTTCTATATAATCTATATCTACATCTATATTCATATATATTGAAAAAAGAAAATAGAGCTATACAAGACACATAAACACCAGTCCTTTTCCCAGAAGCACCTATATTAATGTCCGCCTGATAAAATTTTCATATAAGATGCCTTACGACATTAACGTTTCTAAGTCTTGTGATATACATATTTTTTCTTTTTCTAACAAAAGCTTTAATTGTCACACTAAGAGGACTAAGAAGGAACCTTGGCTTTCTTTAAGAATCTTAACATTGTCTCCTATCTGACAGCTTTTGCAAACGTTTTGAGTATATCTCTTTGACTTTTGTAGTCACCTGGATCCTGAGAGGCATATTTGCAGAAGCTAAGACAGCACCTTCTCAATATTTGGGTAACTGAATGTCTCCCTTTATTGCCGAGGTATTCTCTGATTGTACAGCCACAATAAACAATAGAGGGGCCACAATCCTCTCCTCAAGCCCTGGAGCCCTGATTTTCCTCATTGCTTAACTACCATTTCATTGCCTGACTCATTTTGGACTGCCCCAGTTAGCTGCCACTGTGATAAAGCTCAGGAGTGGCTAAATAGGGTTCATTTCTGATAACATGAGTGTATCAATCTGACCTCAGTCTACCTACCCTAAACTATCCTCTGACAGCATCCCAAGTTTCAAAGACCCATTTAGGTCTTCGCAGCACTCATTAAGGAAGGCAATAAATATCTTCAGTCCTCCCTGGCATCTGTGACACACTCTCTTTGCTATTTTGGGCCCTTTTAACTGGAGCAAAACATGAAATGAGTAATAAGATCTCAGGGACTCATGGTACTGAGGACCACTCTGGACAAACTGCTATACAGAGTGGGCATGGTTATCTTGTTCTAGATGTCGCTAGCCCCTTGGATCCCAAAGCCAGGCAATCTCAGGATCAGTGCCAGTCTCTAAAGAGTATGGTGGATTTTGGAAAATGAGGCTTCTGTGTTTGTATGCAAATCGAATTAGTACATAATTATTCATTATGCCAATTTTCCTCATCAGTGAAGCCAGTTTGCTATTTACTCAGTCATTAATGAATAGTATGATAATCAAATTTTAGTTGATTTTAACTGTTTGTTCTAAATCCCTGGGGATTAGAATACCTGAGTGTTTTAATACTATTGGGCACTAGTGAAAATCCACTGACTAAGTAATGCTTTGTATGTTTCTTCAGTTAGTCCTGACAGCTCAAGCTTGTTTCTATCCATTTTGTTTTAGTGGTATTTTTCTGGGCTAAGAGAGAATCCTGCTTGGTTTATCCTATGCAGCAAGCATTTATGTCTGAGCTTAGCTTCAGCACATGAAGGATTGTATCAGAACTGATGCACCTATGCTGAAAACTCAGACTATATAACCAGACTCTGAGTCAAATCTCAGTTTTCTCAGGGCAGGACCCTTAGTCATTCTTGCTGGGATGCTTAAAAAGGAAACATTTACCTATTGCCCATTTTTCCTCCAGGTCTGGTTTGCAGCACACAGAAATTGCAGCTCAGAAGTGTTTTGATAGCAACCACCATGTTCTCTGGGCCCAGCTTAGCTCAGGCACCATCCCATAGCAGAAGCAGAGACACTCAAGCTCCACTGTTTGCAAGGCCATCTTTTGAGCATGAGCTGTTCGTCTGCCTACCTCCAAGAAAAGCTCCTCCACAACCTGTGCCCTCTCCACTGCCCTCAGGAGCTGTGGGATGATCTGGAGGTGGTGAAGCATGGTCATTCACAGGAGAGATGGAGGGGAACTGCACCATCTACACTGCTACCAGCCCTCATTCTGAGCCGTTCTGAGATTGTGCAATTTCAAACTTGCAGACTATTACGGGGAAAGCATAATTTGTTCCTTTAAGTCAGGAGTTCATACTACAGTAGCCTGGCAGACCTTTAAGCCATGGATTTCCTTGAGGAAAGGATGAGGTTTTAGTCAAAGCCAAATATACCCAAGGCTTTTTATGTCCCCCTTGCAGAGGATCAACTGTCTTATCCACTCAGCACACAGTTTGCCCTGCTCCTGCTTGTCTACAGAGCCAGAAATGGATTCAGTGATACCCTGTTCATTGGTCCCCTTTGCCAGGAAGGGAGAAAACTCCTCCAAAAGCGGTGTAAACTTCTACACTGCATCTCTCAGGCAAATCATCTGGTCAAAAAGGTGTATTGGGTATGTGTGACTTCACTGGCTGGCTGGTGGCCTGGTGTCTGGTGATGAAGCAGGGGCTGCCTGAAGAGGAAGCCAAGAGGAACTGCTTTGGAGGAACGATTAAACCAAGTACTGCCATACTATTATGAGAGGGCAACATGAGTTCACATCAGAGTCAGTGATTTGAAGGGGTATAGCAGGGTGAGTCTCCAGACCATGCATGATTCTAGTGACCTGTAAAAATGTATCAGTAGATCACCAGGCCCCCTGGAAAAGCTCTTTGGAGGGTATTGGGACAGGTGGGTGCATCTGAGTTATCATTTGCTTTCAGAATGCCTTGAAAAATCACACTGTAAAGTGCATAATAGGGAACTTCCCATTCACAGCAGGAGCCAATACCTTGAGGCAATTTGTGCCAGCAGTGCTGAGAATAAGAAAGAAGTCCATATTCTCTCTCAGTCCATATTCTCTCTCAAGTTGTTCTTGAGGCAACTTCTGGAGGCAAAGAAGAATGTGACAGTGATGGACAGGAGTGGCTGTATGTGGTTATCTCTGACTGCAGTGTCCCTGCTGGATAGTTCTCTCTTGCCTCCTGACCCCCAGAGCAAGAAAATAAGAGTGTTTTTTGTTGACAACTGCAAGAAAAGCAAAAGGCTGGGAGAAAGCTCTCTCCCAGCCCTCCTTACCTTCTTCACAGAGGGAGGTCTGGAGCAGGGAGAGCTCAGCAGGGGTGAGACTGGCATTTGGGAAGTGATGGCAGGGCTGGGGGGAGACAACAAGAAGCAAGAATCCACTGTTTCCCTGCCTGGTGCAAACACACAGAGACTTAACCTACAGCTGAACTTTTGCCCTTGAGTGACCAGTGCCATTAGGACACAGGTCAAAAGGTTGCAGGGTGACAGAAAATGGAACTTTATTGAATGAAAGAGAAAATGAAAAAATTCCTTTGTTTGCTTAACTCCGTGTGGTTTGTATAGCCGCTGTGATCTCATAATGGAGTCCAGAGTGAAAAAGTAACTTGATTTATCTCATGCAAAGAAAAAAAAAAGAGGAGGGATTTTACTAAGGAAATAACTAAAAGACCAGTGAAAGACTAAAACCTGCAAATCCGTAAAACATTAGAATAAATGTGACTTAATCAATAAAAACCCTTTTATAGATATGAGGCAGAGGAAGCTTATTCATTCTTTAGGGACAGGCATATATTAAGAACACCAGTGTATATATCAGTGTACATAAATGATACCAGCCAGGCATGTTAAAAGAATATTCTTCCTGTATGAGTCAGGAAAAATGTGCACATATATGAGCATCTGGCTTAAAAATATTTTGTTTTGACACGTTTGAGTGCCAAACTCATAGCTCTATATGCTTAATTCATCTCCATTTATATGCAAATACAAAACCTAGATATTTAAAATCTGCTTGAGGAAAGGAAACATCTCTGCATAAGTAGAGAGAAAAACAGTAGGACTGGTAGAACTCTGTGTAGAATTGGAGTTTCCAAATGAACTTAGATAATTGTAACCTGAAATTTCGGCACGCTTGGCATGCTTAAAATGCATAGGGTTTTTTTTTTTTCCATTTCCTGATGTAATATAGTCCATCGATAAAGATACAGCTGGTTAAAATCAGATGTAAAATGCTAGATTTTTAATGGAGTGACATTCTGAATCTGATCCAAAGAATTTTAAGGGTTAATATGCTAATTCTGAGCTGTCAACAGTGAGATAGAAATCAGTGGAGCACAAGAAATGGAATGAAGTCCAAAGCTATGCCAGGAAGTAGTACTCAGGTTACATAGATACTCCCAGAAACACTTAAATTAAAAAAACAAACAAACAAAAAAATCAACAAAAAAGTCTTAAAGTGAATTAAACATTTCATGATCTGTCTTTCAGAGCACGGAGGAGCAGATTTTGCCGCCTGTGTGCATACGTAACTGCTGTAGATGAGATGAGGGGTACTGCACCCAGTCTGTGCAGTACTACGTGAGGGTCATGAGGCTGGGATGCTGCTTGGTATGAACAGGGTGTCAAAAGCTGCCTTCCAGCTGGGACTCTCACCTCTCTCTTTGCATTGTTTCCTTTCTCCCTCTCTCCTTTTCATCAGTCAGTCCACAACCTGCAGGGCTATAGCAATTACACCTACATCTCCATTGTGCCTCACAGCCTCTTCTTTTTAATCCCAGCGAACAAGCAAACCTCCTGGCCTGACCCTTAGCTCTAGAGAGTGACATCCTCTTTAGGGTGTGTCTCCAAGAGTCCTTATTTCCAGAATACATTTGTATCTTGCTAGTTCTTTTTTGCCTTGTGTCACCAGCACAGGCCTTTTTTTCTCATCCATGTAGCTTAAACTCATATCCAGACTAGTTTCGGTGCTGCAACCACGTATCACACTTACTGCAGTATCCTCTGCTTTCATTCCTGACAACTGTGACCATGCTCTCATCATATCTATTTGGACTGCTGCTGTCAAGATCGTTATCCCCATCTGTTGCCCTGAGTCTGTCATAATTCTGTTTGTCTCTTTGTACTGTCTCCTCCTCTATTAAAACAAATGCACCACCTTTCCCTATTCCCACTTAAATGACATTAATCAGTACTAAAAGGCTGACTGCTACCTCCATTAGGATTGTGTTATCAATTTCCATCATCTCCTTTCAATTTTCAGCCATGTATTTTCAATTTTTCATCTTTGTCACCACCTAGGAGTGGGAGGAAACCCCCATAAACTCGTGCAAACCTACTTTGTTTCCTGACCTCAAAAAGTGCCATTGCAGCTTCCTTCAGCTCTCCCATCAGGCTGTCTGATTCCATCTGGTGTAAGCCCTCAAGACTCCTGAAATCTTCCTTTTTTTGTTCTCATTGTACAACACCTAAAGCAATGGGGTCCTCATTCCTAAGTGTTCCAGTTTGCTTCAGTAGTACAAATAATAATTAATTGTAATATCCTTCATTGTTGAATAAAACTAAATACAGAGTAACTCCATTGACTCTAAGCATAGAAAATCCATATTTATGTGGGTATAGTGGATAACAAAAAATATTTTTTTCTATTTTAAATTTTCTGTTCACCTACAGAGATTGATAATGATCATACACCTCCCCTTACACCCTCCAAGACTGTAAAATATGTGGTTTTAAGAAAAACAGAAAACCCAAAACATATAATGAGGTGTATTTCATGTACAATATATTGAATGAACTTTGAGGCTGTAAACTAAATGCCTATGAAATTCCTTAAAATGCTACTTAAACATGAACTTGTTTGTACATGAAATCTTCAAGGCACTGTAAGTTTCTTTTTTCATTCCCTCTTTTTTCTTCTCATAAGAATGGTTAGACACGTCATAGTGTACTGGCTTGCAACTTGTCTCTTTGAAAACATTTAAAGTTGTTTTTAAGATTATGGGAAGAATCTGAAATAAGAATTTAATATTTTGTGAAGAAAACTTGGTTCTGGTCTAAAACCCTTTATGCCAAGTTTCAGTGAATTTTTACAGCCAAGCTGTACACTTCCTCTGACAAATTTTAATGCTACCAGACAATTTGACTACATGGTATTGTTATCAAAATGTTAAAAGAAAAACTCAACAACTCATTATATTGGGGAACTAGTGTCAGTAGACAGTTATGACTTTTAGTGTTGTTTCTGTTCAGCAGGTATTAACATGTTTTGAGAAAGGGAAAAAAGGATTGTAATAAAGGCTAGAATTTTTTTTTTTGTGGGTGGATGAATGATTATTCTTCCACACATTGCCAGAGACAGAAAGCAATTTGTGGAAGACATTGTTTAAAGCAGAGATATTTCAGGAGAAAAAGTATTGTGTATTGTATATGTTATGTCAATGTTTTGGGAGTTCATGTCAGAATGGTCGGAGAAGATTTGGGGAAAAAGCCAGCAGCAAGCCCCACTGCATTTCATTATCTTCAATAACTCACCAGGAATCTGGTACCTGGAAAGAATGTATATAGCGATTAAACTTGTCTTTCTCAACCATAATATCTGCTAGACAATATATATGAATCCTTAAAAACAAAGCTGATTTATTCTGTACAGTAATAGACGGTTTCTGAGCTATTACAGAAGGGAGAGTGAAAAACATTTAAGGTGGAATTCTGAGAGAAATCAACACCTCTGCTTGGTATGGACAAAGTCTCTGTGGACACATTTTTTAAAGGAGAGATTTGAAATACAGTGGCAATCTAGATGATTCATTTAGACCAAACAGATGACATGTAGATAGTTGAAGTTAAAGGCTGTGAATCCCACTCAGAGAAACTGCCTACGCTTGTTTTGGCACTCCTCATTGTGCATGTAAAGAATCAACCTCTGACCACTGCTGGTAGCATCACAACAGGAGTCACGGTGCTGAATGCAGGCAGAATGCATTTATACAAAAGCAGCAAGATGATCCCATTTAATGTATAAAAAGCTTACCATAAAAAAAAAATACGGCTTACTTGAAAAAAAACAAATACATGCCTTACAAAACAGAGCAAAAATAGGTTAATCACCTTTCAGATATTTGCAAGTGCCATGTGCAATCAGGCCATAGCATCTCTGTGAAAACTGCCAGCTTGTTCTCTCTGAGAGAGAGGGGCTACTGCTGGGAAATAACTAAGATGTCCTCTCATTTAACACAGACCACAGAACAGCTGCCGGATATGAATGCCTTTCAGTCACCATTGATCAGGAATCGATTCAAATTACTGACCTAGAAATAAAAGGCTGCATATTAAAGAACAAATTTCCTATACTAGTCTGTCTTGGGTAATGAGAAATGCAACTGTCTGCCACGTTTAATGTTCAGCTGTCAAATGCAGAAGAAATAGATGACCTTAAAGCATAACAATATCAAAAAGAACTCTAAAACTTCAGGCATTTTCCCTTTAAAGTGGTTTTTTTTGTTTGTTTTGTTTGTATTTGTTTGGCAGCTTCCTTACTGTAGTTGGTAGTTAGGTGTTTACAATATTAGGCAAACATAGGAAACTAATATTACATTTTCCACACTTTCTCATAAAACCTAGCTTTAGAATTTTTTTTTTTCAATCCTAAGCTTCTTGTATTACACTGAAACCCACAGGGAGGGTGTGCTTTTAAGTGCTAGGTTAAAGCACTCACAATTTGGATTCCAGTCCTTTGCTTTTCAAGGACTACCTCCATGGCCCTGGCAAGCTGCTCATATTTTTTCCATTTCAGATTGCCATTTAGAAATGGAGAAAACTAATGTTTCCCTATCCTGGGAAAATTTTGAATCTAAACTCACAGGTAACTGAAAGACACTCTGCTATGCGTATATGAATGACCAATCTGACAATCTTATTTGGCTCTTTGGACTAGCTAATGTTTCCTTAGAAGGCCAAGTTGGAAATGCAAGGCTGAAGTGTAAGATTTACAGATATCATTTTCATGCTTATGGTCCTTAGAGATAAAAACAAACATTTTCCTCTCCTCAGCCACTGAAGAAAATGGGTCAATCGAAAATTATCACAGTGACAGCTTTTTCCTTTCATTAGGATTACAAAACACTCAGCGTTAGTAAGAATTGTAGAGATTTTTCTGACAGAATTAATTATTCTGAATGATTAGTTTGTTATGCTCCTTGCAGGCACCAAGTTTGGAAGAGGAAGTGCTTTGTCTTTCGATTAAAAATATCCAAACATCTCTGTGGAGTCATGATCTGAGAAACCAAAACAAGTCCTTAACCACAGATAAATGAAGGTTGGCTGATCCCAGTTTGTAGAAAGCCAGAGGAAGCCCTCTGCTCTGACCCCGTGCCCTCTGGCATCACAGCTGGTGCATGAGCACAAAGGCAGCTTCGATGTAGATGCTGCTGTGGGCACTTTACACAGGCTAGATTGTAAATTTGTCCATTTATGAGTGTCCTGTGGGGGTTCCCATCTTGGAAAACAAAGCAAGAGCTGAAGCGAACAAAGCATATCCATAAAAGTTCCTCTGATTGCCACTCTTAATAAAATGAAGGCCATAAACAAATTTACAATTTACTGTTTCTTAAGTGGGGGAGCAGGAAGGATAATTCCCTGGGACTCAATGAGATGGGTGTGCTACACAGGGTAAGAGTGCAGGTAAGGTACGTACCTGCTGTGAAAAGTAAGTGTCCCTCCTGGAAATGTTTTCCTTTACACTTCCTATTACTGGGCTGTGGGCAGGAATTTCATACTACCTGAAATCCCAAATTACCTTGGCAGAAAAATGAGTAACAAACCTAACAGAGATATGTTTGGATTTAAGGAACTTTTTTGTTTTGTTATGTTTGTTCTTTATATAAATCTAGAAATGGAAGAGTAGTTTTAAACTGTCCTGGCACATCAAGATCCATCTCCATTTTGCATATTTTTCATTTTCGTTCACCCTTTCTAGCAATGAGGACAATACATTTAATTTTGATGCCAAAGGCTATTATGAAACATTAGATATGGTCCAAAAATCATAGCAGATTTATACAAGTGACTCAATTTTGAAGGAATGATTGACAGAGAAAGCTACATTTCTTCCAAAATGCCAGGCCCAGTGGTTCTTTTCAGTCCTGCGTACAGAGACGGGTTCAGACAATGGTCTCACTTCTAAGCTGTAAATGTTCTTGCCTTTTCCAGTACTCTCTGCTCTGGTTTGCTGCTCGTGGTGAGGAGCTCTGCAGAGTACTGCAGTCACTGGCAAAGTGGGGAAAAAAGCTTGGGTGGAGGGGATAACACAGTAGCCTCTCAATTGTCGTGAAGGAACCAGTTTTGGTCTGACTGTGTGTCATTCTGCTGTAGTCTGCCTTGCATTGCAGGTATCCATCCAGAAATCTTTGCTGCTTCCCAAAGATGCTGCTGTGAGCTTAAATACATTGGTTTCTGATTTGGCAATGAAGACTACAAGCAAAAAACAGTTCATCAAGTCAAGCAGGTCATTAGGACCATCTCTGTAGCCCAGCAGTGAGATCTCTGAAAGGAGGCACAGACCTTTAGCATACCTGGGGTCAGTCCCTGAAAGCTTGACCCACTGACGTGCACAGCAAATTCCTAAAATATCCAGTATTGAAACATGAATACTCTACTTGTGCTGTAGCTTTCTGCTGCACTTGGATCCTTTTTCAGATAATAGTATTTAGGACTTAGAAAAAACTTTATACTGAAGAAAACCTGATACTCAGCATGGCACTTAAGCTTCTCCCCATGGTACCAAGCATCAAACATAGCCAAGAGATCCACGTGGAATTCTTTTTTTTTTTTTTTTTTTGCTTAACTTTAATTAGTGCCAAGTAAGTTCTGGGCAGAAAACAGACACCTAGCTTAGCTGGAATTCATGGTCTGGAAACCACTAAGAAAAGCCTTGTTCCCATGTTCTACATCCCAAACCCAACACCACGTGGTCACACTGTCATGCAGCAGCACTGACAGCAGCACAGGAAATAGCTTGGAGGAACGCCCTTACTCTGTTTCATTTGGAGCCCATTTGTTCTGAAACTTCCAGTGGCAAAATTATGGTGCAGTTTTAATAGGAGTATGTGTCTAAACTCATACTCATGTTTTTTCTGCAAATATGGGTTAGAAGATCTCATTTTTCTCCTCCCACACATTCATTCACTGCCAACTTCACAAACAATGACCTGTATTCATCCACACTGTAACTCTGTTGACATCACCAGGCTACAACAGAGATAAATTTGGTCCAGCAAGGCAAAGTGCTGTGAAATCGTTGTATTTTTTTCTTTTACTCAAGGAAAATGTATCTGGAAACATATTATACTTTCATGCTGACATACAGGAATGTCTTCACCATTATCAAATGATTGATTTTCCTGTAGATTCATGGGAGGTTTTTTTAATAGATGCTTAAATTGTACATGTAGTACATGATATTTTATTTTCTATTATTATATTTTCTATTATATTATTATATTTTATTTTATTGTAATAAATAATATTATATTTTATTTATTATTATATTTTATTTTATTATATTTCTATTATATTTTATATTCCACTCCATTATATTGTTTATAAACAACATTTTAGAATTAGCAGTACTATTATTTTTTCTTTATCTTTCTAAAATCCTAGGTGTTTCTGGCCTTATTTTTTTGGTTTTCAGAAGATTTGATTTCACTTCCATAGGATCCATGATCTAGAGAGTATTCAAGAGCACCTAAATGTTTCTGGAGACTAGCTGACATTTTCAAAAGTGGCTTGAATTATTCTATCAACAGAGTTTAGGAACATGGAGTCAGGAAGAACTAAAAAATGATATCACTCAATGCAATAATGTCATTGGTTAAGTGAGAAGGGTGCACACAACCCTAAGTTAGGAACCCAAGTTTTCTGGTCCTTGGAGAGGAAGCAGAAATGCCAAAGACTAGGATTTGCAGAGCAGAGCACACTGAACAGAGGCACAGGCAAATGACACAAAAGTAAAAGCCATGAGAAAGATATATCAGAGATTGTGACTGCAACCCAGGCACAAAAGAAAAAAAAAAAAGAAAAACCAAAAAGTACTACACCCTGGAGACATGTGCCTCTGCAATGAAGATCTAGAGCCAGAAGTTGCCTTTGGATTCAAATGACTGGATTATTGCTTGGATTACTACTTTTTCCCACTGCAGTTGCTTCAGAACAAAATATCCCATATTTAATTTTATTTAAAAGAATATGGATAACATTTTCTATACAGTAAAGTGGAACTGGAGAAAGAGACCTTTCCTTAGGATGGATTTTATGTTTTAATTTCAGATTTATAGCAGAATAATCAAAGGTGCTCTTCACAGAATAAAAAGCCGTTGCATAGTCTATCTAACAAAACCAAGAAAGCATGCAGCTAATAAAATCAGTTATCTGGATGATCTCAGTGAAATCTGAATCATCAGTCCCTGATGATACTGACAGTTTTTTTTCCCAGAGCTCTTGAAAATATGAAGTGCTGCTTTAAAAATATGTTGCAAGTCTGATATTTCAAATTCACCTGTAAACTACTAATTACAAATGAGATTTAAAAATGACTGCATCTCAGGGTTTTGAGGTTTTTTTGGCTTTGGCATAATCAAAGTCAGATTATCTTCCAGAAAAATTGCTATAAAAATATTTAAACACTTAAAAGGGACCTAATCAGTTTATATACTCATCAGAGTTTCTTGTCTGTAAGATATCATGCTAATTTTATTACAATGAATTTAATTGAAAATTTAATTTAAAAATATAGCACAAGGATTTAAAATCTTTATATTTTATCTTTGTAATTTAATGTATTTAATCTTTTTAATATTCTTTATACAAAATTTAATACCGAATTACCTGCGTCCTCTCCCAAAAATATATCAGAGTAAAAAGCATGAAGAGTGTGGGAACAGAAAGATGTTGTAGTAAATAATCATCCAATGAGTTTGAAAGGGAACCATATCTTTCAACTATGTCCCATGATACTGATTTCCATCTTCCTGACAGGTTTAAAAATACCACAAATAAATTTCATACAGACGACAGTTCTCTGTGATGGGAATTCAGCCCCTGGTACCAATCCTTGAAAATGGCACCTAGAATACTGGAGAGAAGGGAAAACAACTGGCTGCCTCAAAGTGAAGCTTTAGTCTCTTTCAGGACAACTTGCTCCCTGCCCAGATAAATTTTAGCAGCTGTTTGCTTTCTTATGCGTGCGTTTGGCTGGGAGGTTAATTTTGTGGCAGGACTGTCCACATTAGTGGCTAGCTAGTTTGGGATAGCAAATGAAGCACAGGTAAAATCCATTCCCTCTAGACAAACTGAGCTTCATGAAACTAAACGAGTCTTATGGTAAATTAAAAACAGAAATGGGGCTGATTGCCTGGTAGGATACACTTCCCATTTTCAAGTTTCATTTGTAGTGAGGAAAAAGTATACTGGAAAAGGAACTCAAAGTTGAGAAGATTAGAGAGAGTAACAAATGCCTTTTGCTCAAGTGCCCTGGAGAAGATGCTGAGAAGAAGCCCATTGTACCCAGGCAAGTCAAAAACAGAATTACCTAGAATCAAAGAAAGTTTGAGGCTGTTTTGAGACACTTCATTTGTGTCTCTCAAGTACAAAAGAGGGGGGAAGGATCACCGCCCTTGAATTGTTGACAACTTCTAATGCAGCCCAGTAGATCCTTTACCTTCCTTTTATTTTTTTCTTTTTTTAACGAGGGCAGATTACTGACTCACTGGTGAAGATGATAGGTTTATTTGACATCCCAAAAGGAGCCAGAAGATTCATACTAACAACTGAGTGAATAATCTCTGTTTGGATGGTAGCATAGCTTTTGTTTGAATTGAGTTGTATAAGCAATCAATGGTCTGGGGTGTCTATCACAGATTTATTTCCTGTCTATTCTGTGTAGATATCCCTCTACACAGAATCAAATTTGCACATGACATTCAAGATCATGCATGTGTAGAACATACTTGAAAAAATAAATTGTATTCCTTGTTGACAAATTTTTTCCAATGATATACTTAATTCCAGCATAAAAACCTTTTTAGTGAACCAAGGAATCCTGGTTAGCTACCCAAAGTATATGCTATTTTTCCCCACAAAACAGATAACTCTCAATGTTTCACACCTTGTGAAATCAGCTCTAAGAGCCCTGAGTTGGATGATTTCAAACCTCAATAAACCTTTCAGATGCATAAAAAGGCCACTTAGCTTGCTGGCGCTTCCTCTATGGACTGGTTCTTCAGGAGTGGGTGTGGGAATGAGACTGCAGTAAGAAAACAATGGGGAAGAAGACCTTTTCCTCCTCATGGCTAGAAGCCTTCTCTGGCAGACAGGAATTTCAGCCTGCAAGAGAGGACCATGCTCTGAAAAACAGTAAATGATGTCTTTTAAGCTGTACAAATACTATGGAAAACATAGACCTCTTATTTGAGTAATAATAATCAGCCTCTTCAGTAATCTTTCTCTTGCACCTTTTACCTAGAAGAAAATGAAGGTGTTTCCACTTCCAGTGCTTTGCATGCCATCTCAAAGGGATGCTGAGTGATGCAATTTACAAATCCCATCGCTACAGAGACAATGAATGCTTGAAAGATAAATCTGCCACCTATCAATACCTTCAAGAAATGTCAGACTTGGAAGCCAAGCTCCAAAGGGAAAAAAAAATTACCCACATGCTGACAGATCAGGCTTTCATTTCCCATCTGCTAGCGAGAAATGTGATGAAGGTGATAACTTCTTGAGAGACGGTTGTATATTGATCCCCTTTCTCAGGAAAAGAAGATGTTATGCAAGGTAGTTCCTTACCTTAGCTGGCACTTCTTAGGTACTGGAGTGTTAAGCAAGGTTTCCACATGAACTGAACTGTACTTCTAGAACCTTGTGGCTCTATGACAAATACGTCTGTGTATGCAGTCAAGGATGGATTTAGATCACTTTTTCAGTCCTGCAAATCTATCCAAGCCCATGATGTCAGCTTCTGTACCACAATCTCTTGTATTTACAGTGCAGCTCAACAAACCCCTACTTGAGGGACATCTCAGAATGGTGTTTTCTGAAACCCAGGACAAAGCTTTGGTGTTACCCTGGACTTTTCGGGACTTTTTTCATAAGCCTGTTGTCAATCTCCTCCACAACATTCCTCTTGGTTTATTTTTCAAACCATTCCAAGAACCTCAGCTGCATGACTTGGAATTGTCAAATGGCTGCCCTGTCAAAAAGCCAGGTTTGTCAAGCATATAAGTAAATTACATTTTTGCCAGTCTTGGTTCTGTAAAAACAATAAATCTGTTTCCATCTTCTGTTTCCTAGCTCAAAATCTGCTCATAAAATTTCTTCATGAAAACTACATTATCAAGATTCAGAAAGGAAATATTTATTTAATAGATATTTCTTATAATAGTCTTAAGGTAGAATAGGCCAAAGTTAGAATGAAATTGTTAATCCAACTCTACTTTACTAATACATATGGTTCCATTGATTTTAATAGAATTACACAACTTAGTGAAAAAAGCTAATTCTCCCTGAGGTAAACATTTAAATTAAAAGTTGATGGAAATCTTAATATGGGAAACTGTTGATTGAATTTGAAAGATGTATCTCTGATTCTGGACTCATTTTTTTTCTCTAAGATTTTATATGATTGTCTGCATATATTCAACCCAACAGAGGAGAAAGAATACCTCATTATAAAAATGAAATGTCAGTATATTTTTATGTTTCTTCTCTTTCCTCTTTATTTGAAATAAATTATTATTCTAATGTGGTTTTTTAATTTAAATTACTGTAAGAAGCTAAGTCAAAATGTTTGCTGTATTGTTTTGAATTCATTTAAAGTTATATTCTTATCTGCTTTGTATTATTTATTGTTTGATATACTTTATTTATAGGACCTGAAAGCCTGGATTAAGATGGCAACCCTACCATGCTGTTTGCTAAATCCTGCTTTCAGTGGAGCAGAGAGTAGATTTTATGGCCCCTCCCAACATCGATTGTATGCACAAATGTAAAGAGGTACATTCCACAAGTGTAGGGCTATTCCTATGCACATGGATATGTGTGCATGCACACTTGCCCTTTCACATGTGCACTTTGCCCTTGCTTTAAGAGTCTGATGTGCAGTGAGAGAATTTTAATCCCATTTATTGACCTTTCTGAGAAGTGAAGGGAAAGAGGGGAGGGGGAAGCACACACACCTGCAGTTTATTTCCTCTAAAGAGATGACTTGAAGATGATAGAGATGAGATAGAGGAAGAACACTGCCCCTTGCCAGGAGCTTTGTTCACAATGCACACAATGCACGGCCTGAGAAGCCGACTGGGGACTGTTGCCGCTGGAATGAAGAACAGCATTGCCGGGGGTCATGGAGCAGGGAGTGCAATCGATTAGAGGTATAAGTCTTAAGATGGCAGCAGGGAAAATGTTCAGTGACCAAATCAATCTGCTAAATTACCTTTCCTCCAGATGTGCATAACGTTATTCTTTTATAGTTGAATTTGCATTCAGGTGCTTTAGCTTAGCTGGTTTTGAAGGCGCTGGAAGTGGTGTGGCTGTCTGTGGGAAGATAATTTAGAACAAAGGATTCACAAGAAAACTTATTTTGCATGAAAAATACCTGCCTGTTATTTGAAAATGCAACTACAAGGGAATCCAGATATAAGGTGCAAAAGGCAGAACTTAGCTAATGTTTATTGGTGATAGGTAACTGATTATTATTTAAAGGGCATTCCAAGTCCACTGATGTCACTGGTTGCTTTTCAGGAGAAGTTTAACTGGGTCTTTGGTTAACATCATCCTCACTTGTGTGTGGATCATTTCAACAATGTCATTGGATGCTATTTAAGGCAGTGGACTCCTAAGTAATTACATTATGACAAGCCTCACTTTATGCCCACTGTATGACATATTCTGAATTTCTCTTATGAATTAACTTCATGATAATTTTAATATGTAAAAATTAACATTAGGCTATTTCAGCCATGTTAGAATAGGATGCCTCTGGCCTTACTTCCTTCTGTCTTTCCTTTGCTCTCTAGGGAAAAGAAAGTGCACATTGCAATATGCTTAAATTTAATCTATTCACCTGTTCTTGTCACATATTTCTGTATACTGTCATTCAATCCTACCAAAAAAATAAAAATCAAACAAAAAACACCTCTCTTTTGGTAATGAAATCTCTTTCAACAAAAAAAATTCTTTCTTCTTCAAGTTCTGCTTATGCCATACTGTGACCTGATTCTTACTAGTGTGGAGAAACTCACAACAATTCTATGATCTAAAGCAGATCTGAACCTAACATTCCAGAGATGAAAGCTGCATGAACAGCAGCATGGAGTTCCTGGCAGAAATCTCTGTCCTCAATACCCTCTGTTAGGAGAAATGTTTTCAGCAACAAGACCAATTTATGCTCATCACAAGCGAGGAGTGAAAGTGCCTGCTCCCAGATAAACTGCAGCAATCACTGCAGAAAAATTCACTAGTCATGTTGGTATTGTATATTCACTCTATAAAGGTTTCAACCATAAAGACAAGTTATAGTGTTGAGTTTCAAATATTCTTTGATGGATTAGTGCATAAATGTGTCTTAATTCTACCATGATTTTTGATAGCATTCACTCTGCTAAAAGCTATTAAATCAGACTGAGTGAAAAGTAGTATAAAACATATAATACAATGTTACATCATGGTTTTTGACATATTACATGATTTCAAGATCACTTTGCAAGACAGATTTCAATTTCTTTTAAGTCAGATTGCTGAAAATATTCTTTTTTATGACAAAAGCACTAAAGCTCATGTCAAAGAAAGATACAAATATGATGGAAAATGTCAGAAAACATTTCTGTTCCTGTACTGGGAAGTATAAAGGTTACGCTACAGGATCTGCTGTGTGCAAATGTAAAAATAGTACTTATTGATATGCCTTGAACTTCCAGATTTGCGTCTCTCTTTTATCATAAGAATTCTCACACTAAAATACCAGCTAAAATAATTTTTGAATAGTATTTGTTGATGATTTGATAGTTCTGATAATGATGGATTTCCCTTAGTGTGAGTATCCTTATACAAGAGAAATTTTTTTGCTCTCATATCCTGTTTTGGGGTATCCTACAGCTGACATCTGAGCAGCACAGTAAGTAGCGTATATAAGAAATTGTCAATATTTAGCTGTCTCTATGATATACAGCGTTAAATCTCCCTGTTGCTGTAGCCTCGAAAGAAAAATGTGCTCAAAGCCTTTTTTTTTTTTTTTGAAGGAGTAACACACTTCACCAATCAAAGGGTGAAACCAGCTAAGAAGTCACATAGAACTGTATTTAAAATCATTGGTTAGGGAGTATGGGGTGTGTGTGAGCCGGTTATGTATGGGAGAAATCCCCTTAACTAAAAGCATTAGAAAAATGGAATGAATGTAAAATTCAACAGTTTAATTGGATCCCGAGGAATTATCTTGGAACTTGCAAACTGGCTTCCAAGCTCTGCTAACTAACTTACCTTCATCAAATTCTTAAAGGCTTTCCTCACATTGTCAAAAGCATTTTAAGCAAGCACAGCACTCAACTACATACCATGACAAATTTTGCCTGTAGGCTATTAAAATGGCTTTAAACTAGTGAGGCGTGCTCTTAAATATATATATACATATATGTATTTTGTACATATTTCATCCTGAGCTGGCTCCCTCCTACCAAGCTGCTTTCTTTGTGGGGTTTTTTGGTTTTCTTTTTTTTTTCTTAGGGTTTGTTGTTTGTTTTGTTTTGTTTTTTTCTTTTAACCTTTATATCTTCAGAGTCTAGCAGGGTTATTAATTAATGAACTTGTGTATTTTCTGTCTTTAGCTGCTGAAGAGTGAGGAACTGTCAATCAGCAGGGACCCTCCTGAATTAGGTGAATGCTAACATTTGGCAAGTGTCATCACAGTTGCTTGCCCATGCCCTTGTAATGCTCTAAGCCAGTGACCCTTCCCTCTTTGTCACACATTTCAGGTAGCACTCAGAGCTCATTGTGTGCAGCTGAGGTCAACTGCCAACCAACCAAGTGCTCTGTCCTGCTCACACAAAGCTTTCCCTGAAGGCAAGAGAAAAGAATAATAAAAGGGGGAAATGGCCTGCTGAGCAAAGACTCTGAGTCTTTTATAACAGGAGGTCGTTTTTGATTATAGGAAGGAACCTTCAGTGGCCATGGAAACCAAAATGCCACACAAAAGCCAGAGGGTGCTTGGGAGGTAAACAAGATAGATGAAAGGTGATGGTGCTTTTAATCTCCACAATCAATGTGTTTAGGTGGGTGACTTTAATTTAATCCATGTCTGATTAACCCACTCCCTTTGTTTACACCATTATAGGAGTTTTTCTCCTATAAAATTTTTAAACAAATGTTAAAAGATTCCAGGAGAGGGCTGGTCGCCACAGTGTTTTCATCCTATTCACCCCACTGATGTAATCATGGATGTTCTCATTATCCACATAAATGCCTAATCCTTCTTACTCCTGCTAAGCTTATCCTCAGTGCTATATTTTTGAATGAGAGAGTGAAAGTTCTTACACAAATACGAATTCTTGTGACTTTCTCTTTTAGACACCTAGCAGGATGAAACAACTGGAAACAATGGCTCTCAGTAAGGAAACCTTTTCCATCAAGAAGCCTTGGAGTAGTTTTATGAAAACTGGTTTTGATTTGGGTGAGTTATGAGTCCTTGAAAGCTGCCCATCGTACAAGCTTAGACGTTTTTAAATAGCAGCAGAGGTTTTAACGACAGCTGAATGTTCGGAAGGAAGTTGTGCCGTGCATGCGTGCGCGGCTAATTTACCTACTTACTGAAAAATATACTCAGGGGTAGTGCTCCAAATGAACTCTGCCACATTCAGTTTGGCTTGGCTTACACGACTGAAAACTCTCTCCGACGGCTATGCAAAGTTTTCCACAATAATGAGCATTTTATGGATGAGTTTTTCAAAAAGCCAGTTCCCCCTTTAGGAGAACAGATCCCATTCAGACAGGAAATGGAAGGGAATTTGAAAAAAAGGCCCAGAGGAATTTGTGTTCCTACATCCCTTGTGGTTAATGGGTACATTCAATAAAGACAGGTATCTAAGGAATTATCTGAGTCTAGGTGTCGTTAGAGAATGAGCTTTAAATCCTCTCTGAATCTTGTTCTGGTTTCTGAATGAAAATAAAATGCTCACTCATTGAGTTAGGCTTCCTAAACAGTCTGCAGTAAGGGATAGATGTTCCAAAACAGTATGTTGAGGGAGAAATGTATAAGCTCACTGACTTCAAGTTATCATAGCCCTTTCTATATCTTAGATGTTTTTGCCATGGTATTTAACAGCTGCTTGTATCCAGCCAAACACTAGGTCCTTTCTTGAGAGCAGCTGCCGATCTCAAGTCTTTGAAAAAGTTAGCAGAGCTTAATGTGTCCTTCTACAATACAGGCAGAGGAGGCACTGCAAGTGATGTTGCCCACTCTCTGTGTAATAACCCAGCAGTAGGAGCGCTTGAGAGCAAGAGACCTGGGCACCATGCCTTCCTCAATGCTGGGGTGATTGAGCTATTTTTTCTGCTGCCCAAGCAAGTGGGGCAAGCCTGGGGAGGAGGACATTTCTGGAGATGGGATGTTCCTCCAAAGCAGACTATATGATTGAGGCCCAGAAAGAAAAAAAAAAAAAAAGCCTGTGAGCTCCTAACTCTGTAATCCTGTCAAAAAGAGATGGTCTGGTAAGATACTGCTTAGGTGGAACAGGGATCAATGTGCCTGGATGTCACAGCTGTAGAGTTTGATACTCTCTGAGAAAAAGCAGTGATGCTGTGAGTTACCTTCTACTAACAGAGAGCACTCTCTCTCTTATTGAAGTATTCAAATTCTGATCTTTTCAGTCTGGAGCTCTCTGAAGATCCTTTACCCACTAAACTATAAGATATTCTGAGACAGCCATCAGAGACAGTCTAAGACAGAGAAATCAGGGACAGCCTAAGTCTTCTAAACAAAGTGAGAAACATTTTGCTTTCCATTGAATCCATGGATATTTCTTATTGAAAAGACTATATCCAAGAATCTTACATGTGCTAAATCAGTGTAATCATACCTCTCACTCAAGTGAGATTTAAATCCTTTCTATAGAATGGAGCACCATAAACAAGCATGAAGTGAATACAGCCTACACAAGCATCTTTCAGAAACTTCCACCGACAATAGAAATTTTAAGTTCCCATATCTGTGTGATATGAACTTGATCATGGATCAGGTATACAACCAATTCCTCTTTATTCTCTTCTGCTTTGATTAACCACAGTGAGAAATTTCCTTCTGGACCTCCTTGTTAGCAAATCTCTACCATATGGCTGTGCAGTGCAGGAGTTTGAATACTATGTATGAAATCAACATCATAAATGACAGTAAATGGGGCCTTCAAGGTGGCAATAGTGGACTGGAGGTGCTTTTAGGATTTGCTATCAATCAATTGTTTTTCAGGGCCTTTGTTAAGAATAAGTTTTACAACCCATGTTCATGAATCTTTCTGTGACTGAGGCTCTTCAGTACTTTCAAAAGGCCCAATAATAAATTGTTCAGTATCTAATATTTTGAAAGGTTCAAGGCCACTCTGTTGGCACAAGAATTAATTCAATGCATGTAACACATGCATGAATGCAGTGGGAAGCAAAGAACTTTCCTTCCTCCTTTCCTCCTTTTATCACCATAAAAGTTGCCTAGAGCTGCAATGATCCATGCTATGAGGAGTGGAATTTGAATCAAACCTACCTTGACTTCACACAAGTTGGTAGGCATTTTTCAAGGAGTAGTAACCTCTGGTAAATACATTTTTTGGCTAAACTATATTCAGGAAAAGTTTTTTGAGATTCTCTTTGGGGAGAAAAATTTGGGTTGGTCACCTAACCAACACAAGGATTATTGTTGACCATGTATCGTGTGACACTGAAACACTCACTACATCATTCTCACAAAGGAGCACAGAAAAACTTGCTAATGCTGCAATCCTTCCCTAATTTTGCTCAAGCAAAACTCAGCTTAGTATGGTAGCCTATTTAATGAGAACCTTGTGATGGATAATACCAGTTGCATTTGTAGAATTCAGGCTTTTGACAAAATACACTGAATCAAAGAGCCTGCAAAATATTTCTCAGATAACAACATGGCAGTAGGATAGAAAATGAAATAAGAAAGTTTTTCCAGGATTTTGGCAGGTTTAAAAGGGCCTTCCACTCATCAGCTGGATGATTACATTCTCATTTTCACTCTGAAATTTTGTTTGGTCTCTTTAAGAAAGTAAAGAATGAACAGAAAAAATCAAAGAAAGTAAGTGGTGGAAATGCACCATATTATGGGACTCTGTAAAGATAAAGTAATATAATATGTCATTTAGACAGCTGGTCATAGAAATACTCAAGAAATAGAGGATAATGATTGAATGGAGGGAAAAAGACTTTTTATTGACTTCAGTCAACTCAGTCTGAGGACTGAGAACTTTGTTATGAGGATGAGGAACTGAAAAGTGATTAAGTGATATTTAAGATTTTGCTTGTGGACCTGGACTTTTGGGTTATTCATGACTGCTGCAGCTGTTTCCACTTGTCTTCTTTGACTTCTTTAGCAGCAACATTCAACCCCTCCACATTCAATAATTTGAACACCACAGAATGAATGCATTATTTAATACATGCTCCACTTTGCTGAATGAGTCCCTAAGTTGCAGTGGGATAAACCTAGATTTCTGAAAAAGACCATTTCTCTCTTCAATGTATGATTGGGTTGTGACAAGCCCAGCATCTGAGTCCAGACAAATTGCTAGGGTCCTAGAAATAAGAATCATGCTGCTTTCTGCCTAATAAAAGAAACATTATATGGCCAAATTAGGCAACCCAGTGACCACCATGAAATCTGTTGAAGCTTTTCCTTAGAGTTGATGTGGATACTTAGCCAAACCTCTTTGGCTGTGCAATTGAGCTTTATCATACTCTTCTTCCAGCTAAAATTATAAATATCCTTATATTTATGGTAGTGCAACACCACCTACTAGGAGGCAAGGGTAAGAAAGCTGGCTCTTTTAAAAATTAATGAGCCTTGGAAGGAAATGAAGCTGAGAGAGTATGAAAGCATATGAATTTCTCCTATACAGAAGAACTAGCATTCATTAAGCTGTAACTCTACACTGTTCAAAGCTGCAGTCCACTTCAGGAGTAGACTAGTATGAGTAAGGACTGTAGAGTTCAGGGTATGTGTTTTTCTATTGCCTGGAAAAATATATTACTGCATCTGTGGATAACAAGATTAGCAAAGACACTTTCTTTGTCACGGTGACCTGTGACTACCTGTGCACTAGATGTAATAAAATTGATTTTGCAGTAATATGAGAAAATAGGAGGTTTATATCCAATGTTAAATTTGGGGGCCTTTGCAATGGTAGCAACTCTAAACTTAATCCAATTTTCACACTGCCAGATGATGGGAATTGCATAACTGAGTACGTTAAAAATGGCAGTCTGAAGGTTTTGGTACAAGTTAATACTAGAAGAGGTGAAAATGAATATTCTTACAAATAATTCTATTAAGCAAGATACCTTTTAATTGTTCTTTTGTTTATCTTTTTACCTAAAAGTATTAAATAAGTCTTAAAAAGCTTATAAAACTCTCTTTTATATGCAAGGATGTGGAAATTATTTGAAACATATAGATTGGATTATTCACAGATTTTTTTCCCAGCTATGACCACATAATTTTGAACTTATATATGAAGGAGGTGTGTTACTCATTCTTTCTCATCTACCAAGAAATAGTCTCAAAGAACTCATGTTCCAGGTCAGAAAGCTAAAGAAGGGTATATTGACCTGGATTCTTCTTGTTCTGTATCTTGTTTCAGACCTTTTCTCATATTCAGTTTTCTCCTGAGGATCATATCTATGCAAAACATTTCTACCAATATGTCTATATCAAATGAAAAGTTATTGACCATACTGGACTCATAGTAACACAGCTGTAAATGTTATATATTCCTTCATACCATCTTGGAATAAGCTATACAAAGGCAACACAGATCACACAGAAATGACTGTGCCTATGGTAATGAACCATTATACCTTCATCACCAAGTGTAAATAAAGAAATACAACTCTGAAAGGAAATTGCTGTCAGATATGATGGATTGTATTTCCTGGCTCTATGGTTGGTAAATTTATATTTAGTCCTCATTTGATTACTGGTCACTGTATTGTGTTTATTGCATAATAAGTCACTGAGGAGTGATCAAATAATTTCCATGAAGACACAGATTCAGCATTAGAAACAAAGACTTTTGGGAAGACACACTTTCTTTCACTTTGAAAAAGCAGCGTTGCAAAGGGTGAGCTACCAAAAATGGGGAAGATTAACTCTATATTCTTCCCAGATATATTGTTGCCATTTTTAAAGGACATTATTAAATGCAAGTAGGGTTGATCTGATGGAATCCAGTATCTGAGCAGTTCTGCTTCTCTCAAGAGTATGTTCAGGATGTATAGTCCCAAAATCAGAATAACGTTCAGGTGCTAGTCACAAGAGGGAGCTCAGTACTTCAGAGCTATAATAGAAATAGATCCAGACTGAGAAGCAAAATTTGAATTGTTTGTAAAAGGATATTGGGTTGCAATAGCAATTTTCAGTTCTTGGACTATGTTACTTCAACTTGGATTTATCCTAGAACATCAATATTTGGCATTAAAAAAGAGTATTTTGCACTCAGTTAATATATAGCTCGCTTTCTCTGGCTTTCATCTCCCTAGTTTCTTATATTTCTATTTCTTTATCAAAAGTAAGGTTAAAATGGAATGGAACCTGACAGTTTATAGAAGAATTTTAAGACCAAAAAACACTCCACCAAACCAGTAATATTTTACTTACTCTATTAGCCTTCAGAACGGACTGGACACAAACTTATTGTCATGTTAAAAATTCTCAGAACCATAAGTTTGAAATATAATGTTTGAAATTTTATGATAAATAAAATATAGACAAATGACAATTGCGTCTTTCAAAATATTCCAGTTGCAGACCTAAGATATGCTGGTTTGTTAACCATAAATAGTAGATGAGCTGCAGAACGTCACAACTGAGGGCATGGCGTTGGTTTGAACCTGATTAAGCACTTACACCAACAGCCCAGGATGCAGAGTGTAGATGAGCTGCCACAGAGCCAACCTGGTTATTTAGGCAATTAACATACTTGCCTGGAATATTTTTGTTTTAAAAAATGCCATTTCTGAACTGAGGAACCATCAATCACTGAAACTGTGGACACGTGATTCCAAAAGTAAGAGTATTAAAGCTAGTAATCATGACAATTAACATGAAATTTTCAAGAAAACCAAACTTATTTTAATCTTTTTATGTTAATTCCCCCTCACAAGTTATATAATGGAAAAAAAATATGATTTCTGCATTCCAGAGTTTGTTGTTCCAGATTAAACTAGGCCAATAATTTAACAATGGCTCATTTCTTATTTGCCTCACCCACTCCTAGTGTTGCCTGGGTGATGTAGTTGTTCAGATGTTGTGGGCTTCTTCAAGTGTTTATTTATCAGTAGTGCAAAGCCTGTGGAAAGAATTGACTTGCTGAATTGGATTTACAAAATTTGTTCTTCCACAGAATAGTGGGAAGTAAAAGAAATGGTCATATTCCTCCTCCTTGCCATAGATTTCCCTTATCTTCTTAATGTGTCTTAACCTACATTATCTTTAACAGTCTCTCCCTTTCTCATGCTCTAAATTTTTTGGCTTGTTTCCCACTCCCTCTTGCAAAACCTCATCTTTTCTTGGACATCTGCTTTGAAAATGTCTGGTGAAGCGGGTAATTTAAAAAGTAGGGTCTGCCCATATCTCACCAGAAAAAGATTTGTCATGGTTGCAAAACAGAGGCTAAAGAAAATAACCTCTGCTACACCCTTTCTAGGAAGTTCTGGATTCTGTGGCAGTTATAGTGCTTAAATCAAGTTTAGGTCTAAAAAGTACACTTTCAGACTATAGTCATGGACTTCACGACAAAAGTACTTGTTAAAATTCCATACTCTGTGTTATGTGTTATTTATGCAACATAAATCAGCCTAATGATCCCTTCTGGCCTTAGAAAGTTTTTCTCTTTTAACTTAAAAGGGCCACTGTGTCCCTTTGGTGAGCACCAAATCCAGTACTAGGGTGTTACTAAGGTAATTTATTAGGAAAAAATCCTAAACATTAAATATAATAGCATATTCCTTTAAATGTATATTTTAAATCAATCACTTTATGAATTAAGTTTATTTTTTAATTTTAAAAAGTATTTTTCTAAAGAGAAAGAACTATAATTTTGGATAGCATGTTTGTGCTTGTAAATAGAGGGATCCTTGAATTAAAAGAAGCCCAACCTCAGTTTTGAATGCTTTCAATGATTCTATGATAGACTTGCACAAAGTGTGATTCCAAATTTATATTCCATGTATAAATAATGGCTATATAATGTATAAAAAAAAGACTTAATTAAAATGTCCCTCTTATTTTCTTTGTCAGAAGATACAATTATAAGTAATTTGCTTTTTTTTTTTGATTTTTTTTTTAAATTTGAAGTACCTTTTATCCAGTAAAAGTTTTTTTCAAAAGTTTTTGGCCAGACTATGTGAATGTCTGACTTTTGAACTATTTTTCCCCTTGTTTCCCAAAAAAGCAAGGTGTGCATTATTACATTGTATGAATAGCATTCCATTTCTGTTGATTATCAGCCCCCCCTAAAACCATAAAAACTTGTTGGCCACTTTTTGACATAATTCTTATGAATTTAATCAGCAGTTACCAATTGTTTGGGAAGAAGAGTCTGTTACGGTCCCATGTATGGAGAATGTACAGACAGATTTCTTTCACTTATGGATGTGCAAAAGTCAAGATGCAACTAATATCTGACCAAGAAGCACTTGCTTCAATAATCAGACAAAAAACACATATATATGGTTCAGCCATAACAAAGGATTTCCCTTCCTTTCCGACAGCTCTGAATGTCAAGGATTTGCAAAGTAAATAGGAATATTCCAGTGAATTGAACACAAGACTCAAAACTATAGGAAACCAGGCTTCACTAGTTGCTCTTTTCAGTACCAAAGACAATTCACAAAGTAGAGGAGACACCTTCTTGTATGGTCATTAATTAAGATCAAAAGAGGTTGACTATCTTACCCCAAGAACAAAATTGGAGAGATCTTGCTTTTAACCATCTAGTTGTTCTTGCAATCAAGGCAACAAAGCAAGCTATAAATTAGCCAGGACAATTTGAGATAATTCCGATATCCCTTACAGGCAATGCCTTGGCAGCCAGGATCTGGTGGCTGTGAGAATCCTCAGCCACACTTTTCACTCAGAGACATCTCATCCCCAGAGGCTTCTAGCTGTATCCCACTGCTCTTCCCTGAGGAAACCTGAGGAGGCACAACATAAACCGCTCTACAGCTGTAAAGGCCCTAAGAACATCAAAGTCAAGACTTCATTTCCCTCCAGCACAGCAGGTTTTAAAACAACAACAACAACAACATAAACCTCCTAGCTGTCTATAGCTCAGGAAGTAAACCCTCCACAAATTGGCAAGAACTTGGATAACTTCAAATTGAAAAATGTGCAATTAATTTGCTAAATGCAAGGTGACATGTCTGAGAGGATGATCTCTATTTGAAATCAAGGACAGTTGATTAAGAATTGTACTCTCTACTAAGAAGGAAGTAGTCATCCTTAATCTATGATTTAGAGCATGATTTTATTGCACTCTCATTCAAATATGCAGTGCCTGATTGAAAACGAAGCAAATCTAATTAATTAATATTGGCTCTCATTATTGTGCATCTGCCCTGCACTTCCAGAATGACAACCCTAAACATCAGAGAAAGACTGATCTCCTTATAATCGAGGCTCTTATAAGCAACAAAATAAATAAAAACAAAAAAAATTAAAAATAATGTCCACAACTGCCCGTACGGTATCCTCTTGCTAGGAATAATCCAAGGGCATTTCAGCCGCCCTGCCGAACAGACAGGCCTTACATCCCGCTCCGGTTTGGCCCTGGCCGGGGGCCAAGGGAAGCAGATCTCAGCGGCGCGAGCCCTCCGCTGAGAACACCCTACCGCCGCTCCCCCCGGCCGGGCCACCGCGCATTCATCTCGTGTGTAGTGCTCCTGTGCCTCACCACTGCTATGTCTGATATTTTCTTTATGACTTCAGCTTATTTGAAGATTTGGCTGCGAGATGTATTTTCACACAGTGCTCAATACAAGGTCTAAAGCTCGGGCTCAGAAATGCAGTCTACAAAACTGAAAGGAGCTAACTTGATCTCTAGATATAAATAACTGTGGAAAGACAGGGGGATCTACTCCTATGCAATTTCGATAATTTCTGGCATGTGTGATGACACCAAAAAATGTTATACCAAAATTACATGTAATCTTAGCTGTCAGTCGGGTGAAATTTCTTCACAGATATCTGACACAAACATAGAGAAGTCGGACAAGTATCATTAAGTCACTAGTAGCAGACAACAACCACAAATACTCACCACCACCTTTGTACTCTACACTATACACTGGCATGCAACTTTTCCAGCTCTTCTAACTGCAATTTCCCTCTAGAAAGCTACCAATGACCAGAATATATGTTTTTATGGATCTTTGTGCCTGAAGGATTAAATTGGAATGGGAGAGGGAGAAGAGTGGTAGAGAAGGGAGATAACAGGAGGGGAGAGGATGAAAAGAAAAAAAAATATTGGATGTGTAAGCAGACCCATAAGTGCATGAACTCCAGGTATAATGTCACAGAATCACCGAATCACAGAAGTTTTTGCATTATGGGGGACCCACAAGAATCTTCGAGTCCAACTCCTAGCCCTGTGCAGGAGGATCCCCATGTGCCTGAGGGTATTGTCCAAAACCTTCTTTAACTCAGACAGGCTTCATGCTGTGGCCACTCCCTTGTGGAGCTCATCCCAGTGCTCAACAACCCTCTAAGTGAAGAACTTTGTTTTTAATACCCCATCTAAAATGCTAAACCTTCCCTGACACAACTTCAGGCCGTCCCCTCTGGTCCTGTAACTGGTAACAAGAGAGAAAAGATTAGTGTCTGTCCTTCCTCTTCCCTTCACAGGGAAGTTTTCTGTGATATTTTTAAAGTTAAGGATTGATGAGTGGAAGAAGGGATATCTGCTAGCCAGACATGGATTTCCTTTTCCTTTCTCTTTGAGTTTCCAGATTGTGTTTTGTATTGTAATCTAAAGGTTATATTCCAGTCTTTGCAAAAATAAAATAAAAGTCAGCCTGCTGACAAATATGTTGTTTCAGATACTTATCTTCCCGATTGTTGATGAAAACTCTTTCCAATTTCTTCATATACTTCCATCAGAATTTTTAAAAAGAAATACAAAACACTTGTTTCCACAGATTTTCTCTCAGTGTTTCAAAAGGCAGAATAATGAGTGAACAAAAATAGAGATGTTGTCTGTTATGGAACAAAATCTCTAAGCCATCAGGACACTACTGTGGCTGGATTCTTCTCTGTCCATGCTATTAGGATTTAGGGGTTAAAAAGAAAAACCATATTTTTATTTCTTCACAGAAAAATATGCTAGTGATCTGACCCCAATCCATGAACTCGTAATATGCAGCACAGGTGCAAGAGATGGCTAAGAAGAGACAGTTGGAGAAACATACTGATTATTTTTATTATACATTTCACATTGTCACTTGTCTGATTAGTCCAAAACATCTAACTCTTTCCAGCAGCTGGAAAAGAGGTTGATTTTTATCGCATCCTTAGCATTCCCATCAAGTGACAAACTATAAAATTTCTGCTTGCAAACTCAAATTGAAGAAAAGGTCAGACTGAATCAACATTTTTTCACACACTAAAACGTAAAAAAACAGTCCAACTGAGTATTTTCAGGTCTGCTCTTAATATATGGAATGAGTTCCATGGATAATACTATGATTTGCCAAAATACTTAAGCATATGTTTGATTTTAAACTCTGAATAATACCGTTTGCAACAGATTTTAAGCAGGCACGCCAAACTAAGGATGGAGTTGGAGACAGCAGTACACCCACATCCCTCAATCATCACGTCTAGAAGTTTTGTTATTTGGATGCAGGTGGCCCAGCTATTTTGCAGGAATTTAGGTTTGGCAAGCATTTACCTGGAAGCCAGGATACAAATGCATGAAAAAAATAACCAAATTATATGATGAAGAAACAGCAAAAATCTGTTATTATGGAAAATAGGCAGGGAAAAAATATGATATTTGTGAGCTTTAAGATTTATTTATGGCTTCAGTTGCTTCAAGACCATCATGATTACAAAGCAGTCTGCAATTAATATTTCCTGTGATATTTCACAGCCAAGTTATGATAATAATTTTATATTTGACCAAGTGTGTAGGAATCTTTAACTGCATTCAAAAAGAGCAGTCTGGAGACAAAATAGTTATCTGAACATACAATGGTATCAGTGAAAAATTCTTCTGGACTCTTGTTTCTCATGTAGAGCACCAAGCGTAGGTCTAAATATAGTCTACATGGAGGCTGAATACCTCATTTCTCTAATGTAGTCATTCTTCTGGCATTAGAGCCAAGATAAAAATTATTAGTATCTCTATTGCCATGAAAATCTAGACATTGTTTGAATGTATTTTTGTATTTTTATAGTTGACCTCTCAAAATATTCAAACATGGAGTTCCATCTTTACTGTGTATGGATACAATATCTCAGTATTGGAAAGCAGCAATGCAATAACAATAGCTGTAATACCAACATTGGCCTTGTGAGTTATTTTATGTGCAAAATGAAGGGACACTTAAAATAACTTTGAGTGTGGCTTTAAAGGCCTAATTTACTAAAAAATGCTATTGTCTAGTTACATAAGAGAACAACTGCCCTTGTTATGGTGTCTAAAATTCTGGAGCTTTTAAATTCTCTAATCGCAATTGTGGGTGAATCTGTCCTGAAGATTTCTGTGTCACTTGTCACTAAGCATTTTCCCCCTGCCTTCAGAATGGTGGAAAAAACCTAAGCAGTCTGTGTTCATCATGCTAAAGGGTATTTGCTGAAAATTCATCACATGTGGTCAGTGTAAGTTGGTAAGTGCCAGATTTTGTTCGCAAACTCTATAAACTAATTTTACCACCAAAGTTGAGACTGCCAGAGACCCCTCTCCCTGATGGCCCTACTGACAGAGTCTTTGTCAAATCTGGAATGGGCAAACAAGTTTAAAGGAAAGAAAAACTGACCTAAACAAATGTGCAAAACTCAAAGTGTGATTCCAATGAATCAGTAGTTTGGTTTTGAAAAAAGCTGACACAAAGTTTCTTGTCTGGTTTTTGTTCTGTAGTCACTTTTAAAATTCCTGACTCAAGCCAAGCCAGTAAGTAGAAACAGAAAGTGCTACAGACCTACCTTTCTTGTAGAATTTTTCACCCCAAAAAAAAAAAAGTATATACATATATAAGTGTGTATGTATATATATATATATAAATCCCCTAAGAATATCTGATTTTGCAGCACCAAATTTTGCAAATCCAAATTTAAGCAAATTTAAACCCAGCTTCTCACCTGCCAAATATACCTAAAAATAGTTATTGGTAGTGAAAATTTATGTCAGAAATCTGATGTGACTCCACACTAAATTTATACATGGATACAAGTTTTCCTAATGATTTATGTGATATAAATATTACCATAATTGTGTTATTATGGGAAACTTACTTTCACATAGATAGTTTGAAAAATATTTATTTGTATTTTATATTAATGGCATCCTGATATAACTGGATTTGAAGGCTCAAACTTTTCTTTCCAAGTCACAGAAACAACAGGAGGTAATGCTTTTATCAGTTTTGTTTTGGCACATGGTAAAGAAATAATGGAAGTTCTAACTGCAACAGATATATTTAAATCCAGATATGATTTATTTTAAATTAAATATGAGAGCAAACACAGGCTAGACAGTCTCTGTTTAAAAAAAAAGTAGATCTAGAGAACCCTTGGAAAATTATTCCCTAAGATTTAGTGAAAGCAAATTTATGAGTTCTCAATGGTGAGGACAGGATTTAGACTGAACAAAAAATGAATGTGATGGAGAATAGTGCTTTGTGTCATCCAGAAGCAGTGACATTGGTATTATAGTCAATAAATTAAGGTAAACTAGGTAAATTAAGAAATATATACAGCAATTAAGATGAATACAGACAAAATATCGGCAAAAGCAAATATGTTCAGCAGAGGTTCAGATAGTCTTAATCTCAAGATCTTGTAGGTAGGACTAATGACGAGTTTTATGTGTTTATGCATCAAGTGGTGAAACAACTTGATAAACTTAAAGCACAAACAAGTAATAGAATCTTAGAACAGTAAAATTTCTTGGGTAGAAGACCTCTAAGATCAAGTACAACCATTAAGCCAACACTTCAAGTCCACCACTAAACCATGTCCCCAAGTGCCACATCTATGCATCTTTCAGATTCCTCCAGGGATGGTGACTCCACCATTTTCCTGGTCAGTCTCTCCCAGGGTTTGACAAGTCTTTCTGTGAAGAAATTTTTCCTAATATCCAATCAAAACCTCCTCTGACACAACTTGAGGCCACTTCCTCTCATCCTGTCACTTGTTCTAGGGGGAAGAGACTGCCCCCCACCTGGCTACAACCTCCTTTCAGGTAGCTCTAGAGAGTTATAAAGTCCCCTCTGATCATCCTTTTCTCCAGGCTAAAAAACTCCAGCTCCCTCAGCTGCTCCTCATAAGACTTGTTTTCCAGACCCTTCACCAGCCTCAATGCCCTTCTCTGGACCTACTCCAGCACCTCAATGTCTTTTCTATAATCGGGGACCCAGAACTGGATTCAGATGTTAAATAGAATTGGTCCCCATACTGAACTCTGGGCAACAATACTTGTGCCCAGACACCAACTAGATGTTTTTCCAGTCCTCCTCAACTGTCTTTAAACTGATGCACTGCAAGGAGTGATGAATCCATTTTAAAGTCCCCAGAATTAGGACAGAGAATAAGATTACCCAGGAGCAAATGACCCCATAGACTTTTGATGAGGATAAGTGGACTGTCTGAAGTTCTTACTTTTGCTTTAACTTTGTGTTTTGGTCAATAATATCTTAATGAATACTGAACATACTTGGTGTAGATAAAGAGAATCTAAAATATTTTTTTTTTCTGAAAGCACTGTGCTCATCACTAAATAAGAGACTCAGCTTTCTTCTCGCTTATTTTCCCAATGGCCCCATTTTGCTCTGCAGAGTGGAAAACTTTCAGTTTAAGGCTCTGTGGCGGTGAAGGTATTTTCCAAGGAGGTGGGAGCTGTGGGACTGTTTTTTTCTGAAAATGAGGGAAAAGGTCTTACACATCTGGTTCTCTAACAACTCTGTAGAAGTCTGAGCACAACTTGTTCCTCTAGCCACGAGCTTAAAAAGAAACTTTACAGATGCAAAATGGCTAGAACTTCATTCTTACCTCCAAGTCTGGAAGATTTTAAGCTGTAAATCCCAGGTGCATGTAGGTTTTTATCTCAATTGTAAAAAGATCCTTCTATTAATAGGAGAGAGAGAAGATTCAAACATACTTCATTCCTAAGCAGTGCTATTACACAGCTTGAGGCTTCATTAAAGGTATAAGCATCTCTCAAGTCTAGAGTTTAATACAGATGAGAATCTAACTCAGAATTATAAATGCTGTTCTCATTGAACTCCAGGTTCTGTTATGCTTAGCTAGGTATTTTCTATATACATCTGGAATGTGTTTTATAAGATCAAAACAAAGTTTCCATCATTATATGCCTGTCATTCCACCTTCTCTGTGAGCAACCTGCCTTTTGCATGTGTCTTTTAGACAGTTCAGAATGAAAATAACCTGTTAGATTTTACTGTACTTTAGTCCTCTTAGATTATTCTTTTCCTGAAAGAAATTACACTTTCTCTGTAGGTAGGATTGCAAGAAGTCCAGTCTGTGTGATCCGTCTCTCAATTCTTTTGAAATTGTTGGTAATATTCCTGGCTCTTAGAGGACATTAGTGACTTGATCCCTTAAAATTAGGCACTCATAAGTGGTTCTGTGAGGTAAAACCCAAACCAGCAGGCAATTTTAAACATACAGATTTTGTCCCATCGATAAAAACTTCAATGAAAATTGTATTATGACATTCTTGTGAGAAAAAAATACAAGGGTAATTGAATCCCTTTTATATATTTGATGAAAAGCTGATTTGGAGTTTATATAGTGAGAAAATGCACATTTAAATGTTTTTTTTCCCCTTGCTATTATACTACCACTCATATTTTTGTCTTGTGCTTTAATGATCTTCTTCCAAAAAGTATTATGAATGGAAAAACACAGCCTGCGTATTTTTATGGACATCTTACGGTGCATGCTAGCAAGTGTATTCTTGACGTCTTTTAAAATTGAGAATGAGCAACTCCTCTAACCATATCTCTAAAAAAGTGAATAATCTCCTCACAGATCACACATAAAAGTATAGATTTTTTTATATGTAAAGGTACATGGTGATTATTGTAATTTTTCTTCTTTTTATTCCATTGAATTCTATGGATTTTGCCAGACTTACAGAGATGTAAATTTGAAATAATACAAAGTTAAATTCAGCACATTAAAAACTATATGTACCTCTAGTGCAGTATTCATCCAAATATCTCAACAGTTACATTCTCCTACTCCTTGTCAGATACTTCATTTTTGTCTGCCTTTAATTTGGAAGCTTTTGGGGAAAGAAAATATCACTATTTCTTTTTGTAAGTTTACATAAAACCCACACTCTTTACTGCAAGATAAATAATGAATAGAGTTTACTCATGCTGTTTGAACAAGTTTGAGGAGCCTTGCAAGAAATGAGGTGATAACGCAAACTTAATAGTTTGATCAGTCAAAGCATGTTCCCAACAATAGAATGAGGTTGATTCCCAGCAGTCATATGCCACTGAATGTTTTGTGATTTTGCATTATCAGTTGGAAATTGATTGAATGGTATCCCTTGAGCTTTAATCTTTTTCCTAATTGCCTGTGATGCATTTTTCAGTAAAGCTGACAGCTTTGGAAGGGTTTGAGTTGCTCTGTTAACATATCTGGTTTCTCATCTTTTGACATAGACTGACTGGAAATCCAGGGATAAAGGGCTTTTGTGTAACTTCCAGACAGATTTAATTATTAGTAATTACATAGCAAAACAAACAAAAATATTTTAAAGCAGAACTTTCTGTCTTACTGCTCCCCCGAAAGCATTAGCTGAGAGAAAAGGAGAGGCTGAGAAGGAATCAGCGCTACCTCTTTGCAATAAGAATGGATTCTCTGGAGGGCCCCATGGAGAAAAGCCTCTGATCTGTGGTGGACATCTGCATTTAAACTAGTCACCTGAGTTCTCTTTAACATTAGGGAGGGGAAATGAATGATTAATCTTCCTCTTTTACAGATAGTTCAATTATGTGAAATTGATTAGGAGTATGTGCCTTACTCTTTGGCTATGATGGTGACCTTAGCTCAAATAAAGGCATCTGCACTGATAACCTGTACATCTAGGTTAGGTGTATTCTTCTTTGATAATTTTGTTTCTAATGTTAAATTAAATAATGCCAAGGAATGAAAGTGACTACTGGAATCCAGTCATCTGTAATATTATTATTTAAACAGCCCATGGCATGATGTTGGTCTATTCCACTTAAGCCTACACCAAACTATTTCTTGTTTGGGTGTTTGAGTATTTCATAGAATAGCGTAGACAGCCATTCCTAGCAGATAATGTGAATGTAGGCAGCCTGTTTTTGAAGGTAAAATAGTATAGAAATACAAATGGAAAAACTCTACAAGATATATTTAATTTTCTGCTATAGATGTATCTGGAACATCTAAATTTGAGAGTAATGGTAGGGAACAGTAAGACTTCATAATGCAACATGTCACATATTTTCATTTTTTCATTCAATTTTTTGGCTGGAGCATCTTAGTTTATCTGGTAATGGAAAATGTGTGGACAAATGAAATGAGGATGAGAGGTCTTAGAGGATTTCCACAGTACACTGTGAAAATCACGGTGAAACACCTTCCTGAATAATGTTGATACACTGGAAAAACATAATATGGCCTATTGTATTATGAATGCATCAATTGCTCCAGTATAGCTTATGCATGAGGGTCCTGATATAAGCAAAATTAAAGAACCACCAACACATTTTTTTGGTGCAGTCAATTTGCTATACTCTATCTGCCTCTTTACGTTATCCAAATAACAATAATATAGAAAATTCATGAGCCCCGTGGGATATATTTTCATTAAACTGTCGTCATAACATCCATCCTCTACTATGAAAAGTTGTTTGACTTCATAGAATTTAATGACACCTTATAGTTCCCATTACAGCAAAACAGGATTTTATACTAGGCTAAATATTTTTTTCCTGATAGAACCAAGACTTTCATATGTAATATGGAATTATCTGCTTGGAAACTGAATACTTATGTAGACTTTACGTATTAACCAACATAGAGTAATCACACATGTTCCCTCTCTATTCTAGATTACAATATTTGTGCTATTATCAATAAAGTGAACAACATACTAAACGTCTTTTGAAAGACAGAGTGTCTAATAGTTGTTTTAAATTCTGGCTAAATTATTGAATGAAAATGACATCTGCAAAGTATATTCTTTAAAATGAAACTCATATCAAGGAAGTAATTTTTTTAACTATATTAAATTTCTTATATGGAATAGATACCATGCTCTCTGATTCAAATGAAAAATTACGAAGTCAATGAGAAATGAGAACAGGCTGTTTACAATTTTCTGAGATACAAGAAACTGCTGAGCCAATTGGTAATTTGAATTCACATGCTTATTTCCCTATTAATGCTACTGTAAAATGAAGAATAAACAGACTTTGTTGTGCTTGTTGCTTAATTAGCCATAACAAAACTTTCTAAAATGTGGTACTCCAGCAATTGAAGGTATCATGGTTGTAGGCAGTGGCCTGCCATCAGTAATATGGAAAGGATCTGAAACTTGCCAAGACTTCTACTTGGTGAGGTTGGGGCTTCTCCAAGTTATCTGAACCATTTCCTGCAGATGATTTGGGCTTTTTTGTTCAAACAATTTTCAGAGTTTTGTTTTGTTCAAACAAATTTCATGTTCAAACAATTTATTTATCATATTATGAGTATCTTCTCTTAACAACATTGTCTTATTTTGGAAAAACTCAGATAATTTGATCTGAGCTCCATGTAGTAAGAATTTTAATTGAGGACTTCATGTTTTAGTAAATTCCTACAGTTCCATTGCACAGTATTAACCATATTCCATGGATTTTCCATGAGCACTTAAGCTGAAGGAAAAGTTTGCCATAACCTCTTTCATTGACTTGATGCTAGATAATAGTTTGGATTACCCAAGAGAAAGAGTCAGGTGCAGCAGAACTGATGCTCCTCAGATCCGCTGAGACCAGGTGGACAGAGAGCAAATGGAACACGGTGGACTGGGAAGGAAGAGGGACCATGGACTTTTCTTTCTTACTGACTAACTAGAGCACCTGAGCTGGAGATGACAGGGAAGTAGCTCAATGCTGGTGAAATCTGCAGTAAATTAGTAGCATTTGGGAGCAAAAAAGGAAACAGGAATGAAAACATGCCACACCATCCCAGAAATGCTCCGCCTCCCAAGACTTTTCTTGGATATGTGCCACTGAAGATGCCATTCTTTGCTTTGGAGAGGAGCTAAGTTAAACCCTGGTTTTTGCTTAGTACCTGCTCAGGCAGGCAGGAGCTGCAGGGAGACCAGGCCAAAGGCATGCATGTGTGCCCATGGTTTTCATGGAGGTTCTTTCGTGAGAAGAGTTCTGAAACTGTCCTTTGCACATCATAGATTTAGTAAATTTGTGTGTATGAATATGCAAATAACCTGCCTGCTTGGACTCCTGAGGTCCTCTGCCTTGGCAGTCGTGCTATTTTAAACGCACAAAGGAACACTAAGCATAAAAAAAAGTTGGCTCAGAAATAATCCCTATTTTCTTAGATAGAACAACTTTTTATGGTTGCACGTATTTTAGGGTCTGAACAACTTTATTGTTGACCTATAAGATTAATGGAATCTTGTGGAGGACACATAATTTATGCAGCAATGAAAAATAGCAGAAGCCTTCTTGAGTAAGAGATGAAGTTACTGTGGCATGCACAGTGACATTTCTCTGGGCATTTGGATAAAAATTACAAGTTCTCTTAAGAAAGAGAAAGGTGAGAAAAGTTGGAAATCAATATATAATAACACAGTGTGACATGTCTCCGGGCCAACACTGTCACTGTTCACAGAACCTTCTAAGTATGCTTTCCAAGTAGTCTAGCTTTTTCTAGTATTTGTTCTTCATCTGGTTAAGACTCACTTACTGAAGTCTGATATGTGTTACATGGTAAAAGACATGTCCAAGAAGCCTACCATCTGCTTTATCAACTAGCAGTCTTGTCCACAATTTTCGTTAACAGCCATCTAAATGCAGTTCATTCTCAGTTGGCAAGTTCCATTGGCATTGCAGGATGATAGAAATGAGGATGGGAGACATTTTCCTTACCTCTCTTTTACTGTTAATGGTTTTTGGGGAGACTGCTGCTCATGAAAGCTGTCCTTTGGCTAGAGTTTTTCACTGGAGGGACAGCAGATCCCAGTACAAAATCTCTATTTAGTGTAAATAGAAGTCAGCTTGCATGTAGCAGCCAGATAGTCAGTATCAGTCTTAATGCACCTGAATCCCCAGCCCAGCTGCTGAGCTTTATTCCTGCGCTGGCCTCTCAGGTGGTCTGGTGTGTGAGCCTGTGGGAAGAGCCCCTGGGGGAGTGGGGTGCGCTCACTCATGGCCAAAGGAGCGCTATGCTGAAGGGAAGATGGAGACATAGGAAGAGTCTGAGAGTCTGGGAGACACTTATGTTTGTGAAGAAAACACTTGTGAAGTTACACCTTTGTTGTTGCAAATCTTTAGTTCTTTGTTTCTTTGGGAAGGCGGGTGAAAATTGGGTGCCAAATGGAAACCCAGACTAGTGGTGTCAGGCTCTCATCTTGTAATTCCCTTGGATAATTTTGAGTGAGCACGTATACAAGCAAGGCAATGGATAATCAGGCCCTTCAGGTAGGCAGGTATGTATCTTCTACTTTAGAAGCCAAGAGAAAAAAAATTGTGTGATGTGGTTGCTTTGAAGGTGTTTTATTTTGCTTTTTAGCTGGTTCTCTGTAAAATGGGAGTAGCGCCAAGTATTCTAAAACTGGGAATGAAGAAACACATCTTATTTTGGGATGTTTTTCTAGGTGATGGGGACAGATAGAAAGGATTTCAGAGGTGAAAAAAGAATGAGAGGACACAAAAAATATATTAACCTTTCAGTCTTCTTTTTATAAAAAGGAATAATTATTTAACTTTCCCTGTGCAATACATTCAATGTGTACTTTCTGCTATATATCTAAGAACAAAATTAACTTACAGGTTTATTTTTGGCACTTTAGCATTAGAGATAAAAAAATAATTTTAATTTTTAAATAACATTTTGCCATTCCTAAGTGAAAAAAAATTATTCTACTTTCCATTCCAAAGCTACTCCTCACTTGCTTTAAAAAAATTTTCAAATAAAAAATTTCATAATAAACTATAATTCTAAAATTGTAATTTTCAGAAATCTTCATTGGGTAAATACTTGCTCTCTATTCTTATTTTCCTTCTTTAAGAAGTCAATCTTCTCTTTCTTTTCTGGCTTTTGTTTTTTAATCCTTTTTGCAAGTCATATCTAAACATTTTTGTTACCATTGCAACAACAGTACCAGAGGCTATTGAATTTGATTTTCATTATTCCTTTTGCTGTGCTACTGGATATATGGCATGTGAACATTTTAATATAACATTTCTTTCTAATCATATTATATCTCCTTCTATCCCCCAAAACATGAGTAATGCTAGTTTGCCAGGTAAATCAAATCAGAGAGTCTGGATGACTTTTTCTCTTAACACTTCCCAGCAGACACAGGCTTTTGATAAGAACTGCAGCATGGGTTGACTGTACCTTCAGAGGAAGTATGTGAGTAAACCTTGGAAGCTCACAACTAAGGCTTTATTTCAAAAAGACAGAAGCAGGAAATGGAGAATCAGGATCCCACCTACAGGCAAATGAATACTTGGCCAAGGAACTACAAATGCTGGTAACAGGATGAGTATTGATTCCTGAATTCTGCTACCAAAACAATTCTCTTTGTTTGGCACCCAGGACAGACCCCTGGCTGATACACCTTGTTTTGTTGCTCTTGAATTCCTGACCAAGTTTGACACTGCTCTGGCAGAAAGTAACAAAAGCTTTGGTCTAAAGCTTGAGTAAGATTACCATAAGCATCTACTACAGTAAATATTTCACTAATGTTAATGTTTCCTGCTCAGTTTAAGTCCTATATATTTTATTTAACATCTTAAAATAATTTAATGTCATCTACTGCAACTTTCAACCAGTGATCTCAAAAAATTGGCAGACTTCAGAAAATACGTCAGTTTCTGCAGCCCTTTGACTGTATCCTTTCAGCGAAATCTCATAATGAATTCCATTGGATTTTCCTTGAGAAAATAATGAGTAAGAGTTGATTCTGTCAGAATTGACATTGCTAAAGTCAAAACTAAGAGTGAGTCACCTTTGAGGAAAGGGCAAGGGCTGCATGAGAAGTGCCAGAGACAAAACTAGGAAGCAAAAGCTTTAGAGACATGTCTGAGATGTGGCTAACAGCTGAGATCTCGTTATGGAGGATGGGAAGCCTGTCTTAAACAGAAGGGCATTTCTGTCTATTCACAAAGATGCCATCTGGGAATGACCTTGGCCAAAAGTGGTCAGCAATTTTGGCCAGCAACCTCCTGGAAGTCTGTCCCCAAAACAGGCTGCCATCTTCTGACACCATCATGTGTGAAATGACTGTTCCTCTCTTGGTACAAAAGTGTTCCTATGATATTTTAGACCTTGCACAAATTCTCCAAATCCCAAATAGATGGGAATCAAAGCGAGTCCATGAAGTTCCACATGTTGTAAAAATAGTGCTGCTTAAAAGTATTTAGTATTATTAGACTGGATTTCCCAAAAGTAAAAATATGTCCTGAATGTAAGATCACTTTATGTTTTTAGGCTCCTAAATCCATCTTCTTGTTACAAATTTCCTGAATTTTTTCCTAACCTCTGTTTCTTCAACAGAGCTGAGCAATCTGTTGTGGATATTTCTGTTAATGTTATTACATATATTTTCCAATCCAGGCAATCAGTACCTATCCAACTGCATATCTTTAGACAGTTCACTAAAAATGGAGCTCAAAAACAATGTAAAATAGGGTATTTCTATATGTTGGAGGATGTGAGTAAGAATGTAGTTCTTTCCCTCAGCCTTGGTGATTTACCTAGAGCAACATCATAAACCTGTCTTTATGTGGGAGGCTCCATGAACATAGCATGAATCTGTCAAATTCCAGTCTCTCTGGTACACTTGGTACCAATTTAAAATCTTCTAGAGACTGAAAAAAAGAATTCTAAAAATAATATCTCCCAGATATAAAAAATAGACAGCACAAAATGCAGTGATAAGCATTTCATAAGGATATTAGTGGATATCTGTTTTCTTCTTTGGTAGTATTTCACTTCCTACAGATTTTTTCCTGATTATAAACCTGTCTGCCTTATCTACCATGGGCCCTGCATCAATATTGTCACCTGCAGACTGCTGACGACTCATAGAACTGTCTCCACCGGAAAGAAACAATAAAACTTGTTTGATAAATAAAACTTTTATCTACGTGCTTGGTCAAATACAATTTGCCGAGACTTTGAAAATCTACATCTGTTCTGTATACAATTTGTATTGCCATTTGTTCCACAGATGTGTAACAAGACAAATACCTGTCCGGGCTTACATGTGATTCAGAAATGCATATGTTAATCATGCTGGTGGAAGGAGGTGAAGGAAAAGACAATAAATCAGCTTACAAATGGTTTCACTTGGAAAGGTCTAACAGAACAGGGTTATTTTTATCCTAGGATGCTTTTAATTTGAATCAAAAATGCTTTACCACATGTTCTGCCAGCAGTTCAAAAGAATTGGTAACAAACATTTAATCTTTTTTATTCTGGGATTGGCACTAAGCCCTCATCAAAAAGCATATGCAGTCAAACAGCTTATCTCCACTGAGCTGTTTTCCTTAATGTGTTCCTAATTATAATCCTATATGTTGCTCACTGTGGCCGATTGAACAATATGGCAATAATTTCTTTACAGACCTCGCTGTTCTTTGAACTGCAAGTACAGAGGGCTAGGACGGAACCAGATCAATGGGATTTGAGTGCAGAGGAATCCAGCCAGATGCAATCTCTGGAGAATGCATTTCCAGCTGTTCTCCAGAAAGAGACCAGAGCCGACAGCTGGTAACTGTGTAGCCCCTTTCATACAGCCCCACAGATCTATGCTGCAAGGTGTAGTCCTTCTTATCTTTATTGCATTCTGCACCTCTGGGGAGGGATCCACACAAATTCCACACAAAAGGTGTTTTTTAACAACAAAGATGGGAGTAATAGCCTGCCCACCCCCTCTTCTCAAGATTTCATTAGACTATTAAAAAGTTTCTGAAGGACTATTTGAACCAAATTTGGAGAAACATTTCCATAAGCTGAAAGCTGTAAAATGATGCTGAGAGGAAGCAAAAGTATTTGTGCTATAGTGTTAGCTATGTTTGTTTATGGTAGGTTTTAGAATGTATAAAATCTAAAAAGTTATGCCTTTTATTTTTAAGGTGCCTGCGGCCTTAATAGCTGCAAGACTTTCTGCCTCCTTTTCCCTGCGTCAACACCTGGTTCACAAAGAAGCATTGCTCTAATGTGATGGTACCAGGTAAATGAAAATGGTTATAACTGAAATTATGTTTATACCAAAACAACTATTTGTATTTGTCAGCTTCCACTTAGCTCTGATGCAGTTAACAAATTAACTCTGATAGTTAACAAGGAGAAGAAGGCAGTCGACTAAGGATTTGGTACTCCTGTGCTTTCGGTAGTTTCCCCTTACAGATCATATTCCTTCTTTCCTGATTGGCGCATGCACTTCCTATACTGGGATGTGTTCCCACTGCCCACATGCCCCTCACATACAGAGGACCCAAGCAGAACAGTGCATAGTGCTTAATCTTTAAAACAAAGCAGGTCAGAGAGGCAAACTCTTCAGACTAACCCTGCATAATTCATGGGACAAACTGGGTATTCTGGGGCTATATACTTGTTTTAATGGAAAAGAGGGCATTGTACAAAGTCTTTCTAGAGACCATTCAATTCCTCCAGAGGATGTTTGGGCAGATACTGCATCTCAAGCCTAGAAATCATTAAATGGTATATTTCATAAGTGTATGTTGCTGATGTTACTGGGACTGAAAGGCAGATAAACTCATTTTTGCTATCTCTAAAAGATCCACATACAAAGTGTTTTTTTTTTTTAATTCTCTCACACACAGTGAACACTGCTCTGAATTTCTGACTGGAAGGTTTCACAAAACTCATTTTTTCTGCACTTGGGTCTAACTGCCTTTGCCAAACAATGTTGAGAACTTCACAGTACCCTACTCACACTCTTTTAAAGGCCTGGTGTCTGTGAAGTCAAGGTCAGATCACTTGAAAAACTGCATTACTTAACACACCGTTGCACATATGAGTAATTAATCAAATAATTAAAATTACTGAGGATGTTCAGTTTCTCTGTGAGGCATTTAAGGCTCACTGAGGCTCTCCAAGTAATAAAGATCATTGCTTTCAGAAAGGAGCACTGCTCTTCATTTTTCACTTTCATATCTTATGCCTTAACTGTTGGGATCATTGCCAGCAAGATATCTTAATTTTCCCCTTTTAGACAGGTGGAAAACATGTCACTGTTTCTGTGTGGATCTCTTAAGATGCCAACATCTTAAGATTGCCAGATGTTGTGCTGCTCACTACTTCAGTTCATGTTTATTTGCCCCTCAGTTACAGCACTGTTTTCACAAAGTGTGGCCAGACACCAAACCACATTTTGTGATACAGGATAAATGTCTTTTGCCATAATTACCTTTTATATACTGTCAAGTCACCAGTGACCTTATTTCAATTTCAAGAGATTGCACACTTCCAAAAAAGAGATTGATAAACATTTTTTTTTGATGAATTTTGATCCCATCACTTCTATTGACTTCTCTAGAAGGGGTGCTGGTGATTGTCAGGTTGTCAGATTGTCAGATTGCAAATCAGCCATTTTTAACTGAAAGAATATTCCTTTTAGGGTGGATATTTCTGGGCCACTTTCTAGATGTGAGAACAACTTTACGGGCAGTTTAAGCTACTAGAACCCTCACGCAAACAGAAGTATGAAAATTTTTACACCATTAATGGAGGCCAAAGATTTGAGCAGATGAATAATTGTTCTTTGTTCTTTGCTAGAATCTATGATGGCTAAAACACTGGTTGTCAGTGTCCGTTGTGCTGTTACATGAAGACAAAGTCAATAGCCCATTTGAAGCACCTTCTAAGAATTCAATGTTGCTCCTTATGTCATGATAATTCAGGATCAGAGCTTCTTTGCTTCAGTTTCTCTTGTCTGTTGAATAACTTTGCTCTGTAACATTCCAAGGTAGTCACTTTAGGCTGTTAGTATACATAAATCATATTTTCAAATAATTTTGTATCAATTTCACATCTAGTAAAGCATGCCTGCCATTGAAAAACTCAATTCTGATGTGACCTACCATTTACTGTCTTACACACATATGTTATTGTCTTCACATAGAAACTATATTTCTGCTTGTTCAGATTTATCTCAGCTGATCCATGTTTTCCAAAGTTTCTGGTTATGAAACGCAACTTTTTCTTCTCATAGTTAAACATCATGTTTATAGTCTTTTGTATCCTCTTTACCAACAAAAATGTTATATTTTGCAGTCAAACCCCTCAGGGGCTGGAGAGAACCCAAATGGTAGTCTGCAGAAACAATATTACTCAAAGGGACTGTTGAGTGTGAACAAATACCTTCTGTTTTTCTTAGGGCACCCTGCTGGAAGCTATTTGGCATTATCCATGTTCCCCAATATGTCTCCTCTCATAGGCAGAGGAAAGTTGTCGCATTTTATAGATAGATAGATTAAAAGATGTCTTTAGAACTTAAAATAGGTAGAGATTTGTCTCTTTTTTAAACTAAATGGCTAGCAAATTAATACACTAACAGTTCTTTTTTGCTATTCCCAGAGCAATAAACATCATCTTCTGTTTTAAGGTAAGAGGATATTACCCTCATTTGTATATGAGCTGTTGATTCTTAAGCTTATTCAACAATTTTCCTATTCTTACTTCCTTTTCTTGCAGTGGTTGGAAACCTCTCACTAAAGTGTCAGACAATGTCTTTGGGAAATTTCATTCTTAAGTTCAAACCTTCATTTCCTGTAGAATGCTGACTGTTTTGTTAATAATGGTTTCTAGGTTCATCATATGGATCATGCTTTTTTATTCCCTCCCCCTCTTTCCTCCATGTTCCTGTGACCTGTTTTCTATCAGGGAGTTGACAGCTAATATTGAAAGCTTTTTAGTCTCAGATCAGTCACAAATTGCTCTGTTGATTTTTCCCTCCTCCTGTATCATCTCTTAGACAAGATACATGTTCCTGTGAATCCGAGGTTTCTAATTACCTTAACTGACTGAAAACTATTCAGAACCATCTGTTGTAAAAAAAAGATTGTTTTCTGAATTTCATTGTCTTGACTGTCACTCGTATCTCAGACACAGAATGAGTGGTCTGTTTCAACTTCATCCAGATACATCCCAATTTTCCAGAGAGCTACAGGTTTGACACAGGTTCTGACTGCTGCACAATGCCAACATTCACATGGTGCATTCTGATAAATTCTTATTTCTTTAACATCTTTAACATGTGATACCCATATGATTAGTGGGTGGATTTACAAGGGATGTAACATTTAACTCAAGTCCAAGTCCCACATGAAAATCTCCATTTACAGCTCACAGGAATTTCAGTTTCCTAGTTTTATATGTAGGTAGTTAAGGTTTCTATTAAAAAATGTACGTGTGAGCAACAATTGCAGTGAATGCAGAAGTTAGGACATCAGCACTTCCATTTCTACTAGAGACAGACTAATTTTCCATTAAAGTCTTACTAAGTTTTAAAAAGCACGATGAGCATGGCCAGCAAGAATGAGAAATTGCAACTTCCTTTATAGATGACTGATGTAATCACAGAGCAACACAAGATATCTCCTTCTTTTCTTTTACCTATAAACACTGAATTCTTCTTTGAACAGTGACACAGCTTCATGAAGAAAAATGTGTTGTGGTCTTATTCTTGCTTGCTATGGCCTTTACTGTAGTGACTGTGTCCATAATCTGAGAAACAAAACTCAGGAAGTTTTGAATCCCCTCAGGCAGAATTTCTTATTCCTATTTTCTCATTTTCCAGACAAATATTTAAACTGTTGGTGACTGCATTATATTTCTGCTGTTTTCATATTTTAGGTGATTTCATGTCATACTCTGAACTCAGTCTTCTCCCACATTTCCTAATGAGGTGGCTTGAAAGCAGAAAGGCCATTTATTTAGATTAGATCTAGCTCAGGATTGAGCTGGATTCATCCCATTGAACCTAAGAATTTAACTGTGAAGGCTACCTCACCCTAAACTCCATCTATATTCAATAATCTCCCAGTAGAGAGTAAAATGATAAGGCCCCTATTTTAGATCTATCTCTGCTAAGTGGTTGAAAGTAGGTAGATAAATCCAGGCTTGAGGGGTGTCCTCTTAGACCTTCAAGGCACTAGTTCAATTCTGAACCCTAGCACTTGCTTAAATACACTTCTATCTGGAAAAGCACATAAGCACACACTTGCAGTTAAATACCTAAAACTGAAGCATAGAATCCTGAAATAAATCATCCTTTTCATGACTACTGACTGTAACATATTTTGAAACAGAGAAATGGCTTCTGCACTTCCATTTTTCTGAAGCAATTTTAAACCTCCCTCTGGTAATAACATATTTCCTGCTAAGCTGACCCTTTACCAACTTTCTCAGATTTTGATGTATTTCAATCCTCTCTTTATGTTTTGAAAAATTCCTGAATTTTCATTCTATTGAAATATTTCCATTCACTTTAATTTGGAAAGCTGACTGTATTGTATTCAAATTAATAGTTATAATTGAAGATATAATCTAGCTGTACTTGAAAAGATAAACTCTAACAGTGATTATAGTAATTGCAGCAATATGAAAAACTCTTTCACTTTCTGATTTTGCATATTGAGAAAACCAGCATATGAATATAAGCATATTAAATATTTAGTCTTGTTTGATCTTTTGGTGGAACCACTCAGTCATCTTATTAGTAAATACCTAGTAAAATCCATGTTCTTTGGCTAATAAAAGTCTAGCAGTTTGGGATTCTCTGAAACAACTGATCTAATTTTTCTAAGCATAAAATAAGTACAAGACATATTAACTGCTGAGATTAAAGTATGTTTGTAAAAGGAAAACTGAGCTAAGAGCCATCTATTCCCCAAATACAGAGAAAAATTATGCACCAATTTAGCCAGAAGAAAAGCCCCACTTCAGGTACTAGAAAAGCTTCCCCTTTTTTCCTAGGGTCCCTTTCATTGCCTTCCCCTATTGTAAAAGTCCAGCTTGTCTCCTCCTTGTCTTTCCTCACTCCACAGCAATCTTCCTTCCAGCCTGTATTAGCATCTCTGTAAAGAGCTCCTCCAGATCCTTTTTCCAAGCCAGCTTAGGTATTTTGTTTTTACAGAGACCAAATCATTTTCCCAAGGAGAGAAATATTTAAGTGAATGTCTACTTTAGGGATATGATCACTACTTAGATTATGGTAGAAACAAATATAGTTTGATACCTGTCTGACAGGTAGACAACTATTGAGCCTGAAATAGCTTTACATGTGAGGAAAATTAACTTTTAATCTCTGCTATATCTAGAGATGGTCTCCATTGAAGTTTTCATGTTCATCTTGATGGACATGTAACAAAATAAGATCAAAATGAAGCAGCTGAGGCGGAGGGGTTTATAACTGGCGCCAAAATAAATGAATGGGACCAGATTTTTTCCACCTAGATTGTTTCAGTCTAAACAGATTGAAAAGTTTTCCCCTAGTAAGAGAGAAGCCATTAAATAAACAATTTTAATATTTCAGTCACCCTCAATTTATTTGGTATCCCTTTGAGATTATCGAGCGAAACAGAAATAGTTCCTTTCTGTATCTTTCTGTAGTAAGTAATGAATACAGAACATGCTTTCACACTTTACAGACTTTTGCTTCTTGCTGCTTAGCCTCATTTCCTTATTTTTAATGATAAATAAAATATTAATTTTTAGTGTTCACAGAACACCATACACATCAGCTGGAAAAGACAAAGAAAAGTGGTCAGTAAACTTTTTTAATGGAATGCTACATGCACTGCCCCTTCTGTGAACTCAACATTCATTCAGGAAATTTATTTGTCAAGATGTAAAAAGAAAATGGATCATTTCATCACAGTTTTGGGAAATATGGGTCCAATCTTATAGAATGTAGAGAATGCTCAGCTCCCTTAAAGCATTTCAATGGAAGCACTTAGCACCTCACAGTAACAGGTTGATTTCACGTCATTTTAATGGTCCCTTTAATAGTTAATTCTGAAACCAGCAACACTGAGCATTGCAGTGCCCAATGCCCTTTACTGGGCCTGGCTCTGAGTCAGCCTATGCTTTGCAGCTTATTTGTACCCAACAATCTCCCCTTAAAAAGCATTTGTTTTCCCAGGATGCAGGTGTTGATATAGCTGCATTGTAGGTAAAGTTCTTGGATCAGGTTATAAATCAGAGCACAGAGCTGACTGGGGAACAGAGTTCAGGCCTCGGGGTGGATCTGAACAGTTGCTCCCCTCCTCCTCTGCAGTGATCCTGTGTAGCCCAAGAGTGGTCCAAGAAAAGCAGCTTGTACAGGCACTAACAACGCCTGGAAAACCTTGCTAATATTGATTTTCAAGCAAGAGAGGTAGATATATTAGGCACGGCTTTCAACACTTTACACAAGTTTTATACCAGTGCAACTGAACTTTTCTGAAACTTTGCTAGCATAAAACTGGTAGTGCACAACTGACAATGTGGCTCACTGCTCCTGCTGCCCTTTTATTGGCCATATAAGAAACAACTATTAACTTTGCCACATTTTAGAATATGATCAATCATGACAGAATTGTTCATGGACTCCTGATCTCTCTGATACCACAACCTCAAAGACATAGGGTGTAACAACACATTATTATTCTCTTATATTAATAATTAACAGTTCTGAAAATATGTCATAGGGAGAAAATCCCATGTTATCCGATCATATCTTTGATTTGTATTAATTTGCTCCTTGAGCTTCAACCTTCCTCCCTGTTGATATCTCTCCATTGATTTCTATCATTCCTTTCTGCCAGCTGTAAAGGTTTTGAATTCATAATTTTATTCTGCAATATTAAGACAAAAACCTTCATTTTTTTTTATCTTCTTCATCTTAATAATCTCATCTGTTTGTACATGTTTCTCACATGGCACTTGCACACCTGACAGATGCTGGAGTCCTATCCACTACTTTCTTTAGCTATTTATCAACTGATTAATTTTCTGGAATTAATTTAAGTTAGAAAATATTGGCAAGTGAATGATTACACATATCATCTTCAGCAATGTGTGAGAAAAGACCAATGTTGAATGTGACATTGGAGGAACAAACCCCTACCTGATCCCTTTTTCCCACCATTTGTCAAGTTGGATGATAGATTTTTGTCTCATGAGGAAAATAATGGATCTTCTCGTTTGCCTAGCAAATCCTGAAGTCAGTAACTGGCAGGTGCTCTTTTCTCAAGCAGCAGGTCTTGATGAGCAGCCTGCAGCCCTCTGGGTACTCACACATCTACCTGAAAGTAAAGAAAACTACACCTCCAGAAAGCCTGAGATTCTGAAAACAATTTTTTGAACTTTTTTACTGAGTGCTTTTCAGCAAAATTGCATATATCTGAAAACTGCTAACCTCTTCCATGTACCTAGAGCAAAGTACCACAATGGAGAAGGGAAAAATAAATTAATAACTCCAGGAAAATCCCATGATTTTCATTCTGGTTTACCATAAACTGGCTAGCTCTTGTCCTTCCGAGGGAAATTGAGTTGTATCTAAGTAAAATCTGAGTAAGATACTCTGAGCTTGTTCCACAGTAACTCAGAATTCCCTAAATGTTATTAGCCAAACATTTTTGGGAAAAGTAGCAGGCAGAGACAGAGTATATTCTGTGGAATAGTTGTATAATTTTGCAATCAAAGATTATTAGGAATTTTTAAGGATGGGTTTTCTGTGCTTCTGAAGTGAATGCTAGATTCAGAACTATTTTCATAAATTGCCAGTTCCCCAGATGAACATGTAAAAGAAGTCAAATTAATCCTTACAAATATGAATTTTGTTTTTGTTTTTTATTTCTTTATTGATAGTTCTCTGCAACAGACAATCTATCCAGAAAAATAGTATCAAAAAATTAAAAGGCAAACTGGGAGTGGAAATTCTGGACCCAGGATGCAAAATGGACCTACATGAATATTTCAGAGGCATTTACAACTTGTATACTCAGAACATCCCTACTGCTATTCTATGAGGAATATGCAGCAGGAGATGACAGGCAATGTTTTATTTCAGAGTAGGTGGTGGTTGGTATGGAGCATGCAGGACATGGGATGGTGATGGCTGTGGTGTGAGTTACACTGTTAGAACAAGGCTGTGGTGTGGCGTTCGGCCAGTGGCTGAAGTGAAAACTGAAAAGCAACAACGGTATCCTGCCAAAATCTGGTATTGTCCCACAAGCTTTTCATTTTATTCCAAAGGTCATAATGTACTGTATTCAGCCAAATCTGCTTCAAGAATCTCCCATTCTAGAAAAAAAACACTTTTTGACAGACGAAGTTCTATACTGAATTTTTTATATTTTAAAATGAATTTTCTTTGTACAGAAATAGGTTTGTACGGTAATGTCTGTGTGCAAGAAGGTAAAATCCTGTGAAAAATGTGGCACAGTAAATGAATAATTCTTGTAGCTCAGCAATTTGTGTCAATGTTTTACATAGGAGGAAATCCTCTGTGACATGAATCAGATAATGGAATAATTTCCTATAAGGGTTCTTACTGCATGAGGGCTTTACTCTTTGCAGCGCTATACAATGGAGCACATTAGCAGCACAGCACCAGTTTAACACTGGACATTGAAGGCTGAGCCCTGCTTTTAGTTATTGCATCAGCAGGAGTTAAAGAAGCCTTGTTCTAAAAGTAAAGGCCAGAGGGGCAGGGTTGAGAATTAGCAAATACTGAAGAGTGAGGCTTTTTGCATAAGTTGGACTGGATTCCCTTTCCATTGCTGTTTTTACATACTGAGTTACCCTTCTTATTTAGAAAAACACTCCTCAAAAACCGCTGGTTTTGAGAATCAGATCTATTTTTCCATCTCTTTCACTTCATTACCTAAGTGGCTCCATCACCCTAAGTACCTAATACCTCTCATTATCTTAGTGAGTCATGTAGGGGTTGGCTATTTAATATCATGAATTCATCATGAATAAATATTAGAGCTAAAATCTACATTTGCTCTGGGAGATGGAAAGCTTTTTTTAATTTCTGAGGTCTGGGTTACTTAACAGCATTTGAAACTACTGGAAAGGTTTTATAAAGAACCTGAGAGTGACTTTAACAGTATTTTCCCAATGAGATATAATATTTTGCCTAATGATAAACAAAATCATTGATTGTTAAACCAAGAGGTGCTTCTGAGCAGTAGACAAATTTAGCTCTGTTGTGGGTTTCCTTCTACATTAAACTTTCCAGCTCAGTAAAGAAATCTTTGTTCTCAAAGGTGAGGAAGAATTCAGTTATGTTTCATCCTAGAAAAGTCCTTATGCACTGGAAGAACAGGCAGGTTGGAGATACTGAAGCAAGGTGAAATGTGTTTCTTTATCTATGCTCAGACTGTTTTTTCAGCCGTACACAATGGCTCACTTTCCCTCTCTAATTCTGATGGCTATCACCTAATGCTATGCTATAATGAGGGAGCTCTCATTGCTGAAATTCCTGTTGTAGGATGACAAGGGCACATTTTCCCTTTTCAGAGACTACAGTACCAATGTCTACACTGCCTTAGGGCTCCTCTGATCATAATTTAACTTCTGTAATTTTTAATTGCTTGCATTCCACACTTATATTTCTGAGTATGCTTTCTGCAAGAAAACGTGGATGGATATTTCTACCTGTTCTACTTTGAAAGATGACACAAGCCCAAGGACGCATCCTGCATGGACAGGGCATAACCACAACCAGAGTTATCCAGCAAAGCCATTCACCCCATACTAGTTGATGACTTATGGGGATGTCAGATGGTCAGAGTCAGGCAAGCCAGTTGTATAAGTGTCTTACTAATAGAGGCTTATATTAAATATTTCAAGAAGTGATGGGATATGGCAATGTGGATTTACAATGGCTCATGCTTTGAATTAACTCTTCCTTACACTTTTATTCTTTGCAAATATGATGTAGTCCCTTCATCCTAAAATCTTTTTTCTAAAATTGAATTTCCTTTCAGTCTGAACTAGGACTGGAACCACTGGAAATTCTGCTTTAAATTAGAGCATTTGGGAGAAGAGACCAATTGCAGCTATTTAGAAAATAGTTATCTAGATTGAACAGAAATTTGAAAAACAGAGACATCCATGGATTTGCATGTTGTCTTGCTATATGTCTTGCCACTTGCTCAGAACAGTAAGTAAAAGGAAAAGAAATCATTCCCATTGGCTGTGAGAAACATTGCAGAGCCCAGACAGTGTGGTACTGTATAGGAGCACAAGGCATGCTGCATTCCAGCCTGAGCTTTCCTGATTCCCCTCTGACTGTGTAAATACCAGCCTTTCAGACGGGCCTGCTTCCTACTCTGTTCTTCCTACCAAATCTGAGCCCTCTCTCTTGATCAGGAAGGAGCAGGAAATTTCAGAAAGCAATTGGTAAAAATTGTCTACCTTGTTCCTCTAGAAGGCTATCTTTTAGGAAAGCTTCTCATCTAAATGTTACCATCCCCTGCCTTCCCTTTCTCTTCCCCCAGAAGATTATTACTTTTATTTGCTATATGAAGACCATTTCTTATAACAGTGTTTCTATTTTTACTTTCGTGAACTTGTTGTGTTTCTTCTTTTTCTTCCTCCGTTATTTCTACTTCTTTTGCCTTAATTCCTTCAGGCATTATTTCCTGCAAAATCCTGACCATCAGTACATCTGTTTCATTAGATCTCCTGATGCCTCACCCATAGTACCTCTTGCAATCTGCCTCAACCAAATTCAATAAAGCACTGCCTTAAAAATACAAAGTTCTCTCAAGTTTTCTGGGGATCAATAGATGCTTAAGGGTCAAGCACTCCAGGTGGTTTAATATCTTTTCCTCCCCTCAGTGCTTCCACCCATGAAAAAGCTGTGAACTCCACAGTATCTGCTCTGGCACGCCAGCTGGCCTCTCCATAAATGTCTTCTGTCTCGCTCATCAGTACATGTACAACAGAGGTCTGTGCTGTCATCTGGGAAGGAGGAATGCAGGAAAAGAAATGAGATACTGGGAAATTCCGAGATGTTACCGATGGGCAACACCTCAGGTGGATCATGGTGTGAAAACTGATGAAAAAGGGGAAGATGAGTAATCCAGTTGTTTGTGCTGCTCAAGAGATATCTGTTTGTCTCTGCCTCAAAGGACTTAGGAGGTTCCTTGCATGTTGTTCAGGACTTCTTTTAGCCATTCTATTACTAGCATGGACATTTTACGGCTTTGATCTCAACTTTGATACGCACGTGTAACACATTGTGATGACTCTCACCTGATTTCTAGCTATGCTGTGTGGAAGGACCAGAATTTATTTTTCCTGTCCTACTTAATCATTTTTATAGGAGAGGTAAATACTCATAGGTCAAGAAAGAATCTGGACTTGAGGACTGAAGAAAAATTGCCGGTGAAAACTTAAAGTCATGGGCATGGTTTCCTCTTTCATGTTTTATTAATATGATGGTTTTCAAATCTGTAACCCTACATCTATGCAGTCAACAGAGAGTTTGGGAGTTCAGCAATGCATTTTTTGTGATTGTGTATGGAATAGAGATGCCAAAAATAAATGCAGTCAACCTCTGTCCATATTATTTAATAAAAACATTTTTATATCAGCATGGTGAGGGATTTTCTTTTGTATAAGAGGTAAAATTGCAGTTATGTGTTTCCAGGAAAATCCCTCAGTTTTATTTCTTAACGAGAATCCTTTAGAAATGTTCCTTTAACCCTAATAATTTTTTTTTCTACAGATGCAAAGATTTGAAAGCAATAAACACAGATATGGACTCAGTATTTTGAGAATGCATGAAATACTCCTTCTGTCATTTAATTTCCCCACAGCATATGTATGTGGTTACCTACCCTTTTGTTGGAAATCTCTAGGGAGTTAGGAATCTGGCTATCTTATGATCAGGAATATGAGCCAAAATATTCCTCCCAGTTAATGATATCTGAAGTGTTTACTGGAAAATTACCTCCTCTTAGGTACTGCAGAGCACCACAGCCTTGCAGCATCCATGTTAAAGAAAGCAATTCATACATCAAGCAGGCGGTAATCCCAATGAGGATGTGATGTGCAAAAGGGGTCTGGGAAGACGGGATGTTTTTAGCTGCACACTCTGCCTAACAATGCTGAAATGTTTTTTCCCTGTCCGTTTGCTTTAACAATGTGCCATTCTGTACCTCATAAGCACTTAATTTATTCCAACTCTTTGGCCTGACCTGTAATCCCCCCTCTCCTTACCCATCTGACCCATCTGTGTTTCATTTCCCACTCATCAGCATCCAAAGAGCCAGGCCCAGGCCCTGTTTGGAGCCATTAGACAGAGATTGGCACTGCTCCCTCTTCCTGCACCACATCCTCCGCTGAAAAAAATGACCATCAGATCAGAGAACAGAGCCTGCTTTGTCCCCGGCAACCAAGATCTGGAAGCACTTTCAATCATTTGCACTCTATACCCACTCAAATGCATTAATGTGATCAACATTGGGCCTGTTGTGGGCATTTTTTCCAGCAAATAGCTTGCTAACATTCCAGGCATGTACTTCCCTGAAAACAAGACCGAGACAGGGCCCTGAATATTCAATTGGAAAATCACCAAGAGCAAGAGCTTAGCTTGGCACGGCTGGTGTTGATTCTTAATAAGTGACTTCCTAAAGCTGAGGCATGGGGCTTACAGCTTCAATGACTTGTTTGAAAAATATTTTGTAGGTGCCTCATACCACTTTATTTCCTGTGGTATGCGTCATATTGTGAGCTATTCTGAGCCAGGCTGTTTAAGCACACTAACATTTTTTTCCAAGATTGCGGTGTTTAACTAAAAATGTGCTTATACAAGATGAGCTCATAGCTATTAGTGCTGATGTAGTTTTAACTACTTGGATACCAATACCCCAAGGCCTAAAACCTGCTGAAAAGGGGGGAAAACCCAAGCAAAAACCATCCTTCACAGTCACTGTAGGCTTTTTGTAGACAAGACAACTGGAAAAATATTTTAAAAGTTGGATTTTGTTTCCTTAGGACATTTGGTGCACAAAATGCCTTTCGATCTCATTATAAAACTTGCTATTAAGAGACTTACTGATGCAAATAGCTAAAGAGATTTCAGAAATCCACTGAAAAATAATTTCTTCAATGTTTTTTCATGTGCTACAAATATCACTTCCAGTAAAAGCAGTTTATGTGTGCTGCTCCAGTGCAGCTGGATGGACTAGATGCTTCCTAATGTTTTATTCATTGGAATATGTCTTTCATTGACATGGCTACCATGACAAGGCAAGTTTGGCTGTGCTGATGGGGGTCAGCAAAGATTTTTGTCAAGGCACACCATTGTGGAGGAGGGTGTCTGGCTGTCACAGCACTATTGTTCAGTGATGTGCTCTTGTACAAGTCTCATTCTTCAAGCTGAGAGAAGATGGAAGCATTTTGCATGACACACTTGAAAAGTCAAGGGGTGGGATTTTTGGAGCTTACCTTGGTGCCTAAAGAGGATTATGAACAATGAGGGGTACCTTAAAGAAGGCTTGTTTCAAGGCCCATTTTAGGAGAACAGCACTTGCCCAGATTATATCAGGTCATGTCAGGTATAAAGGCATTAAGAAAAGAAAATTAAAATGAAGCAGATGAATGTCTATATGAAGTTTTATGACTGCTCATTTCTAAGCCAGAAGCTGCATCCTGGACATAATCTGCATTTAGAAGTTCTGTGTAGAAGAGATAAAATGAAAATAAATACATGAAAGAAAATGGAAATAATTTACATATTCCCAAAATATGATACATATGGAGCAAGGGGAATGAGAAAAGCAATGGTGTGCAAATAACACATGCCATGGTCACTTTTTCTAACCCAAACAATTTAAGAGTCAGGGATTCAGCTACAGAAGAAGTTATATAAAAGGACATTTGCATATACACATTTTTTTTTCATCCAGACTACTTTTCTGTATTTCAGTGAAAAATAACTGAGACGGGAATTACAGCTGAAAATGTCAACAAGAATGTTTTACTACTTGCATTAAAAAATCTATTTAAAAATTTTGTTGGTGATGTTATTTTTGTTACAAGTACACATGTGAATTGAAGTTGAACCCTTTACTAACAGAGAATATTATAGTTTTTTTCCTGAATTTCCTGAAAAAAAGCTCTGTCCAATTCTAGAATCCCTGCTTATCATTTTCTGTGGATTCCATGGTAATTCATGGCACTTTGTTAAAGTGACAGTGCTTTTTGGACAGGGTTCAGGTATCTATTTTTGTACTTGTACATCTGAGTCTTAACTATGCAGATATAGCAGACACAAACCCAGATTATGCCAGAAATTTGTGCAAATCATTGATTATGCTAAACATCCCTCCCAATTTTTATAAAGAACTTACCTTTGAAGTGGGTTAAGATCTCAGTGGAGTATAGTATGGTTTCAGTTCCCCACAAAGCCTCAAATCCATTTTATAATACACTATGTTTATTACAAATTGTTTTACATTATAGAAAATGAGCTTCCCAATTTAGCAAAGTAATGGAAAGAGAATGCATGTAATAGAATGTCATAATAACAAACTCTGTGATCAATCACAGCATTTCAGAGCAAATGTAGAAGTGCTAGTGGCGTCTGCTGCACTGGTGCTGAAGTTTTGCTCTTGTGATATTTGAGTTGATTTGAGTTTTCCCCTTATTTGGACCCATAACAGAGCTTTAATGTTTAACA
>VZTB01002487.1:527399-549872 GCA_013397245.1 Thryothorus ludovicianus
ACAAATACTGATAGCGAGTGTGAAGATGACTGGGGAAGAGAAAATTTCATAGATGGACAGACATCTGGGTGGGACAGGTGAAAAAGGGAAGAGTGGGTGAATTTATTCCTTACATATTATATCACCATCAATTTATGCTGCATCTACAACATTTTTAAGGCATTAATGTCCTCCTTGTTTTTCACCAGCAGCCAGAAGGTTTTTCTTCCTCAAGAGTCTTCTAAGAAATTGCAGTGCCCTTGAAGCCAGATTCCCCTGCAGTCATGGGGCATTCACTTGATTCATCTGAGGCCTCTTCCAGCCTCCTGAAGCTCCCACAAATTATTACTTTCTTATGCTGATCATAACAATGGAAACATGCAACTGTAGTTGATAACCACCAACAGCAATAGCATCAAAATGGTGGATTTGCTGCACATTTCCATCAACACTGGACCGGTCTACTTTTTCTAGACATTTTATCTCCTTAAACTTTTAAGTCTCCCCTTGAAGTGGGTTTCTTTCTGCAAACTTGTAATTATGCCTCATCTTTCTATGGGTTATGAAAAGACAGAAGAGACTTTGCTGCATAATCCTTTAAGGCTCTGTCCACACTTAACTCATTGAGAGTCCTTTTGAAGGGTCTGACCTCTGTACTGACTTAAGTGGAACTTGGAAATTCCTGTTCATAGGTCCTAAACACAACAAATGAGAATTGTACCTGACTCGGGCATTGAATGCAATTGTTCTGGATTTATTTTTTTTTGACCATTGTTCTGGATTTTTTTTGTTTTGCACTAGTTTCAGATTTTTTTTCTACTGTCACAGCAGACATCCTGTCAAGGTAAAATTTTTTCAAGCTAGATCTGTGCCATGTGGGTGTAGGATAGGGGCAGTGCGCAAACCCTGAACTTTGCAGGCCAGGACCTGGCCCTAATTTCCTGGTTTCATTGTTGTGGGTACTGCAACTTAGCACTGAGTTTTCTTTAATTAAATGCCTCAGTCACATATTCCTGGCATCTGGTGACCTGTGGGGAAGAATGAGTTCTATTTGAAGCCACTGACAATGGTTCTGTCACTAGCCATAGAGTCCCAGTTATTAATTTCTAAGAATAGTTGTCCAAAAATAAAATTAATTAAAGATGTTTTGGAAGGCAAGCATGGCTTTACACTTAAGGACAATAGTGAAACTCTATCTATGGGATATAAAAAAAAAAACAACTTTCTCAGGACAAAGAATAACTTGTAACAGGATGTTCTGAGGTTTTTTGCTCCTACCACTGAAGAAACTGGTACCAAACTTTGTTGATGATGGACAGGTCGTATACCTGTCTGCTCTTCCAGTGTGAGACATTTTTATCTCTGGGAAAAAAAAAATTGCATAGGCATTTATGTCTAAAAAATGATTTAATTTTTATCTAGAATTGAATATTTCTGACTTTATTGGGATTCATTTAAATATACTTTGGTATATACTTTGGCATGGATTGGTTTAGCAACTGTCAGCCAATAAACAGGTATCATTATGAATCAGATGGTAAACACAAGTTATTACTCAGTCTGCAACAGCAAATAGCATCAATCATTATATTAAATTCTACATAGAAATATCATTGGGTAGATCAGCACTTATGGTCCTGTATCGTTCTGTATAAATATTTTCAGTGAGCTATTGAAAGTAGTTTCTACTTACTGTAGAGAATTCACCCAGTGTGATGGACCAGTGTTTGAGTGTTTCTTGCAAGGATTTTGGACTTGCATGAGGAAGGGCTCTTGTTTGTTGTTTGGGAGGGTGGAGCTGGAGAGAAAAGCATGAATTTGTTGGTAACTGAAATGCTGTAACATCTATTTGTTTCAAGAGTTTGGAGCCCAAGAAACGTCCTGGTTCAGCTCTGCTAAAATAGAGGAATGGCTAGGAAATCATTCAGAAACAGTGACCAGAAGGTTTTGCTTTTTTGTGCATTTGCCAACACATGGCCCCTGCCAGAAAAAAAAAAACAAAACAACAAAACCCTGATGTAATTTGCCTCTATATTTGATTACTAATTGGTTTTCATAGAATTATATGTTATATCACCTCAGATTATGTCTCTTCCTGGCTGAGCATGTGCCCTCACTAACCTAAGCTACATTCAGCAGTGAGTTTCAGGTGTGCACCAGCACAATATAAATACATATACACAGTACATGCATCAAACATACAAACACATCTTCATACACATGCAGACAGATATACATAAACTATATATACACCAAATAATACTGTTACATATGTGTATGAGGTCCTGTACAGAGCAAATTCAAGCACCTTCAGTGGGAACAAAGACACACTCCATGAAGGCTAGTGATAAAGATGGCCTGAGGAAAAAGCCAAAAAATATGCCGTGATGAGTACCAAAAGATGAAGTTTATGTATTGCTACAAAAACTGATCATAGAGCAATACACGAAGGCTTTTGTGAAGGATTAGGTTGCAATTCTTGCTGTGAATATGACACCAATATTCTGATGCACTCTGGCTGGTTATTGAATTATGAGTAAAGCCTAAGAAATTGTTTCTGAGAGCTAAAGCCCTTTGTGACTCTCACCTGGCTCAAACACTTGACATACTCTGACAGCGGACCAGACGTGCTCTTTGAGTGCAGGCACTCACCTGAATGAGAATGGGCTCCCAGGTGTATTCTTGCAGCAAGGAACCTTAAACAAAGGTTTAGTTCATATAGTTCATCTAAATATCAGAATAATTTCCTGCCCCTCTTGGATCCGTGCTTTCAAAATTTCTTCCAATTTATATTTAGGAAGAAGAAAAGAGGTATATTTTTCAGAGTAGTTAACTCACTTCTCTGTTGTATCTATGAGATGAATAACTCAATCATGTCCCTATAAGAGTTGTGGAATTTCTATTTTTCTACATTTGTTCTCATAATTGAGAGAATAGTGTTCCTTAACAGCATTGGCCCTTTTATTTTCCAGGAGGTGAATTAAAATTTTCTTTTTCATTTCATATGTATTTTCTGATTAGAAAATCTGGAGGATATGCGCTGATATTTTATTTTAGATGTATAAAAGGACCAAATTAGGAAAAGTCACCTAAGAAATGAATTCTTGTGCTCTGTATGTAGTTTAGCATTTTTTCTATATGATTTCAAGTCTGAGAACACACTGCAAGAGTGACTACACCCTGTTTTTCAGTCAGGTACACCTGATCAATATATTTGTAAAAAAGTCTTCATAATTTTCCACTGAATTTTGTATGGTATGCAAACTGATAATTAGTGTGTCTTCTCTACTGATCTGAGCACCTGATATTAAAATATTTTGCATTAAAGTCAGTCAGTGAGAGATTTTTATTTTTTTTCCTTCATCATCATGTAAATTCCATTTCATATCACTCATTTTGAAATTTCCCACCTATACAACAGCTTTCCTATACAATCTGGACATGGAAAGGGATAAAAGAAACACAGTAGCCACTTGTTTCCAAGTTGGGTTTAGATATTTGACATCTAAACTCAGAGCAGAAGCAAAAGAACTTGTCTATGTCCACTGATGTCGATGAAACTTCAACAGGACCTGATTTGGAAAGAAAATATTAGGCTCAGGAATGAACTGTTAAAACTAGGATGCATACTAAAACATACAACTTTGGAAAAGAAGGTGGAAAGAAAAAACAGAGTTAAGTGTGTAAAGGAATGAAAGAGATGCTGTATGGTGTCATCCAGCTTGCCTTGTTTCAGCTCTGTAGGATTTCACAAAGCTGCCTGAATAACTCCAAACCTGAAATAAGAACATTTTCTTGAAGTGACTTCAATGTTACAGAACACCCCAGGAGATCTGTAAACTTGTTAAAATATTAAGAAAGACATAGCTCTTAAGTGAGCTCCCAGGTGGAACATGAAAAAAAAGTTCCTAAGGTTTCAAAATAACACTGTTGCATTGAAAGCTTTTGTTGCCCACTTTATTTAGAAAATACTATAATCTACTTTACTATAGGAAATTGGTAAAAGCATCTTTCATTAATAAGAAGGATTTGCACTGCAAATTAAGTGATGTTTATATGATTTTGAAAGATCTTTCAAAGAATCAATATCCTTCTGCTGTGGCTTACTGTAAGCACCATAATAAACTTGCCATTTTTAATAAAATTACAATACTATAATTAAGTAATTGCATTGTGGGGAGAATACTTGCATTTTGGACAGATACACAATTAGATTTTTAGTAATTCCTGAGGTTTTTTGTTGTAAACAAAAGCTTTCACTCTAAAACACAGCTCCAAGGGATATTTGTCAGCATGTGTAAGATTTAGTCTGAGACCAGATTCTGCAAGGTTTATAAAACCTAAAATTTTAGAGTAGTTAAAGAAAAAAAACCTCCTCATGTTCATTTAAGCCTGACTAATTTCATATTAGGATGCAATTTGAATACTCCTTTTCAAGGTTCACTTCTTAAAAGAAAGTTAAAATAAATTATATTTACCTTTGTCACAACCCATTCAAGAATAGGTCAAATAGATTTCCTCACCATTTCCTTCATTGTCTAACTTGTTGTTTTCTTTGCAGAAACACTGTTGAATTAACTCCCACTGTTCCACAGCCAGGACAACAGGTGAGACACTCAGACTTTAGGGCACACCTTGGTTTTGTTCTGAGCCCATCATTTCAGAGGATTTGGCAGTTGGTTATGCCTTTCATGTTGAATTTGAGATGAGAGAGGAAATAGCTCAAACCTTCATGAAGTACACAAAGGGAAACACAGATCCTTGAAGATCTTGTTGCCCCATGAGATTTTTTCAGAGATCCTGAACTGAATTGCGCATGATGAGGTGTGGGCTTGTTTAGGGCAGCCATGGCCTGAAGAACAAGCACAGCCCATCTGACACAACTGGAAAAAACATCAGTTTATGTGCAATGCCTTAGAAATGCATAGAGGGGTGTATTTGCTATCAGACTTTGTTAAAATTAAATATTTAAATTTAGATATGTAATGCAAATATAAGGTATTTACAAGTATTCCCAGATAGGTTTGTTAGTTTGGATTTTGTAGGGGTTTCTGACTTATTTTAAATACCTGAAAATGAAGAGTTTGCAAGATAACAATATGTGAATTTCTAATGGAATGAAAATTATTATTTTTATCCAGCTGTAGTAGCTAGTCAACAACAAAAACAGAACTCTGGAAATGGCAGAACAAATCTAGCTGGGAGAAAATTTCAGAGAGGAAAGATGAAGGAGGTTTGTGTACCTAAACATAAACAATAATGGCTCTTACATTTAAGTTTCATTAAGAGAGATTTAAGATTCATTATGACTATTTTTCATAGAGCTTTTAAGAAAGCATACTTTGTGCACCATCACATAACTGTGTAATGAATAAATAAATTAATGAGATACATCAGAAATTGATTTAAAACAACCTTTATGGCCAGTCTAAACTCTTTTTAGTGCCTGAATTTGATATGGGACTTTCTATATATTTAGGATAATACACAGAGCAGCCCTGTTCATTTGTCTTGAGGAGAAAAAAAAATTTCAAAAGGTTCTTCTAACTTGAATGAATAGACATCTAAGGTTTCTTGGTTTTTAAGCTTTTGTACTGTTTACCAAAATCAAGAGAACAGAATTTGTCTTGAAATTTTGATACACACCTCACAATACAAGGGCTCCAGCTCATAAAAAAATCCTGATTGAAAGATTTATCTTCTGGAAGAAATCCATGTGGATAAAGTGGCTAGATAAGAGAGGATGGAATAGCATACAGTAGAAATAGGTTCTTAGGCTTTTTGAAATGGCATTCTTTTGTTCATTGTGTAAAATATTCCAATAGAAAGTTTCAGTGTACATATTAAGTGATGAGATTTAGAAGCACCAGATATGAAGACCACACACACTACTAGTGTCTCAGAAATCAAGTTTAATGGAGTATAACATAATAAAAATATAAAGCTTGCTTTCTGGGTCATCTGAGAAACCCCTGGACACCAGTCAATTGGGAATATGTGCAGAAAAATAACAGGCTTTTCTCTGTGGGTTATTGTCCTAACGGGCAGCACAGTAACAAGTAAGTTTATTGTGAAAGAAAAACAGGAATAGGTCCCATTTCTTTTTTTAATACTTGCAGCAAAAAAATTGTTTACTATTAATTAAAGAGCAGTTTGGCTTTTGGGCAAAGAAGCCCAAACAATTTATCTAATAATATCAATTATTTCTTCCCACAAACCTTACTCACAGTCATGAAAACATTTCTTCTGTTAAAACATAGCCTGGACTTGATTGAGGAAAATGCTGAGGTTTACACTGAAATCTATCCCTTCCAGATTAACACCTAATGTCATGACTGACTTTTAGCACATCCTTATTATATTCATTGATTTCATAAGGACAAATATACACTTCAAACTAAGCATATGTTTCAGTGCTGCCCTGCAGAGAGATGCTTTCCAGGAGTGGAGCAATAATAATCACAATTAGATCAAGCTGAATGTGACTATCTTATGCATAAATTCCTTTATTACTTCATCTCTCTTATTACCAATAGTCCTAAAAAAGTATTGCCACTTTTTTTTTTCAGTTTGACCTGTATTTCACACATACAAAAAGCTTGCCAGCTTACCATGCCAGCCTTGATAATTCTTTTTACAGTCTGCAACAGATTTCTCTTTTGAAATTTGGAGTAAACATAAATTTGGTTAGTACAGGAAGGATAGGAAGAATTTACATGATCTGTAATTGTGGTCATCTGTATCCAGCCAAAGGGAAACCTCTAATTTTCTAGCTTATGTAATTGAATTTTTAACTGGTGCACAGTGAAAAGTCTATTTTAAATTTTTTTATGAGAGAAACAAATTAGAATTATAATGTATAAAGACTCCAACATTTGAATAAGTAAATAGTGGTCTATTCTTGACATTTCCTCTTCCGAAAACAAACAAAAAACCCCAAAAAACTGAAAAAAACCTGAAAAAAACCCAGACCCACATACACAGAATGAAACCTGGAGGAAAAACTTAAATGTTTCACAAATAAATTACTTCCTATAATCAAAATTGCCTTGATATTCAGTCAAGGAATTTGAGTCTAGCAGGAATAGTAAGGATTTTAAAAGACAACCATATGCATGCTTTGTTTTATACTTCCTAATTTTTTTTTTCATTTCAGTAATAGCGTACAAACAGTTAGTGTCTAGCAAGTATCTGAGAAACTAAAAAGTAACAGCGGTCTTGGTTTGGAATATTGCCATGGAAAAGAAGTCACCCAGGTGTATTGTCTGAAACTACACTTTGTTGATGAGTCTTATTCAAAACAAAGGGGAAAGAAAAGCTATTTGTGGTAACATCAATAAAGTATTTAGATCTCTTTGGATATTCACACCACAGTGAATGCTTCAAGAACTCTGAAAACTGAAGTCAACCATAGTTAAAGAAAAATGGTAGTTTTGGGGGTTAGTTCTTGTTCAGTTACATATAAGCAAATGCTCTAGAGCAAGCAACATCAATAAGAAATTATATTTTACTTCTAATATTAAAAGTGAAACAACAATTGCCAAACCTCATTCTTCAAAGGAAACAGTCACTGTAATGTGAATTGAAGGATAGGAAGCATTTTTCCAGGCTTTATGCATTTGCATATGGTGCTTTGTTATGAACTTATTTTGCTGTCCTGCTGTCCCTTGAACTGTGTGTAAGGGGTCTCATTAAAAGCAAGGACCCCTCTCAGGAGTCCTAAGGGCTTCTCCATTGATCTTTCATGTCTCTGTCTATTTCAGATGTCAAACTCTCTGTTGCAGCAGTTATGTACAGAATGAGCATCATGGGCATCAGTCAAAGTTTGATTTAGGGATTAGGATGTAAAATACTAATGTCTGTTCTCTATTTCAAGCACAGTCTGGTTCAAGATGAACTTTTACAATTAATAAACCTCAGTCAACCTGAGTGGGAGAGGCATGGCACAGAGGTATTCCTTCCTCCCTCTCTGTGCCATTCCTAGGTGTACTCCATACCCAGTTTGCCTATTATTGTCATTAGTGGAGAGGAACACTGAGATCTTGTTTTGGTCCATAAGTGTTTGGACTTGTAGAGAAAGAAAAGAACCATTTTGTTTGTACTCTCTCTTTACATGATTTTGCAAATTTTCATAGTGAAGCTACTTTCAATGAAGCCAGAAGGTTTCTTTCCAACAACCCACAGAATGATGCCATGAGGGCTGAATGAGATTATCAAGTGCATAGACCCCTGAACTGGTCCCTCATAAACGGTGTAGGGAACAAAAGAACAGTAACCATCTAGACCTAGCTTACAGTAGAGAAACTCTAATAAGAGAAAATTATTTGAACCATAGAGTCTAAAATGTCACAGTATTCTATTTCAATAACTCAAACATAGGCGTATTATCTTCCTGCAAATAAGGTGAAGGTATCCGGATGCTTATCTCTTATCACGTTATGCACTGATATGATGTCTCCTGCAATTCACATGGGGATTGATCTGGAGTCTGCTAAAATCAAAAGGAGTCTTTGTATAGCATTCATTGATTCATGAATCAGACTTCCAAAGAACAATAGTGAGTTGAATTTTTTAAGTTCTTAGCTGTGTCGCATTTTGGACAAACATTTAAAAGCAAGAGTGTTTGTCCCGATTGAACCAAAGCCTGCTTACTTTTGATTTCTAGAAATCATTCCAAGTACCTGCATGAAATGGTTTGGGATTCAGTTAATTTTCATTCTTCCTGGACTGACCTCTATCACAGAGTCTGTCATTACTCTGCCTTTTATAGCATTTCTGTTTACAGGTTATCAAACATCCAATTCAAATTATCCTGGGTTCACTGGAAAATTTCTCAAGCATTTGATAAGCCTGACCCTGTGAGAATATCTGTCAAGTCTTTTGAATAATTTACTGAAAAATTACCATTTGCATCCTCAGGCTAATTTGCCTGCTATTATAGATGAGAAAGTTTCTGCCATGTATTGATCAGGAAACAAAGGAACTAGGAATAGTAAATGCATAAAAAATTAGAAATAATAAGGTAATTATTAAAATATAAAAATGGAAAATAGCATGCTTTGACCTGGAGAACTAACATAATTATGCGACACTTTTAAAGGCAAAATATTATTTAAAACAATCAAGTATAAATGAGATGTGTGCATTAAGTCCTCAGAGATACTTTAGCATCTAATTCAACTGCTCTGTAGTCTTTACCTATATATTTGCCTAAGATGTATAATTTTTCCACTGATGTGCAGGTATAGTAGGGTAAATGAGCTCCCCAAAGCCCAAAACTCTACCTTAAGCAAAGTCTCACTGATTCTGAGACAACCCTCTTACAAGAAATGAAGTTTAATTAGCTGCAACCATTCCAAAGTCCTCTAAAGAGCTTAGAGCTCTATACAGTTTGGGTTCATTGCAGGCTTCCTAAGCTTTCTTCTGTGATGAAGAAGGAAGGAAGGCTAAGGATCAGATCCATGCTTCTCCTCAAGCCACTGATGTGATCTCCATCTCATCCCACACAGACTAGTCTAAGTGCTGGACTGTTGTCCATGTTTGGATTAAATATTTCATTTTGTGTGCATTTCAAAATACACATTGACGCCTATTTCTCATCAATCAGCTGCTAAACCATCAAACTCACATCCCTTTCTTCTTTTCCATTTCATTCTGCTTAGCAGCTATTGGGCTATTTAATAGCTGTCTGTTGAACCTCCACTACTACTGCTAGAGGGAATCCTGGGATTCTCATTATAATAAGGTCCAACATCTGACAGCAGAACCCATAAGACTTAGCTATTGAAATGTCTACGTGCTTTGAAGGAGCTCATCTGTGTGCATCTGTTACTTGAGATAATAATTTTGGAAAAAATAAAACCAACCAAACAAATCAGAACTTTTCTCTCTTCAAAAAGGTATTAAGATTTGAAATTGTACACCTATAAGGAAGGAAAGCATTGAGAATTTTATAAAACTCATAGCTGCAGTCTGCTGCAGAAAACCAAGACAAATGAAACAAAGTCTTAAAAGGCTGAATCAACACTACTTGCTCTCATAGAAATTAATAATATATTTAGTGGTATTAAGGACAGAAATTAAATCATGAAGGTCCTTGTTAGTTTATCACTTGGGTTAGTAGGGTAAAATCCAGCAGGAAGTAATTTGGAAATTTCCTGAGCAAAAGCTGAGTGAGAAATGAGTAAAACTTGCAGAACAACTTTATAAAAGCAAACTATAACTTACAGCTGGAGGTCACTGTGACTTAAGATGGAGGAGATCTATTTAATACAGGAAGAACTAATTTGTGTTTCAAGATATGGCAGAACGCACAGCTGGAGACCAGGAAGAAGTTGCATCTGCACCTACACCACCTTGTATGAATGATAGATCTGTGGAAGCCATCATCATTAGCATCCTGCTTGTGTCACACTGTCTACTGCCAGAGACAGGATGTCAAAGGAGAGTTTGCTTCCCTAGGACATGAACTAATGGCTGTTGGGTTTGGTTGTTCCCTCGGAGAAGCAGAAACGTCCATTGAACATATTAAAAAAGAGACTCCTTCTGTGCCTAAGGCATACTTTTATTCTCTATCTTCTAAGCCAAAGTGTTACATTAGTTACAGCAGATTTCGGTGGTAAATGGTTCTAATGACTGTGATAAATTCAGTGGTAAAATTGGAAGCAGAAGGGGAAAAAAATCCCTGGTGATACTGAAAGGCCATTTTCACTTAAAACTATATAGTAGAATTCAAAAGCCATGGATAGCCTCAGATGTAGTAGTGTCTGGGCTGTGAACGCCATTTAGGAAGCATTTGGCTAGAGGAAGGGTTTAACCCATTACACTATTACACAGAGATATTTTTTGATTGAGTGCTTGCCTAATTTTCTTAAGGAAAAACAATTCTGTCGAAATAAAGACATATTATCAAATTTTCATTGAAGGAATTGGCAATTCAGAAAATAATAATAAAAAAAAAAAAGGAAAGGCTTGTGGGTTTGTGCTGTTTTGTCCAGGCAGCAGCAAAAGGGAGTTGTTTTAAAGGCAAAACTCACCAAATACATCATCTGACTGAAAGAAAAAGGGTTGCACCAGGTGAGGATCTGTCTTCCTATGTCTCTGATAAATGTCTTTGTATTTGAGATTGTGCTGCTTCTGCTGACTGTCATTATTGATGAGACTCCAGCAATATCATACGTTATACACCAAATGTGGGACTTTTTCCACTTCTCTGTCAGAATTTCTCTAATTTCCAGTATCTATTATAAAATAAGCTGCATTGATCAGCATTGCATACCTGTTGCTTATCATAGCGTGCCAAAAGAGATAAAAAAAATAAACAGAAAGAATGAAAAAAAGCTGCTACTTTATCTTTGAAGTGGCTAGGCTTCAAGGGGAAGTAGTTAATTCCCCATGGGTAGGCACAAACATTCCTTCACTTGTGACATGTGTAAAGGTTGCTGTTGGGAGCAGACTCTTTTCAGGACCCATTTCTTCTGGGCACTTACATGTCTAAACCGCTCAAGAGGGCCGTACTTCTCAAAGAGAGAGTGGAAGCTCTGGTGTTCTGGGCTAAGATTACACCAGCATTTTTGTGAACAAACTTTGGATCAGTCCAGAGTTGGAAGTGAACATGCAAAGTGTCAGTAACTCTTTTATAATTCTTTTTGTGGTGCATCTGATTGACCCGCATTATGATGTACAATAGCATGAAAGAGTGTTAGTAATCAGTGCTAATGAATACATGTACCTACCTGATTCATATCCTGGGCATTACCCCTCACTAATGCTTTTGTTTTGCATTCATTAAAATTCCCATCATGACACAAAATGCTGAACATTTACTATAACAAAAACAAAAGCAAACAAAAAAATGAGACACATTTATTGCAAATTTCAGTCAAAAAAGATATAAATAAGGAAATGCCATAGCACTGCAACATTGTCCCAGTCCTACTTTATTTTAGTTCATTAATTTTTTTTAGAAAAGGTATTTAGAGACCTTAGGCAAATACTCAGAGACAACTTGCAGTTGTCTCCTTCTCTGTCCTCCCCCTTCCCCTTCCCCCACCTGCAAAGGAGACTGGTCTTTTTTTTTTTTTTTNGAAAAGAGAGTGGTGTTTTTTTTTTTTTTTTTTTTTTTTAACCTTTAGAGTCCAGGAAGGAGTTAGAGAAATTGTCTTCACAGTTTAGATTTATGTTTGCTTTTCATTAATTACAACACATTTACTGAAACCCGGTGTATAAAGAAAAGTGGATGGCCAGCTGTCCTCAGAAGGATGATTGTGCAGCTACAAGTCTCTCAGAAGCCTGGACATCCAACTACATGTACTTTTCCAACCTGATAGGGAAAAATAGGAATTTTTTTTTTCTCACTGAAAAATTAAGAAAAAAAGAGAACACATATTCTGCTCTTCTGCTCAGTGCTGTGAAAACATTAGCACTAGAGCTAACATATTCAGGATAAAGTCAAACACAGAGGAGTTTTTTGTTCAGATATCACGAGCTTTATTTGCTGAGCCCTCCAAGGATTTAGATAAAAAATTATTAGTTTAAGGATTAATCTGAGGATTCCTCACGGACATAAGTAAAAAAGCTCTTCTGCTCATGCCTTCCCCTTGGAAGCTATAGCAGAGGTGTGCAAAAGCAGGTATAAATTTACTAAAGAAGACACAAATATTAAACATAAAGAGTCCGATAGTATGAAGTAGCAGTTTCTTTATCATGGATTCCAAAATCAGACTTACATGCCCCTTCAGAAAATTAAATGGTGGTGCCTTTAAGGGACTACTTCTATTTCATATCTTCAGTACTGATACAGACAAGGGGATTGAGGGTACCCTCAAAAAATTTGCAGGTGACACTGAGCTGAGTGGTGCAGATGACACACCTGAAGGATGAGATGCTATCCAGAGGGACCTGGAGAAGTTTGAGAAGGCTGGGAATGTTATGAGGTTTAACAAGAGCAAGTGCAAGATTCTGTACCTCGACTGGGGCAATCCTCACTATCGATACAAGCTGGGGGGGTGAACAGTTCTTCCAAGAATGAGTTGAGGGTGCTGGTGGGTGAGAGGCTGCACATCACCCAGCCATGGATGCTCCCAGCCCGGAAACCAAACGTGTCCTTGGCTGCATCCAGAGCAGAGTGGGCAGCAGGGGAGGGAGGGGATTCTGCCCCTCTGCTCTGCTCTGGTGAGACCCCACCTGCAGGGCTGCATCCAGCTCTGGGGTCCCAACACAGGAAGAACATGGATCTGCTGGAAAAAGAGTATGGAGCATCTCTCCTATGAGGAAAGGCTAAGAGATTTGGGATTGTTCAGTTTGGAAAAGGGGTGGCTCTGGGGTGACATAATTGCAGCCTTCCAGTACCTGAAGGCAGCCTACAGAAAAGATGGAGAGAGAACTTTTACAGGTGTGTAATAACAGGACATGGGGGAATGGATCCAAACTGAAAGAGGGTTTAGATTAGGTATAAGGAAGAAATTATTTTCTGTGTGGATGGTGAGGCATTGCAACAAGTAGCCCAGAGAAGATGTAGATGCCCTGCACTTGTAAGTGTTCAAGGCCAGGTTAGATGGGGCCCTGAGCAACCTGGTCTAGTGGAAGGTGGCCACTTATCCAGAGAGTTTAGAACTACATGATCTTTAAGGTCCCTTACAGTATACACCTTTCTGTGATGATTCTATGAGGTAAATGTGGTTTCTTTTGCGGATCACAGATGTGAAATCCAAAAATTCTGCTTTACATATAGAAAAGTTCCACAGTTCAACTTAAACCAGAATATTTTTCATCCAGGCTGTACTGCAATCTCCTCAATGACCTACTTGTGTGTAGTTTCTTAGCTTGTGAGATAAGAGTCCTCTGACTGGTACTTTTTTCTATAATGATTATTCCCATTCTGCTCAAATCTCATTTTCAAGACAGTTCACTACCATTAAAAGCAACATGTGTTTGTTTCTTTGGAGGGAGGGGGGAGGTCTAGATTTTCTCTGTAATTCATACAATCAGGCCTCTGATTCTACCAATGCTTGAAGCTCATGCAGCACAATAAAAAACCCTATTTGGTTGTGTCATTACATATTGTTCAGTATTTCAGCTGTGTTTTTATGCTTCTCTCATGCTGGTATGAATATTTGCTACTTATTATAGTCCTTCAGATTCCCCCATTTCATAGTGGGGGGAAATTGAAGTGCAGAAAGCAAAGCTTTTATTTAGAGAGAAGGGAAATGCATAGAAGATTTGTGTCAGATTTCCTTAAGCACAGTAGTGAAGTAATCACCCAGTACTGAATGCAACCTAATTCCAGATAAACCTGACAATATATGTTGTTATATACATTTTCTAGAGGTACAAATATTGGATTCTGTTAAGCAGTATTCAGATGGAATATTGGTGTCAAACCACGGCTGTCCTTCAGACTTTGCCATCATTCTGTACAACTGGAGTTTCTTTGGTGCTGCAAAATGAGGAAATCAAACAGAAACTCCAAACCAAGAAACCCTAAACAAACAAAAAAGAAGTTTCTTTCCTGTAGAAGAACAAAAATAGACTGCAGCCAATCCCCACTAATTACCCTTGTTGAAAGCTTGGCTTTTTAAAGATGCTTAAAAAAATAACTTTACTGAGGACAAACTCTATCACACTCTGAGTGACGATGGGTAAGCCCAGATTTAGGCAGGCTGTACTTTGGACCTCATCCAAATGATCTGTTTCTCATCCTTACTTCACTTCATGATGTGACTCAACTCATTAAACATTTCAGACTCAGCTTAGGTCCAAGAGAAAATATTTCCATCCTGCCAAGGAGTTCTGAGATGAGGTTCTAGAATCCATCACACTACTAAACAGGGACTTCCTCCTACTCAATTCTGAGTAATAATTTGGAAGTGAGACCTTGGTATTCCCTCTGAATGACTGCGTTGTGGTTCAGGATGAATCACTTGTGCAGTTTATGGAGAGAGCAAACTCTACTGTAATTGATTCTCAGTTAGGAGAGATGGCTATTTTTCACTCAGTTCATTTGCTTCATCAGCATCAATTCAGCTTTCCAACAAACCACACCCTTTTCAAAAATTATTGCAGGAAGAGGAGACTGAGCAAGCATGGCCACTCATTTCCTTCTGGGCAAGTTGCCTCACATCATCCTTCAGGGGATGCTCTCATAAAGAAAACTAGAGATCTTATAATTTTTTATTCCTTAGTGATAAAGCCACTGCACCTGCTGTGTGATGGCAATCACACCAAGTTCCTGCAGTTTCTAACATCCTCCTAGCAATGTTTTCACAGACCTTCATTAGAAATCTTCCCCTTGCCTCTCCTGGATTCTCTCTGTTACCAGATGGAAGATTAGTAACTCATGGGATTAATAATCTGGAAAAAACAGTAGCCCAGGAGGCTCCAACTCCAAATTAAATTGTTTAAATTAAGCTAGCTCAGAGTGGTTGACATTCCTTCTGAACACAGTTTCCCCTATAAAGGCTGAACTGACTTCTTTGGAACATACCTTCAAAGGCTGCATTACAAAATCTTATTACACCCTTTCTGTATTGCAAGGGCCATAGAGCAAGGATTTGGGCCAAAAACTAGACTCATAAAATTTTCTTTAAATATTGTATCTGGTAACATATAGTTACAACAAGACTGGATCTGGAAAGAAATCAATCACCATTGTCAAGAACCAGACACCTTTTCCCCTGGGAGCAATCTGATTTTGCATATTTCACACATTTATTGGCTTACACAGACAGAAAAATGGCCCCAATATTTACAAGTAGACTAGAGCAGTTGAAAGCAGATTCATGACGGAATAAAGGCTTTTAAAGGTTCAAACCTCAGGAAACTGTCACTAATGAAAATTAAAAAAAAAAGAAAGAAGCAGCTTATATTTAAATGTCCATGTATGTATTTAAGGCCAGAAACAAACATGGATTTGCAAATTAGGATGAGGAACAGAGCAATGCCTACAAGATTCAAGGACAGAACTGAAATAATCATTGAACTGAGAACTGTGATCAGCAGAGAGTGAGGCTCCTAGAGGACCTAGACTGATTATCTCTTCAAATGGTAAGACACCTTCTTCTATGAGCAGCAACAGGCAATAGGGCATATCTGAAACTGTAGAGGGAAATTTTAAGAACTCAAAGAGTTTACACTGACCAAAAATAAAGATTCTGCAAGAGATAATTCAGACCATCTAAATTTCGATTTTCAGGCAATTGGCTCCCTTTTTTTCTATGAACAATGTGTGAAAGAGGTAAAACCCTGTCTCGTAGAGCCATGAAATGAACCCTAGGAACAAAAATTATGAACCCACTCAGTGTATCTACATTATTAAATGAAAGAGGGTCAGGGAGAAGGTTGATCATTGAAACTCAGATTTTGCAACATCTAATTGCTATCTATTTCTCTCTGGCTTTGTTGGAGTTCTCCATCTAGATTTTTTTCAATATCTGTCTGCCTGAATGAGTCTAGCTCTTGGCAGAAAGCTATCTCCTTGGCATTCTCTTTTTTTTACCACCAGGGCTGGTGTGATAAATGGAAACTGTTGTTTAAAGTAAAATACATCACCTCTGAAGGATTTGTGTGTATGCTCCACTGACTTTTATCAGAGCTCAGGTGAGCATCTGGCTTCAAAAAAAACTAATTATTCTCTGCCTTATCAGAGATAGATGCCTAAAATATTTAAATATGCCTGCATCAAATCTATTTTGTCACACTCAATCTAGATTTAAGTATTTATTTTCTATTTTACACACTGAGCACATGAGTGAAAATGAAATAGCAGTAGGCAAAAGGGATCTGTATGCAATTTGTACAGGATCACCAAAGGTAGGAGAGTAAGAAACTGGAAAAAGGGGAAAACTGGAAAAATCAGTGTTCTAGATCCATGAAAGAAAAGTTTTCCAGAGAGCTCCCTGTACCTGAGATCCACTAAGATAGATGTGAGATTGAGCAGTAAAACACTGAGACAGTCCTGCCCTGCGAGGCTTGAGGCCAGCTTTGTTCCAGCTCTGCAGACTGGCTACAGATTAGTTCGTCTCCTGCACAGAGGAGATGATAATGTTGCCTTTATCTGCCCTGCACATTTGCTTTGAGGCAGTATTTGATAATTTTCAAGTTACAGCTTTCCCCCTTTTTGCCGAAGACTTTTCATGGTGAATGCGATTGTAGCTACCAAACTCACAGTGCTCACATATCCTTGTAATGAATATGCAGGAACAGGTGTCAGTAGAGTTCCTGTTTTTTATGCTGAAGCCAGCTGAAGCTGAAGGTTGCCCTATACCACCAAAATGTCTCAAAAGCTACACAGAAAACTTCCCTTCAATGTGACACCTCTTATTCATGGGAATCTTTCCAGGGTAAGCAGGGAAACATTTTTCTACTTTATCTTAGTTTGCTCAAGGAACTGAAATCATCCAGTACTGAGTCACATGCCATTTGCAGAGCCCTTGACTACGGCAGAGCAAATTCTAAGAAATCCTTTATTCAGAGTGTCCTCTGGTTCAGCAAGGCCCTGGAATTTGGGTGACCACAGGAAGCAGTTGAGAGGTTTTCCAGCCTGACCATATCAGCCGTCTCACCACAAGAACTTCCTATTTTGGCTGAATCCCTTCAATCAATTTGAGGCTGCTCTGTATGATCAATAGGAGGCAGTTTAAGGACAGCTTGTTTGCCTTATGTTTGTGAAGTGGTTCTTGTTCCTTGGTTTCTCTATCATATGGCAGAGCTACTACTGTTTGCTTTAAGGCTTTAAGTCATTGCTAATTTTTACAAAGAAAAGCAAAGAGTAAAAGACATATATTTTATACTAAATCTCTTTAAAAGTTAGCAGTAAAATAAACACCATGGAAGAGAAGCAGAAAAATCTTGGGATAAAATACATAGTATAAGGTAGAGGATGACTTTTCAGGTAAGCTGCACCTAAATAATAACATAACGTATAAAATTCAAAATATATATATTAAAAGTATTTGTAAACTCTATTGAAATTGAAATTAATAATTCAACTCTAAAACTTATAACACAGATGGTTAATATAAATATTATAGAAAAAAAAAGTAGAAATTAAATAAAAAACCACTAAGTACTCTTTGCTTTCATGCAACCCTTAAAAAGTTTCATAATCTTAGGGAGAAAACAACAGTCACAGTACAAAGCCATTAGTGTTTCATGAAATAAGCTAATGAAAGCTACTTCAGTATGTGAAAGAGATTTGCATTCAGGGTTGTGTAGAGGTGTGGGTAAATGAATGATTTCACTTACTGGAAAATAATATTTGCATTAGATAGCTTAACATTTGAATAGGGCAAAAGGAGTGCATCTTATCTGTATCAGATCACTGCATCCTATCTCAAAAAGAACTATGAGTTTGTTGTTTTCTCTTTCATAGAGGAGCTCTTCTTTTTCAAGAAGGAATACGGTAGAACAAGTGTTTAATTGTTTTCAATGTTCCTGATCTTTTAATCTCAAACTCGGCACAGACATATAACACTGCTTAGTGGGGGAAAACAGAGATTTATTTGATTGAAATAAATGTTTGATCTCTAACAGGACGTATAGACTACCTGGAACACAGTGACTATCTTGTTCAAAAGTTATGCAAATTATAGTATAAGGTAATTCATTTGATTTGCAAGGCTTTTCAAGTAGGAACTTTTTATCATTAGCTGCTCTTTAGGAAATCAAGCGCTAAAAAGCCTAAACACAAAACTAGTGAAAATTAAATTTTATTTAGTTCTTTCTTTACATTAGAGAAGGCCATTAAACTGTGACAATTTCCTTCAGGCACAGAGGAAGGATAACATGGAGGACTAATGTTTGTTTAGTTCTTTTAATATACCCACCCACATGTACAGTACTGGAAATAAAAATAAATTCCTTCCTTACTTGGAGACTGGTTTCCAAAATCTGGAGTGAAGATCACTGTCCATAAAAGGATATTTGTTCAGAGGGTGTTCAGCTGATTAGGGTGTATGAACCAAACCCTGTTCTATGAGATGCATCTAATTCCTGATAAGGCCCAGAGGCAAAATCTATAGCTAAGGGAATCGTAACATATTACTTGATGAGAAAAAAAGAGACCTTCCAAATTTAAGAAGGGTGAAAAGTAGAAGCAACCATCAAGCTTAGCTTCCTGGTTTCACATTCACCAGAGTATGGGTCCGAGCAAAACCAATGTTAGCCAATGCCATAAAGCATAATACATCATAAATCATAGGAATTACTCTGAAAGACATAATTTCATCTGAAAAGCAACAATGATGAACAGTGGATACTGCTTCAGTGATTAAGGTTCCAAAGTAGTTCAAACCTCTTCCATTACTATACTTGTGCAAAGTTCAGCTGTGAAATTTCACATGTACTCAATTAAAATATTGAGGAGTAAGAGAATTTGCAAGGGATGGTAAGATGTCTAAAAATGATTCTAATTTTTTTCTCTCTGTTTGACTCTCAGATGTGCTAATCTCCCTTTGCTCAGTGTTCATTTTATGCAGAATCTTTGAAATATTTATGTGAATAATCCCATCATAACATTTCCAAAAGGAGATCCTCACTGAAAAACAACAACAAAAAAATGCTTTAAGAGGTATTTTCTTGTTCTGCTCCTCTCCTAGAGCTTCCAAAACTGGTGGAACAAGAGCTGTTTTCTCTTATTCCCAGGATACACCCTGGTAGACAGCTTGCTACTCTCTCATGTGGCTCCCAGTGTCCGCTTTTCCTTTAGGCCAGCCCCCTGGCACAACTCTTCTGAGTCTGCTACTTTTGTCCAACAAAATTAAACTGATTTGCGGATTTCAAGCAAAACCATTTTGAAGCTTTGGCAAGTGAAAAGAGAGAAAACAGGAAAAAAATCCCAATGTAAGATCACTTCAGTTTGAACCCTCACATCGACACAAATGCTCTGCTTCATTTGCCTCAAACTCAACCAGATAATTTTTATTCTGGCATATGATCACACCTGTGGTATTTCAGAAAGATTTGCTTAGGTTTTATGATGTTACCACAGGTCAAAATCTGGTTTATAAAAGGAAGCTGAAAGGGAAAACCATGGAGTGGCTATTCTGTTTTCCATAACTATGGAGAAAAGTTATTGTCCAAACCCAGCTTTTTTTCTGGAAACACAGTTTGTCATCAAGAAAATAGCTGATAAGTAATGCAGCATTAAAATCTGAGTCACTGGCATTTGCCACATCAAGTTCTTTACAAAAAATCACTGAGGTAGGGTCATAGCTAAAGCTGAAAGTGACAGAAAGTGATAAATCCAAAACTTTCCTACAGTGAGAAAAAGAAAAGAAACTCTGGAGACTCCACATTATTTATTTGTTAACCTTTAATGTAGGGATAGTATGGAAAATGTGAAATCAGAACAAAGAAAACACTAGACTTCTAAAAATTAGTTGGACGTGACTTTTTAAATGATATTGACAGAAATTCGTTTCCCTGTAGAAGTGGACCCTGGATTGGTATTTTGCCTATGGTGAAGTTACAAAATTTGTTCTTCAAATATTTGTGTTAATCTGCTATCAAATTTTATTAAAGTTCACAATTTCCTTACAAATCTTGGCTTACTATGGCTCCCTGAAACAAGGTCATTCCATCTTAACTGTTTAACACATGCTTCCTTCTTAATATGTGCACTCAATATTCTGTGGGAAATACTTGGCTGTCCCTTGCAGCTTTGCAGAGCTGTCAGGAAGGAAGGCTTCCCCTCCAGTTTAATCACACTTTTCTCACTTACATTTCAAGAATTCCACATGCTGCTATAGCATTTCCAGCTGAAATCAGACATACAGAATCCTCTCGTCTCCTGGACAGACCATAAGCCTCTTCCAGGGTATTTCTGGTATTATGGCTGCATTTCATTATTTTAAGGTTGAGGCAAAATGGACTACAGCCAAGAAAAAAATTATACCAAAGTTCCTGCATTGCCGCCAGATCATTCAAACCAATGACTGAAATACAATTAAAATAACTCTCCTCCTTTCTGTGGAACTGCAGTGGACATGGAACACAGCTGCTGTGATCTGGTTTATGTGCTGTCATTCCCACTTCACTTAACTCTTGCTGGTGCATTTTCAAAGTGAAATTATAGACGTTCTTTCTGCTGGTTTGATGGAAGATACAGTGCTCCAGATTTCACATAATAATTTTCCTACTTTATAGAGTGCCTGACTTATTCAGAGTTCTTTTCAAAATAAGTAAAAAATAACATGTCTGACTCCTGCACACCATTATAGTGGTGTGAATCAGTAATGGTTCTACTGATTTCACAGGGAGGAGAAGGGGCATGAATCAAAATAACAAAACAAAATCTAAACTGAAATCCAATCACGATTCACACTGTCAGACTCTGTCAGAGGCCTGATTACACATATACTCAGTCCTACATAAATACTTCCTGCAGATCCTACACATTTATACTTTATGGATTTTCTACTGGTATTTTTGTGGGCCTTCTTATCAGTGCACTGCCGTTGTTTTGCTGAAGTGCTGTTATGATGTGACAAATGAGGGCAGAATATTTCCTTTGGTCTTCCAATTACACCTGTATAATACCTGAACAAAATTTGATAGAAAAATAAACAATTCCAGCCAAAATTCTGTCCTCTAGTAGTGATATATGGAGACCTGTATATAACATTTCCTCAATGATTACCTCTTATGGTAAGAAAAATCTGAATCGCCCTCATCACTGGAGGAGTTATGTAGTAATACAAGCTGCTTGTCCTGTATAATTTTTTTTCAATTATTGATTTCACAGATTTCTACACAAAACTATTTGATTGCATGAAATAGAATGAAAGTAATTTTCTAATGGGAGTGTTAAAATTCAAATGAATTTAAGTAATGAAGTATTTATCCTGGTCTGGACACAGTGATTTTCTATCTGCATATGCAGATATGTTTGTTTTGTTTGGTATGTATGTTTCATGTAAAGTAACCACTATGTCAGTTTAAGAACTATAAATTGTACATGTATAAGTAGAGGAAACAATGAGTTCTGCCTTCAGCTAAGGAAATAAAGATGTATTATGGAAGGAACATTAGTGGGTATATTAATGTACATTGATATTTCAAACAATGCTTTCGATTTAGTATTTTTCTTTAAATGAGGTTCCAGATAGGATTTTATCTTGATAAATATCTTATTTTGTCAATATAAGTCTCACAGGTTGGTTATGATTATATACTGGATCCTAGGTCTCAGTCATGTGCAATAGTATCATACTTGTTGATTGTTCACCTGAAGTTTTAGAATACTTCCAAAATAAGAAACTATGTACCTGAGTAAAGACACATAAAATGCATTCTGTTCTGTATTCTGTCACACGCAACACTGGGTGAGCACAAAATAGTTAATGTTTTATAGGTATAATTCTGAAAAATAATATCTGCATAATTATTCAAGTGACTAAGCATAAATTGAAATTATTATCCCATGTAAACTTCCAGACTTGGGGGTGCTTGTAATTTTGTTTATTTTAATGGAAAAATATAAAAATAAAAAAAAAA
>VZTB01002490.1:5570-23150 GCA_013397245.1 Thryothorus ludovicianus
TGGAGTCTTTTTATTATTTTCTTTTTTTTTTTAATTCTGAAGTGTTATGTATAAGCATACACTAATTCTTGCTAGAGATGAATGGTCAATCACTTACCTTTGCATTAAAATTGAATTCTTCTCACTATTGCAAAGACAGGCCATAAGGCCAGCCTATTAATAGCTTTCCAAGGAGCTATCCCAGTAGCTCAGCAAAGATTTGGAGAAATCATTCTGTAACTAACGGAGGGATTATGAAAAGAGCTTTAGCTACATCATTTCAGAAAATTTCCTGTCATATCAGAAGCTCAGTACCTCAACTTGCTGTGTGATATAAAACCAGAATGCTTCAACATGTAGAGACTTGAATTTCTGTCCAAGGACTAAAAACCATATGTCTGAAAACACATACCTCTCTGTCTTATGAAACATGTCCCACAAGCATTGCTGATAGCTCACACCTGCTCTGAGATTCTGGAGGACAGAAGTTCTGGTTTAACTCGAGTGTATTATAACCAAGAGAGAAAACAAAAATAGGCAAATGGATGCAAATTAAGTTGTTTAAAAGGTAAGGCAATAGAAGAACACAGAATAAAGAAATAAAATGAAAGTTGAAAATATCCATGAGTAAAAAGAAAAATCTAAAAAATATAACCGGAAGAAGTCTAATTATCCAAAGCATATATCCTATTCAAAATTCATCATCATCATCATCATCCTCATCAACTGCTGTCTACAGAAGATGAGTTCTCCAACTCATAGAAAACATTTTTCTTAGATCAAGAGCACTGAAGCTTTCCTTCACGCTAGTAGTTTTGGCATATTATTTACCAGCTGGAGTCAAAAGCTATTTCTTATTTGCATCTGGACAGAAGAGAAGAACAATGTAGTCGTTACTTCTGGCTGCTGTGATTTTTTTTTTACCTGAATACTTGATGAGGTTGCACATTGAAACATTTAGAGCTGAAAAAAGTGAGTGCATTAGTCTAACGAAAATAAAGATTGAATTCAGATCTCTAAAAAGTAAGGAGTTTCTTCCTTCTTTTCATGTATGTCTCAGCTTTACCCTCCAACAAAAATGAGTGTTAACAGACAAATGTGTATGGAATATATAACAAACACTTAAATATTATATAATTATGCATATACATACATGTAAATGTACCCATATATATGTGCAGACATAGTCACATATGCAGATTTCCATGCATGCATCATCCTTTCTCACACAGAAAGACATGAAAAAACTTTTGCATATCCGTGACTCAATATTTTTTAAAGTTACATGTACACTTTCGACAGCATTTATACACATCTATTATTTTCTCTGTTTATAAATATATAAAAAGTTAGTTCTGTCATAATTTTTGCATGCAAAACATTGACACATCAATTCATTATAAAACTAAGTATTTTCCAATTTCAAAGTCATTCTAGAAAACTCCCATTGGCAAAGGACCACATTGTGTAACCCCTGACTGGAAATGACAACCAGATATTCACATGAGTTTATATTAACAAATTTCATGTATGCTAGTCATGATTAATTATTCACAATGATCTCACAACATAGCAACGACATAGAGATTCAGTTCTTTAGAATGTTACGTTTGATTTAATATTTGGTAATCATTTTCACTAACACCAATATGAATGTTTGTATGAGTAACTTGGCTGGGCCAAACTTCTTATACTAAGAAATACTGCCAAGATTCAGTTGAATGACTGCCTGAAATATTCATGTGTTTAACACAGCTAAAACCAGCTCACTATGTATAGTTGCATTTATCTTTCATACTTGTTAATTAAAATGAGTGCCTATATACCTATCCTAATAATTTTTCCTTCCTGCGATGTACAATATATCCATCTCTAGCATTTTAAAGACAACATTAAAATAACTTTCAAAAACGTTTAGAGCAAGCAAACAGCCACCACATTTATAAAACTTAATATGTGTACAGTTCTTCAGAACAAGTTAATTTTCAGATTCAGGAAGATTCAGTCTCTGCAAATATCCTGTGAGCTGAATGTGAACTAAAACACTGCATTTGAAAAATGCAACAGAAATTTCAGAAGTAGTACTGAAATATGGCCACAACATTTTAATGACAGAGAGTTGTGAAGATGTGTGGCACATATATTTATTGGAATCACAAAGATATTAAATAACAACTATTAATTTCAGGAAAATCAGAAAGTTGGTATAATCTTGTAGTGGCTATGGCGTTAATCAGAATTTAAGTCCATGGCCAAGTAACTAGACACTCACTTAGAGATTTTAAAACTTTGTCAACTTTACTTTTGATTTATCATAAATCTAAGCTTTTAGTGTACTTATTATAGACTATCTTTGAAATTCATTTTGCAAGGAGTGGCTCTTTGACATCCTTTTCTATTAAGGCAGGCCTATATCTATTGTGCACTTTGTACTGTTTAAATATGAGGCTATATATTTTTATTGGGTTTTGCTTCCAGTAAATCTATTTATGCTGCACCATTTCATTTTGATGTTATTTTATAGTACATATAAGGTAAGTTTCAAAGCTTTTTAAGGTCCTTTGAATTCTTTTATCTAAAATCATTCAATACTGGATCAGATCTATCATCATAAACTGACTGTCAAATGTTTTTAATAATAAAACTTACAGGAAAGGATTCTTTCGCTACCTCAAAATTCAAGTGGTTGTTTTACTTATCATACCATCTACAATGTGTCTAGTTGATATCTGACTCTCTGATCAGAGACAACAAAGCACAAAAAACCTCCATAATTCAATTTCCTTCCCCATTTGACACTTTTTATATCAATGAAAAATAATATTAGCTTTCTTGCCTTATATACACCATTGATACAAGATTGAAATTTCATATAGATTTTAAAGTTTTCATAAGCAGGAGTCTTCATGTGTGAGAAATAAATGCCTCTGTATATTGCAGGGCTCCAGAATATTTTCCACCAACCCTTATCAGCAATGTCATGCACCCCAAAATTACCTGGATAGAGAGGGAATATCTAATAAATTTCTTAAGTCTTTTTGCAATAGCTTTAGCGTTTGTATCCACTCAGGAAACATATTTCACTAATAGCATCACTAAACATCTAAAGTTAGCAAGTAGTTTGATTCAGTTACCAAAACACAGATGTCCACTGCCAGCAGTCGTGCACTAGAATATACTGTCTTTTGTCCAGCTGCTACTCAGAACAAATTTTGTGTTAGTCAGCCATCTACTATTGTCTCAAAATACTGCCTATTGTCACTCTTTTTTCATATAACCACATATTATGTTGTTTTGAGAAGGAGCAAGAGATAGAGTAAATAAACAGATCTCCTTGCCAAGGCTTTTGGCTCTTTGACCTTTTTATTTTTAAAATTGATTTTTTTGAACTAAGCTCAAAGTTTCCAGGATTTCATGTCCAAATTTCTCTTGATAACTATATTGTATCAGGTAAGTCATGGTTCTGTGAGAAAACACAAAAGAAATTACAAAACTTGTATAAGATTTTACACCATGCCAGCTTTAAGGCATCAGTCTTTAATCAATAATATCTGTGTCTGAAATAATGAAATTATGTTTTGTCATTTTTCTTTTCTTCCTCATGCTTTTCTAGGCTCTTGCCTGAATTTGACTCAGAAAAATTTCAACATTAATTCTAAATCAGATGCAGGCAAGAGAAATCTTCAGTCACTTTTCAGATGTTCTTAACGAACAGTTTTAAAAGGATATATTTTCAAAGCAAAATTCTTTCTGTGTGTGCTGCTGGTGTATAAGACATCCAATCTGCTTTCTGATTTGTCCCTTCACTTTATTACTGTGTCACATGTTGATTCTAAAGCTGAAAGGCTCACTTTTGTAAATTTCTAGTGATAGAATTATTATTAGAAAGCATATATTTTGATACAATGTCTGACTGGACACTGAATTGCATTCAAATTGAAACTCTCAAGGAAGTCATGCACAGCCTAGTAGCAACAACTTAAGGACAATGGACTGAAAAATTTTTCACTGAGTCAGAAAATGGAAGAAGGTCAAGAACTAGAATTTTTTACTGCAAGAAATATTAAAATGTAAGAAATCAAAACAGTCTTGGAGTTTGCAGCCCCAATAAGCAAGAGTAGTTCCTGAGAGAAAGATAGAATATAAACAAATTTAAGGAGATCTTTCTGATGATTTAGCATCACAATCTCCATCACTTCTTAATTTTAGTTTGTGAACATCCTGAACATATGGAGTTCTGAACCGAACAACAACTCTTGCTTAAATATTAATTACATAGTTAAGCAAACACTTAAATATTTCTGGTCTTTCTTTAACCAGACTGCCCATACATATTTTGATGACATCAAAATGTGGGACTAACATTTGGGATTTAGTTATTGCACTAACTATATCACTAATGTGTCTGTAAAATATCTTAGCTTTTAAAAATCCTACAGATCTCAATTACAAAGACTGTTGGAAATCAGAATATCCTGTGGCATGTTCTCTAAAGATGCATGAATTAAAAAGGGGCTCATATGAAGCCTTAGCTTATGTTAATTGTAAATTTTACTGCTGCTAGATGCATTTTCAACTTATCAACACTATGAAGAGAATAGCAAGCAATGGTCTTAATCTCTTGTTTAATAAAAAGATACAATTTTTGTTAATTGGATTCATTGGCATCCTGCATTTTCTCTTTCTCTGTTGGCTTGTCAAACACTCCCTCCTCTATGATTTATTTTTCCCTTATGGCAAAACTTGGTTGTCTTCTCCAGAAGAAAATTATAATCTAGAACACGGTCTTTGCAGCATGCAGACGAATCCAAGGGAACTTCTACATTTCAGAGTAATGTAAATATGATTAATCTGTGAATATAAGCAAGAATCTGTGACCAGCAGCTCTGTTTGTTATCAATGTAAAGAAGTTTCTGAGCTGTAGTTCATAGGATACAAATTTCTATATATTAGACTACAGGATACATGGATAGAATGAAATCTGTCGCATTCATTATTCACCTTCTGAATAAGCTTTTCTCTCTTTTCTTTCCTTACAGTAGTAGAAATAAGGAAAAGTTTCTTTCCTGTCCTTGAGGTAGTAGCTTGCTAAAGCCTTGCTAACCAATGTATCTGCGGAGCATAAAGAGGACTACTAAGGGGATTTTCTTTAACATCACTTCAGCAGCTGACAAGACCTAAATAAATGTGTCCTTGCAATTTCCTTATGACAAAGGAATGAAATAAAATTCCTTACTCAGTATTCTGTGCTTTCCAGAAAAAAAATAGTAGGATAATATTCAGTCTATGTAAGAGGGAAATATGTTCTAGAATAAAGAAATGAAAAGGAACAACAGAATTTGTACTGTATCCCTGAAAGAAATTTACATTTGTTACTTGTCAGAAATGACAGGAGATTTATTCACTTCTTATACTAATAGTGAGCTATGAAGTTGTGGTCCAAGATGCTTTTAATTTTTGAAAGTTATATGTTTTTTAATGTAGTCTTGTTCACATGTTCCTTTCAAAAATAAAGCTACATTGGCTACTGATGTCTTTCCCATTTCAAAATTAGATAGAAATACACAATGTTTGTCCACCCTTAATTGTGCTGACATCTGGAATAGTGACCCTACAGACAGATACTGAATAAAAAGGTGTGACTTAAGGACAAGTAGGGATATTTGATTTGAAGAATCAAGACTCTCTAGATTTTATTTTTATTTTTTGTGCTAAGAAGATGAAGCTAGACTTGAAAGAATGCTTCCCAATATTTCCAGTGAAGAATTTTTTACAAGGTAAGTATGAGTTTCTCATTTGAAGGAAACACAGGCATTACTCAAGAACAGAGTCCTAATATGAATTAGCTTTTATACAATGTGCACCATCAGGGATTAAGAATTTGAAACAAACCAGAATGTTAGCCAAAGAGCTAGTCTAGGTAACACAAAAAGACACATCTCAAATCTTATCAGAATTTATGGCAAGCATTTGATTTGCTGCCTGTCTCTATGAGTAGCTTGTCACAATGAGAATACAGGACATCTCAGCATATACTACATTATTTTCTGTTATTCCTTTTTTTTCTAGATATTTCTTAAGGTATTATTTTTGACTGAGAAGTCATGTATAGCCAGAGTGTCTCTCTTTGACAGTTCTTCTTCTTGATACTCCGATTGTACTTAGAGAGTAAAAGTTTTGCAAAATGCTTTGAGCAGTCTGAAAAGTTAGACACTTTTGAAGTACCCTGTGACTCCTTGTTTTGTAATTTCATCTTGTTCCCATTTGTACACTTAGTGTATATAGTGGACCAGTGTACTATTGAATTACTCTTTCAAGGTTATACTGGCCTTGATGGAGTGTATCTACAGATTGGTACAGATGCACCTTATTTCTCTCTGTATTTCAGATTGACTGCATTCATGTGAATAACTTTAAAATTGTATAACCCTTAAAATTCTTCTATGCTCATGTAACAAAGCCATGGCTCCAGTACAAGTAGAAATTCACAGATGTCCCACTTAACATTCAAAGCTTTTGACTTTGAATACCTTTTATTTTCATCCTTTGTGTTCCAGAAGAAAGAAATTTAATTAACATTACTACTGAGTGCTCTCTACTTCACATTTACAACAACTTGACACTGATGCTTGCTGTGTTGGTAAAAATCTGAGGATTTACTTGTTTCAGAACATTAAGATTTATGAAGTTTAGGAAGAAAGTACTGTGTAGAAGATGCTATCATGAGCATGTTTGCAATAAAAGCGCCTTTCTTTTTTTTTCATAAAATTATGCGATAATCCATTTATTTAGATTAAAATTCTTCTTTTTTACAATCACAGAATCTGATGATTTTGGAGACCCACAAGAAGCATCAAGTCCAGGACCTGGCCTTGCACAGCACTATCTCCAAGATTCACATGATGTTCTCAAGGGCATTGTCCAAACACTTCCTAACCTCTGTCAGGCTAGTGTCGTGACCACTTCACTGGGGAATCTGTTTCAGTGTCCAAACACCCTCTGGGTGAAGAATCTTTTACTAATATCCAATCTAAACCACCCCTGATGCAACTTCAGACCATTCCTTCAGGTTCTGTCACTGGTCACCACAGAGATGAGATCAGTGCCCAGCCCTCCTCCTCATGAGGACACTGCAGACTGCACTGAGGTCTCTCTCCCCTCAGTCTCCTCTCCTCCAGACTGAACAGACCAGACTGAGTAACCTCAGCCACTCCTCATGTGACTTCCCCTCCAGACCCTTCATCACCTTTGTTGTCCTCCTTTGGACTCTAATAGCTTAGTATCTTCTTTTATATTGAGGCACACAACACTTGACAAGAGTCTGCTCCAGTGCAGAGCAGAGCGGGACAATCCCCTCACTTGCCCAGTTGGCAATGCTGTGCCTGATTCTCCTCTGGACACAGTTGGCCCTCCTAGCTGCCAAGGCACTGCTGACTCATATTCAACAGTGGATGGAGTAATTAGGCATTTATTGACCCTCCCCAAAAAAAAAAAAAATTCTTTGTAAAGCCAATAAGCAATTGGGTTTCAAATGGCTCAATCCTTTATTTAAATCTCTGCTTTAGATTCTTTTGGGTAACTGAATTGTCCAATTTTACATGTTCTTCCTTAATGGATTTTTTTTCAGCACCAAAAACCTCTTTAGGAAGTCTGTGTTTTGTTATAATTTGTGTTTAAGTCTGTGTAAGAAGATGGTGTCAGTAACAGTGCATAAATCAAAAGTTTAATAATTTCTTCTCTCATTCTGTTGAATTTGCAGCTACAGTAACAATTCATTACCTTGAAAATCATAATTTTATTTAAAAACATCTAGATATAAAAAGGGAAGACTCTCAAGCCAATTAAGTATGAACACTCAGTTACCTTGAGACTAATGGGTCATTTACTGTAAGGTCAATGGTTTTTGTCTAAAATGAAAGCAATGCTTTATTTTCTTCTGCCAAACTGCCTCTATTGTATAAAACCATTGCATTTCAACAGTGTTATGTATCTAGGAAACAGATATTTTATTTTGTTCTTGTAGTTAACCTATGTAAGAAACGTAGTTGCAGAAAAGATAAGCAAGCATTCATCATTAAAATTTATGCCAAAAGAAATCTTGAGCTACAGAGGAACTAAAATTGCAGGAGAAAGATTTTCACTCACTGTATTCTTTAAGGAAAATATCAAATTGGACATTTTTAATTCTCTTCTCTGTCTCTACCTTTTATGCTCAGAAAGAAGAGGGATACTGGCAGACAGAAGGTTACAGAACATTTTTTAAAGCTTCCTCTTTAACTCATTCGTAAAGCTAGTAAGTGAGTAAATCTCTGCTGGATGATTTCACAGCTCAGCTTGACCACCATGTAGGAAGGCAGAGAAAGTGTTTTTGCCTTTTTTTTTTTGCTATAGGCAGAGATCCAAAAAAAGCAAAAGGATCTCAAATAGTTAAGCACAAGGGGGAATCACCAGTTGACAATTTAAATACTGAATTACACTGAAGCAACAGTGTACAAGAATAGTAACTTAATTCCCTACATTGGAAAGAGAGCTATGTTTCCAACTCTTTGTTAAAGAAATGGTAAGCTATAATGTCAAAGTAGTGACTTTATTATGACGATTTAGAAGTAATTTAGTTTTCCTAACCTAAGTCTTGTTGAAATCTCACAGGATCCCAGAATTTTTGTTTTATATTTTTTTTAATCTTGATATTGCCCATAGATATTTACATATTTGAAATTTTATTCTAGCCATATTTTTACTTTATCTTGCACTCCAACTCATAAAATCATAACTTCAAGACAGGAGTCAGTGGTTTTATTCAGCTGGCCTGAAATTAAGTCAGGCAAACCAATACTGGAAGTTTTACAATGTGTTTATCCAACACAACCTGGATTAAATCTGTTCAGCAAAGACACCCATTATTTTCCTGACCAGAAATCCTAGCACATAGCTAGTTTCACAGTGATCCTGCTGCACATGCATAGTTCAGGTATATATCATAGAAGGTCTGATTCAGTGTGTGTAGAACTAATTCTTCAACTGGCAGACATGATTTGCCACATATTCAGAAAATCCCAAGCATTCAATTTACTGCATTTGCAGATTGATTCCACATTTCAGGGAGAGTGAAATGTAGACCTAATTTGAAGCTGTTCTTCATATGTTGGATGAAAAATTATTATCTAGGTTTTATGTAGAAGTAATTTTTGTAAGTATTTTCAGAATGTTAATTGAAATAAATTTTATTTATAAGAATGCTGCTATACTTCAGCCATACCAGTCTTTTAATATTTGCTAGTATTCAAGAAACTTTTTCATGCACTTTGAAATTATCAGACATATATCTTCCGATTAGCATTTAATTATCTTTCTCACTGTGTTACAGATCATGACAGAATAATGAAAGTAATATGAAAAGCAGTTCTGCATATATTTTCCATGAAGAGATACTCATCTAAGATATTGAATAATTCAAGACTAATAGAAGGTTGCTTGAGTCCTGACAAGATCTAGTTATCTTTCTTCCTGAAAAGGAAGTACAGGATAGCAGCAATGCAGAAAAACAGAGTCCTAGCCCCAAAGTGTATCCATAAACTAGGTCATCCTTTGCTAAATATCTGAACTCTTGTACTATTACTTGCTGACATATCCCGGGTAGCAGGAATTCTATCTTCTGTTAGTTGTCTACCATAGAGCTGAGCTAGTCACCCTGTGTTCTCTTTATAGTCAATAGAGAAAAAGAGACACTATTTAGGGAGAAATCCACCTGACCTATTTCTGACACCTACTTTGGGATGAAATGAATCGTGCCCTAGAAGTGCTTACTTCTCTTCACTGAGCAAAGAAGGAGCATAGAAAGACTAGCTCACCTGTAGAGACATACACTGAAGACATCTGAGAGGAGCCTTATCATTTGATTCTGGTCTCTACTTTAATCAGGAAACAACTAGTTGTACAAAAGAAGAACTTTCAAAACATGATTGAAAGCCTCACACTTCAGAATATTCTGCTATCTGGTGCCATATGCAATACTCAGTAAGAACTGTGGTTTCAGTTAGATGAAATGGAAAACGAACCTGAAACCAAATGGTTTCTCATACTCCAGAGACTCACTCATGAAGTTTTAAACTAAACAGAAAAGACATCAAATACTTCCACATTCCTCCTTAGCTCTTACTTTCCTTAAGCATACCACAGCCCTGGTTTTTCTCTACTGAAATATCTGATCACAATATTTTGAAAGTATCTTTTAAAGCAAAATTAATAATAAAGTAATATGAACAACATATTAATACCTTTTCTCTTTCACCGTATCTGAAATAATTTGACAGATTCAACTTAAATTTGTAAATTGTTTTGAGTGTTTCACACTAGAGATTCAAAAAACAGAGAAAATTAATTTTCTTGTATCTTCACTAAAAAAGTTTTTCCCTTCTAAAAAAAAAAACCAAAAAACCCCTCAAACTTTCTACAAACACAATAAAACTTGGCAATTCTCCATTTTTTAATCTTCTCTATAAAAAAAGATATAATCAGCATATAAATATTTTTTAAACTGCCAACATTATGTTTTTTAGCACACTTTCACTTTTTTTTATAATAGAAAAATGATAAAAACATGTTGCTTTTTATAAACTTCTTGAACTTCCTTTTTCTTTTTTTCTTACTATCTTCCAATATTTACCTGTTGGTGACTCACTGCTTGACCTATTCTAATATTCAAAAGCCAATCCCTCAATCCTTTAGGTATTTTATTGTAGCTGTTACATTGGAAAGCAAATTTCAAGGTATATAATTGAAATCTACGGGGACTCTAGGTGCAAAAAAACAGCTAAATGATCATTGATATTTTTAAAATTAATCCTCTGAATAATAGATAGCCATTATACTCTTAGTAAATTTCTCATGTTCTGTACATGCCCTTTAGCAGCTGCACTAGAAATGATACAAGAACTCTGGCTACTGTTAGATAAAATCTGATTTTGAGTTTCTAATTACTCTAAGTATGGATAAAAGAGCTAAATGGTTAAACTACTCCGATATTTTAAATGTACATAGTTTTCCTAATCAATTTAAATAAAAAGCCAGTAAATTTCAGTTTGGACATACTTGCTTCTTTCAGTAGTTTTTTCTCCACATGCATATTCATTCCAACAATTGCAGTTTAGTCAAATATTTTTAGCAGGACTTGGAGCTGATAATTATTTGAATATGCTTTTCAGTCAACAAGTATACTCATAACCAGAGTTACTAATACAGTTATGTTTAAGATAAGAGGAGGAAAAGACAAAGAAGGCATAATGTTAAAAAATCCTAAATTATTCATAATATATAATAAATTATAGAGCTTTCAGAGCTTTATATTTTTCAATTATGCCAGTAGTGTAAATGGCATTTTTGCACTGATTTCAGAGATAGAAAATAACACTTAACTAAAAAGATCCATTTAATTCTTTGTAAGCAACCATAAGTCTAGAAATAATTTTTTGCTCTTATCACATATTGTATCAGATTTAGTTGCAAAAATTAAATCCCCAAAATTATCTTTGTAGATATAAGGATGACACAGGCACTGATATTAACTCTTCATTGTCTATGTTGGCTACATCATCACTGAATATAAAGAAAGGCTTGGTATGTAATTCATATATAAACAATTATATTCCACTATCAACTTTAAGGTCTCTACATCTCAAAGCTGGATGTTGTTCCTTAATAAGTGGATACTTAGGTTGTACTAAACTGTACCCCTCCTCTCTTTGTTTCAAATGCTAGACCATAGGAGTGATTGTGATTCATAAACAAATTGAAGGGGGAAAAGGATTGCTATGCAGCCTTAGAATTCTATTAAAATGTAGGATTGCCTCTGAACTTGAATAGAAGTAATTGATTAATCTAAGTCACAGATCACAATTATTTTTTCTAAAATAAAGTTATTATTTATCTTTATACTTTAAAATACTTCTACTTTAATAACATAAGAAATACATAATATAATCTATTACCTGAACTTGAGATAAGTAGACAAATAAGTAAAAAACTCCTAACATAAGTATGTACCTAATGAATATACTAATAACCAAGACACTTCTACTTAAAATGAAATAACTGCTTCTACCTAACTGGTGAACATTACCTTATAGTGCCAGAAAGATAAATCACTTCCAGAAAAAAAAAAACTAGAAAGCAAGAAATACTTAGTTTATAAAGGAAAAAGGAGCTTGTACAATGCAAAGCCAAAAAAAAAAATCGCTTTCCAGCTTTTGCTTCAAATGTCTCTGCTCAGTTACCAATTCATTACTATCAGTAGCATTAGGAGCCTTTCTAGTCACAACACAACCAGCTGATTATAACAACAACAGACTCCAACCCCAGCAACCTGCCTTGACCCACTCTTTTATAACATCCCTCCTCTTTGGACAAGCAGGGCTGTTTCCACTCCCTGATAATTAGCACACCTGTAATTCATCAGAGGCAGGGTTGCTCACAATCCATTCTCCTACAAGTAGTTGTGGTTTGCCTAACAAACTTATAACTTTTACTTGCTTCTCACTCTTCCTTCACCAGTATCCACACTGATAAAAATTCCTGCTGTTTGTCTCTTTACAATATCTTAGCTTTTCCATTCAAGCTGCTGATAGCATTGCTGCTCTCTTAGTGTTCTCTGTTTTAGTCTGCTTTGCCCCCCATTCCTCTTTGACCTCTTACCGTCTTTCTTTTCTCCCTACCAAGAAATAAGCAAGAAAACTATCTTAATGTTCTGTTTTCTCTGGCCTTTGGATCTACCCATTATTTTCTAAAACTCTTCAGCATCTTCCAAAGTTAATCTTTTTATCCTCTTTGTCAGGCTTCTGTTGCTTAAACTTTTTCTTTATTATTTCAATAATGCTTTCCTTATTCAACATTTCTTGGTTAATTACTTCTTGTTATGACTTGACATTTCATTGTCTCATTTTCACTCTAAGTCTTAAAATTCTACAACTTAGTCCTCTCTTACTTTTGTTATAGCAGGATTTTTGCGTACCTTTTAGTTTTGAATATACACTCTTGGATAGACCTAGTCTATTAATATAAAACTCCATGGCTGGTGTCACCACCACAATTAGGGGTAATTCAATTCTAGGGTTATCTTCATGTCACCAGTTCTGCTGGAATTTATCTTTCTCATCTTTATGGAAGGTATCTCTGGAGATCATTTAGTCCAGTCCCCCGTAAAGGCAGCATCACCTAGAGCAGGATATACAGGAATAAGTCCAGGTGAGTTTAGAATGTCTCCAGAGAGGAAGATTACATGACCTCCCTGGGCAGCCTATTCCCGTGCTCTGCCACATACAGTGTAAAGCATCTCTGCCTCATGCTGAGGTGGAACTTCCCATGTTTTAGTCTCCTAACGTGTCCCTTCTTGTATTGCATGTTGTAGAGATTTTTCCCTTGAGTGGGCATACTCCTCAAGGTTACTCCTCAAGGTTGAGCAAAAGAGATTTGCCCAAGGTCTTTGGTATCGGTGAATAACATCAATCTCTACTTAATAACTGGTTTTGCCAGGTTTGATATAATTGTTTTAATATGGTTGTTTCAATATTGCTTCATAGTGCACTATATTATAATTGCTGTTACAGCACTCATACTGTGAGATAAATAGTTCTGATTAAAACTTTTTGTTTAATCATTATCATAATAAAAACAACTTGCCCAGAGAAATAGTAAATACCCCACCACTAGAGTCATGGTTAGGCTGGACAGTAATCTGAGCAACTTGGTCTAGTTGAAGATGTCCTGCTCATTGCAGGGGGATTAGACCAGATGACCTTTAAAGGTTCCGTCCAACCCAAACTATTCTGTGATTTTGTGATTCTATGGTTCTATTTCCCTGTCCTCTAATCTTCATTCCAGTCTGTTCTATATGAAGATATATGCATTTCTTTCTCTTTTCTAAGTTTATTCTTGCTGTGCTTAAACAGAAAAAAATGCACACAATTCAGGTGAGGGAGGAAAAGCAAGAAAGGTCAGACAAAATGATGGTGCTGTCACAACCTTTTGACATAGTGAGTACTCAGATGTTAGAGAATAGGATTCAGCTAAGCTTTAAAGAAAAAAATCTTTCCCAATTCCTTCAGTACTTTTGATCTATGTGCTGGCCATTTTAAGCATGTTCTCTGTTGTGGAGTTTAAAATTTATTTCTTTTTAAATGCAAAGACATCTATACTTGCTGAATTGCACAATACCCAGTCAATCGGCAGCACCTCCTTCAGTGACATTTTGTCTGGATATAGTAACTGAAACAATCCTTCACCCAATTCTACATGTGTCTTCCTTTTCTCTCATCCTTCCTCCTGCTTCTGAGGAAGAATTTATATGAAGAAGCTGTTATAATATATGAAGAGTTAGATGCTGTGTATTCAAAGTAAATTGACATATTTTTACTCACTCCTCAAATTTAGAATAGGCTGATTTTTAACTTTTTACATATGTGTGATCAATAATCATTTGTCTAATTATTTACCAAAATTTTGTGGTTGGTTTTAAACTGAAAGATGTTGTCTGGCAGATCAGATAACAACATCTCAAGCAGACATTATTAGCACCAAAAACTGAGTTCCACAAAGGAAGTGGACGGCAGAAATTGTGCTCAACCAGCAGATGGGAACAAGCTCAAGTATAAAGGAAGCTATTGGGTAAACCACCAGTGATTTACACAAAGAAGTGCATCACATATTCATCTAACATAATAATAATAATAACAATATATTTTAAAATTCATGTGAATTGAGACGTATTAGTCTCAAGTAGACATTTTTCTGGATTTTTCATCACTTCAGTGTGATGCATAGATGTTCTCAACACTAGAAAATTTTTTATTTTAGTAATTATTGTTTCTCACATGCACGTTAATGATGTGACTATATTAGACACTTCTCCCACGAAGAATATTTTTAATTTATTAAAAACCCTATGAGTAAATGAATTACACAGAGAAATATATGTCCAAGGAGAAGATCTTTACACTACTGTTATTCACTATTTATCAGCAAGTGTCTTCCTGATGCTGAAATAAACAGAGTCCTGCCCCAGGAAAACTGCCTTGATGGAAGATTATTTAGACAGACTACTTTTAAGTATTCCACCTGAGGCAAAGCTGATTAAACACTCTCTTGGGATATCTTGAACTTCCATGAGAACCCGAATGTCAGTGATTGCCTGACATTAGTCACGAAGCCGAAGGAAATAGCAGGATATAGTGATCAGATCTTTCACAAAAGTTTGAAGCACAACTTGAAATACAAAGTTATTTGTCAAAGATTGAATACATAGGCTGTGTCAAAGGTCACGACAAACTGATTTTTGTACCCACACTGAGGAGGCTTAAAGCTTCTAAGACTAAATTTGTGATGCCTGAAGAGGCAGAACATGAATGGAAAACTTAGGGGGTTCAGATAATCTTCTTCCTATGTCACATCCATAGTTCTTCCAGCCATCTGATGGGGTCATACAGGAAAGTCAATTACAGTTTTACCTGTTACCATTCCCTATTATAGCTACCTCTGACTATAAGGCAGTTCTGTCAAGAACTGGGCTGACATCCTAGTCCATATATTGTCTAACTCTGCAATGATTTGTGAGTATCTCCCTGTTCCATTACTGAAGTATTCCCCTGGTTTGCAGCAGTCCCTGTTCAATCTACCCACTTGGATCGAAAATCTTCTTTTTGCTAGCTGAAGATTTGGGATAAGCCTACATGAAGATAAGCCTACATGAAACACTCTTCCATAAGGGTAGCTGAAGCTTTCTAGCAGGTCCAATTCAGATCCAAGCTAAAAGTGTCAAAAGATCTGGACTAGGATGGTAACACCAACATCTTTAGTATCAGGAGAACCAGCTCTATCGTCCAGCAATTTATACTTTTTGAAAATATTCTCTTCTGTTTAATTGGGATTTATTTCCCACATTCTACTGACTTTCCTCCCATAGCATAGTTGGATATATTAGATTCTAGTGGTGAAATAAACCCAACAATTACAGCAACCAGAAAAGCAAAACACTTCACATTGAATCCATCATTTAGAATATTTCTAGCAGTACAGCAAATATGTTTTTTTACCATCATTCTTCAGGAGAACTAAATTCTCAGCAAAGACTTGACCTTATCTTCTATATTTCTATAAGTCAGTTAACTCAAATTCACCAGAACAATTATTTAACTGACTTCACTAGTTAGGTGTTTACATAGGCTACTTCTGCCTCTTTGAGAGTTCCAGAAATTGTTTTGAGCTGATCAAAATATCTAGAAAAATATCGGACTTGTGATTTCATCTTCACAGGTCCAGGGATATGTCATCTTAGTGCCATAGTGTTAAAAATTTTCCCAAAGACTGGACATGAAGATTCAATTCTTAGTTACACTTTCTAAATTATCATAAGTCAAAACAGTGCACAGGCACAAAATCTAATATGTACTTAGTGCACCATGGAGCTTTACTGCTCTCTCACATCCTTTGTGCAACTATGTTCTGATATATGTTCAAAGAAAAAAATATAAAATTACACCTTATTTACATTATTAAACATTCAGCTTCAATTTATTTGAATTCCAGAAATGGAAATATCATTCAATTCCCTACAGTAACTAATGGTGGGAAAAAAAGTAATGCATAGAACTGCAATCTTGATACTGGTATTAAAGGTCTGTCTGAGTTAATGAATACATTAGCTCTGATGATAGGATTCAGGAACAACTGAAAAGAGAGTAGAAAAATAAATGTTGCATACACATGGCTTATGATTTGCTATACTAACTGTAATGTTTTGAAGGAGAATGAGAATAATTCTGAATGTTGATCCCTTCAGTACTCCTAAAATTTAATATATGCAATTTTTTCAGGGGAAAATTATTGTAACTAAAGCTAAGCTGACCTTGTAGCACATGTTATATTTACATATTTACTGAGTACAGACAGGTAGTCAATATTGTTGAGTCACTTCTCTCAATTTTCAGACCAACATTAAAATGAAACAATACAACTCTAATAGGAACAGTCTCTAACCACAGACTAACCTTAATCAGAATACAAAGCTTTAAAATAATGAATTCAGTTCATAAGCATTGATGCAAAATTTTTTCAGCTATTCTTCTTGACATAATTAATTGAATTTTCTTTTTTGTTTATAAGATTGAGAAATTGAAAAACAGGTGAAAAATTTGCCAAAACTCTTAAATTTTTCTGGACTCCTAGTGAAATATTAAAAACCCACAAGGACATGATTCTGAGTCTTATAAGAGGTACTCTGTTTTAAACTATCTAAGGAATCTAGTCATTTATGTATTTGTCCAAACTGTAACAAAACAGAAATAGTCAGCTGTAAATAAATATTTGGACAACTTTTCTAGCACAACATACTGCATCATAAAAATCTTCATCTCAGTTCCTGGTCTTCATTCTTAGAGTTTTGTTAGATTGGCTTTTGCATTTCAATTTGTAACTATATTATCCTGCAGTAAGTACCAATAGTTACCCCTCTGTACTATATTATGGGGCTATATCTATAAAAATATATGCTGCTATTTCATGAATAATGTTTGTGTAGCTGTGGGTTAAACACTTAATTTTTTATTTCTTTTT